>QANY01006834.1:788777-957464 GCA_003255025.1 Datisca glomerata | reverse complement strand
CCCCCCCCCCCACCGCCGTTCGCCAATGATTTTGCCAGAGTTGACCGCTATTTCACTAGCATTAACTCCCTCTCACTCTCATTCATATAAAAACTTATCAACCTCTCAAATCACAAGCGATAACTCCTCAAACCTTATGCATATTTCTATCTTATTTGATCTCTTAAATTTGTTATTCAAATCTTGAAATTATTTATTTTTTATGAATGTCGTATGATATATTCCATCAAATTTATATTATCTCTCTCTCATTGTATCTCTCAAACTCTAGATTTCAATTATACTTATAAATGTGTTGTGAGTTCTCAAATTTTAGATGAATTTTCTCAATTATGTGTTGATTAAACCTCTCAACTTGTAAAATTTTATTTATGAACGTGTTGATATGTTATGGAATTGAATTATATTCACTATTTAAATTGAATGTGTAGATTTAGTATATCGACGTAACATTTGAATATTTGAATTACATTCACTCTTGACCACGACTCTCATTTTCAGGAATTAAGGTAAAATCATGGAGCCTAGACCAAGATAGCTCGGTATTGTATTTACAGGATCAACATAGATCCCAACATGTTTGGAACCACGGAGATTCTCATGCTTTACATTGTCACCGACATACTACAATTGTTCATCGGACCATGACACTCCATAGACGTATTATTCCATATTTGGTACGTGTTGGATTTTATGGAGTCGTGAGGGTTGGGTTTATCATCCTCGACTGTCATTTGATCACATCTTTTATGTAGAGATGACATCCTGAAACTCATATTTTCTATGGCACATGGTGAATCTACCATCACTCTGCATGATGTACAAATACAATTAGGACTTCTAGTTGATGAGATGGCAGTTACTGGTACTGCACATCTAGAGCGACCAAGAGGATGTGTTAGGTTTTCGACCAGGACCATGTGATTTACAGGGATCACATTTAAATATGTCGTGTTTGACTGCACATTTCCTCCTATTAGCTGATGATGACGACAAGCTTTATGTGCAACGTTATACACATGCATATATTTTATAACTTATTGGAGATACCTTTTTATGATAAAGTGAAACACTAAGGTGCATTTGATCTTCTTTCCTTTACTGGAAGACTTTACTGAGGCTGGTCAATGTAGTTCAAATAGTGCATGGCTGTATAGGGAGATGTGCAGAGTCAGCCATAAATTATGTTTTTGATATTGCTGACCCATTAGTATTACTATAATTATGGGCATGAGACTAATTTTCATATTTGGCACCAGTGAGGTTACAACGGGTGAGACACTAATGTCGGAGAAGATGGACTTCCACTGCCACCTCCTCATTGGGTATATGGTAAGTCAATTATTATGTGTATGTTATCATTTACATGTATTTAACTGTGTGATTTATCTCATAGATGAAGAGATATTTTTAGTCTCACAGATATCTCTACACATGTTCGTGAGGTGTATCGATTTACGTTAGACGGACAAACTCCAGATCAAATAATACTATGCTTTTTTATTTATAATTGCTTTTTATAGGTATCACTTATATTTTGTCATATTATTTATAATATGCTTTTTATAGGTCATATGACAACCTTCTAATGATATTATCCATATACTTCCTGAATACTACATCATGTACATAGATATATGACGGACTGTCTCTCCCCACATTTATTTTCATATAGTGGAATGATATCGACCAGATCGTGCTCTAAGACAATTCAGTGTCATTCAAAGTGTGCCTGAGTCATGTGATACCAAAACACGGTTACATGACATCGACTTGAGGGGGAGAAATGAACTACATTGGAGCGTCCAATATCAGGTATACATTCATAGACGGGCTGAGCGTATGACACATGTTGCTGAGAGGGAAGTGGATGGAGATGGATACGATAACTCATAAATATTATGGTATCTGAGAATCACATAGCGATACATAACTCAACATAGAGGGTTATATGATTTAATGGTAATTTTTCATTAATTTATGTAATTAATTGTATTATGCAACAAAATTTCTTAGAATAATCATATCAGATTTGTAATGATGTTATTCATAATATTGGAGTTGTAATGGTCTTTTGAGTCATATATTTATCTTTATGTTTTATGATTTGTTAAAAATATAGGTTACTTATTGAATGTGTTGGAATGTAAGATTATAAAATATTTTGCAGCATGATTTCGTATGCAAGTTTGATTTTATTGTTGAATTGGGTGAAGTTTAAGAGGGGTAGTAAGAGGGGGTAAAGACTAAAATCATCTTAGTTGAAAAATGCAAAAACTAAAATCATCTTAGTAAAAGACAATTTTAGTGGCAATAGAAGTCGTCTTTATGAAAGACGGCTTTAGGCTACAGCGAAACCGTCTTTGTAAAAGACAATTTCACTGGACTTACATCGGGAAAAATGATTTAGGCCAACTAGAAATCGTCTTTGCAAAAGACGATTTCCAGCGTGTCCAAAACTACCCTAATTTTAGAATACTTTTCAAAACTACCGTATTTTAAGATTTTTTTTAAAAACAACATTACAACTGTAAAAACCCTCGAATGAGCTACCAATGGAATGTTTCGCTCGTGGTCACTCATCTAGACGAGTTGAGATAGGTACATATCCCCTAACATGTTAGTCAGTGACATTTCTGTGACTCCCAATCGTAATATCACTTGTCCAGACAATTTGAAGCTTATATAATTTTGCCGAGGTGCCCTCACACACGAGCATGTCATTTTAAATATTTCACATGGATAGATTCAACTCATCCAAATGTAATCCTCTTGATTGAGCTCTAAATCCAAGGTAACAGACTGGTCATTTAGAAGCACACCTCGGCTTTCCAAGGCCTCACTTTTGCCCAAAGATCAATTGGGTCCAATCATAGGGGTTCCTTAGCCTTTCTCACTTAAGCTTAGAGGGTGAAAACTTTTAGTACTCCCTAGAGTACTAAGAGCTCAGTATTCTTCCATACAAGCTTTTAACATGTATGTTTTTTATTTTAATTTTAATTAATTGATGAGATGGATGATGGGTTGGATAAATTATACACATGTTAGAAATTTATATGGAGCAGTGCTAAGCTTTCGGTACTCCAAGGAGTACTAGAAATTTTCCCGTTCAAAGGACCAGGAAAACATGGTGTCTACGAGTACCATAATATGAAAGTTTTTTTTTCTTTTTGACAACTAGTGGTAACAAGGCTTGCCTAAGGATGGAGTATTAGATTGGATGAAGCTCATGAAACCTTTGCATATTTCACTTAGAAAATGAAGTGATAAAATAAATGTTAAATGAATATAATATGTTATAGGTGTTTCCTAATCACCAATAACATGCCGACACGCGTCATATTGCCCTAAGAATGTTACCCTGAGAGAAGGTTCTAAGGTCCGACCACCCAGAAGGAAGAGGGAGACCTCACCTTGTCGGTCCCAAAGAAATCCGGGTTGCACCGACCTTAGCACATGAAGGACAAAAGGAGTAAAACCCCTGAAAGAAGCTCATATGACTATCAGTGTCAAGGGAATCATTGCCTGCCAAAAGGTACATCCCACGCGATATCCCCTCATAAGCTCAAATGCCCAACAAGTCTGATTGTCATGGTAGCACGTCAGATAAGCTCCCATCCGGTCACATTGAAAGCACATCAACATTTAATGCCCGTCATTTTATGTCAAAGGTCGTTTCCCACCCGTCCAATCAAGGGCAGTCATCATGCCTTAGAAGGGACTACACGTTTTCGAGGCTTCTTCGACACGCCTTCTCCTGCGAGGCCTCGGGTATAAAGACCTACATCTATGAGAAAGAAAGGGATGTCATTTCTTCTTTAAGAAAACTATGTCAAAATAATGTCATGAAACTGACTTAGGCATCGGAGGCCTTTAGGCGAGGCAACCACCCTCGGTTCTCCTTGCCCTCGGGTTCTTTATTTGCATTTTACATATCCCTGGCCAAGAGGACGATCGTACTTATCAAGGAAGATAATTATCACTTTATCAGTACTGTTGTAATTTTTGGCTTCAACAGTCGGCACCGTTTGTGGGCCGACGATGAAATCGTTCCAATTCAAAGCACTCAAAACCCCTTCTCTCCCACAAATAGAGGTGCGTGTGGCGCTCCATGCCGATGAGGTCTAGGACGAGGGGGGATCCACCATTCTCCTCGTCGAAAGAAGAATCATATGTCGTCATGATGACTACACGACAGAGGGAGAATAAAATGGAGGTTGTAACCTCTGAGGTAACCATGAGAGGGAGGAAAGACACGCTAGTCACCGCTCAAGTCATAGCGGTCTCTTACACGGAAATGATCCTCCCCCATGACTAAAAGGCTATCCGGTAGAGTGGCCATACACTCGCGAAACCATGGGGGAGATCTAGGGTGCGACAACACCTCGAGTCGGAGAAACTGCCACCTCTCGATGAAACCAAGATGGCCAAGCTCCCCTTTAATGGTGGAGGTTCTGGTTGAGGTCATCCCAAGAAGACAAAAGAATGAGCGACATCATGAGAAGGGTTTGAAAGGAGAGCACCACATAAAAGCAGCCTCGAGTGTTCTTGCGACTGCTCACCATGTTGCCAGACGAAGGAGCATAATAGGGTCACCAAAGAACGAGTGAAAACAAAGACCCCTAAAGGCTTCCGGGGCCATACGTCCAACTCCTTGGTTTCATTTTGGTAGGAAATTATTGGTACGCCACCCTCTGTCCAACTCCTTGGTGTCATTTTGGCCACCAACAATTTGCAAAGCTCCTAAGAAAACAGAAGGTCGTGCATAACGGGTAAACGGACCTGGGGTCATTCCCGGTTGAAATACAAAACCTCGTATCAATCATCTGGAATGGGCATCTCCCAGCTCTCACACCTCACATTAGTACGCTTACAAGCCAAGTCCGAACCTAAATCCCCAGTTAGAAGATAAGGATGGTTGCAAGACCCCTACACCAGTTTCTGACAAGATCAGGCTTTTAATAGTTCGATGTACAAGCGTGATCTTTTTAAGCTCCCGCATGAAGCAGATGATTCCACAAGAATGAATGAGTATGTTACCGACGCACTGCCCTAGGAGTAGCCCCGAGAAGGAACCTGAAGGATTGGAGCGATCGATCATTTTCTCATCGGAGAAGTAGGGGAAGATGGCTCAAGATAGATCGACATCTACCCACGAGCAGAATGTAGGGTTCAGGGGGTCACACCATTAAGGCAAAAATGAAGCTCGAAAAGAAGGATGCACCAAGCTCCAATAAGAGATGGGGGCAACAGCTTGGGAAATAAAATCCTGATTGCCTTCAGTTATTCTCCTCGACCTCCCCTTCAACCAGAGCGGAAGAAGTGGCCTCCTTTTTAAACGATCGACACCAAGGTGTAACGGACTACTGAGATCGTGTACACAACAACATTCGTCAGATAAAAGGAAAAAATATGTTCTCCCACAACACGCGACGAAGGATTAAAAAGGGATGACTGATGTGACAATCTAGCTCACCAGTCGGGATTAAAAAGTGACGATTGGCGTGACAATCTAGCTCACCAGTCGGGATTAAAAAGTGATGACCGATGTGACATTCTAGCTCACCGGTTGAGATTAAAATTTGATGATTGGTGTGACAATCTAGCTCACTAGTCGGGATAAAAAAGAGATGTTTGTTGAGCATCACAACTAGTAAGATGATATTAATGATCTAGCCAGAGCAGGAACGCCTAGCTAGACATCAAAGGTAAAAAGAGATGTCTCTCGAACACCCTAGCTTGTCAGACGAGATTAATGATCTAGCTAGAGCAAGAATGCCTTACTGGACAATCAAAGGTAAAAAAAGATGTATGTCGAGCATCCTAGATAGCCAGACGGGGATTAAGGATCTAGCCAGAGTAGGAGTACCTGGCTAGACAACAAAGCTAAAAAGAGATGTCTACTGAGCATTTTAGCTCGCTATACGAGATGAAGAAAGGATCTGTCTAGAGCAAGAATGACTAACTAGACACGAAAAAGGTGATGTCTGGCGAAGCACTCTAGCTCGTTAGGCAGGATTAAAGGAAGGATCTAGCCAGAGCATGAATGTCTAGCTAGGCGAAAAAAGAGTGATGTCTGGCAAAGCACTCTAGCTCACAAGACAAGACTAAATAATGATATTTGATGGAGCACCATAACCCACCAGATGAGATTGAAAGGGAAGTCTGGCCTACGTCCTCCCTTGCTAAGCAAGGATGAACTATTAGTTAGAGTAGGAACATCTGGCTAGATGTCAAAGGAAGGACCCTCGTCAGAGCCTAAAGCCTGGCCGAGTACTTAAGAAAAAAGGCATGGCTTGCACTTTAACTCGCCAAATGGGAAAATGTTCTAGCCAAGGCGGGCTTGCCTGGCTAGATAGTAAAAGGAATGTTAGTATGACTCGCACATTAGCTTGCCCGATAAAAAGCAAGGACTTTTCAAGTTAGAGGTAGGTCTGCCCTAAACAGACGTCCCCCAAATGGGGTAATCCATTAGGAATCAAAGAGAACATCCATTTTAGGGTCCACTCAAGCTCGGGGTTAAGTTGTTCGGACAAAGAAAGGATTAAGGTCTCGTCTAAGTGCAAATTGCCCGAGATGAATGGAGCCCTTAGCTTATTACTACATAGAGGTAGCCCAGACAAGGAGCCTGGGGGAAGAAGTCTTCAAAATTAAGCGAGTAAAACCACCCAAATCCTTGACTGTGGGAAATTGTTATAGGTGTTTTATAACCACCAGCAATGTAATGACACATGTCATACTACGCTAAGAAGATCACTTTAAGAGAAAGTTCTAAGACCCGGGCACCCAAAAGGAAGAGGCCGACCTCGCCTGGTCGATCCTAAAGAAGCTCGAGTTGCACCGACCTTAGCACATGAAGGACAAAAGGAATAAAACCCCCGAAAGGAGCTCGGATGACTATCAGTGTCAGAGACATCATTGCCCGTTGAAAAGTACATTCCACACGACATCCCCTCATTAGGCCAAACGCCCAACAAGTCCGATCGTAATGGTAGAACGTTAGATCAGCCCCCATCTAATCACCTAAAAAACACATAAACATTTAATGTCCGTCACTTTAGAATACATTAAAACTAGACTTCTTACTCTATCTTCTTAATTCGCGTACTTTTCACCCATGAAAGAAAGTTGACACTAACATTCTATGTTTTTATTTTTTTATTATTAGCTTAGAGACATTTATTAAACTATTTCTGTGAGTCAACATTATAATTTATTCTTATTATGCATATATACGACTTCACTAAATATCACTCTATTGATTTATGGTCATATCATTGGACGTTCGTGTGAAAAATGAAGAATATATATATGATGACTAACTAATCATTTTGGATATTTTCTCTCTGATTTTCTGTTTAAGATAAAAATGTACAGTACTATTGTTAACTCATTTGATTATTTTATGAAAATAAAATTATCGTTAAAGTTTTTGTTTACAGTTTTCAATATTAACTATTTAGATTGGTAATTGAGTCTGTTCAATTACCGTGCCAAGCACGGGTATCACAGTAAGACGTCGGAAGTAAAAAAAATCGGAAATCGGAACTCTTACCTCTACCAGTCCTTCACAGTTTCTCTTCAGTCTCTCATCGAGCTTTCATCATTCCGGAGCCATCTTAGACCCTCAAAACAGGTCTCTCTCTCCCCCCCTCTCCCCCCCTATCTCTCTCATCTCATCTCTCCCCACTTTCTGTCGATTTTGCATAATGGTCGGGGTTCTCTTTCTCCTCACTCGTTCGTCCCCCCTCTCGTATGTCTAATGTGTCTGGGTTCTTGGATTGGATTCATCTCTCATTGGTTCTTTGGTCCCTGTCGTTTGGATTCACCGTTCACGTATGTGAAATAGATGGATATGCTAGAAAAGTTCGTAGTATTTCAGTTTAAGAAATGGAGGCAGATTCGTTTATGTTTTTTTTTGGGTTATATGGAGAGAAAGGAACTCCAGAATTTTTGAGGTGATGAACACTAGGTAGAGAGTGTGAAGATTTTTTTTCCTTTTTGCACTTTTTCAGTTACGTTGTTTTCATCCTAACTGATTTTTTGTGCCTTCATTCTTTTGTGAATGATACAACTTTACTGTTCGAAAAATGAAAAAAATAGAAACAGAATACGAGATGGAGGAAAACTATGAGGAAGCGAATGATGTGGGGAGTTGCTCTAGTGATTCTTTCATAGATGAATTGGAAGATGATGGACCATCCGTATCTAGACAAGATGAGGATTTGCATCTTGAGGCAAGTCACTGTAACTCTAGAATGTTTCTTATTTTTTCATTTTCTCCCACTTTTACTTCAGATTCATGATTCTTTTTGGATTAGCTTCTTTTTCTAAAAGTAATTCTTATTGTTTGATGTTTAATTTCATCTTAAACATTTGAAGATTAGTTGTTTTGTCTTGTGTAGGAACCTTTGACAGAACAAGAGATAGAGGAGTTGATTGCTGAGTTCTTGGAAGTTGAAAGCAAGGTATTATGCTTTATGTTTATATACACATATGTTTCTTATCATTAGTAACCTTAGAGGAGACCTTGTCATGCTTGTCTAAATAGTTGTGCAACAAGAAATATTGAATCTATTGATCACATCTTTCTTTGGTGCCCTAGATTTTGTTTTGTGCCTAAAGCTAATATAGGAGCCTCAATGTCTGTTAGTCGCACCAAAATATTTATTTCCTTCTTGGACTTGGTAGGTTTAAATCCAACTAAATGGAAGGCACTCTATGGAGATATGCAATGATGGCACTCTTTCGTTCATTTTGCCTGGAGCAGAAAAAAGAAAACTAGGTGAATGAAGTAGGACTTTTAAATAGAATGACATAATGAGCTTGATCACTTGAGAAACTTCGTTATCTTGCATTCTCTTAAGCAGTATGGTGAGGAGATAATCTTTTGTTTGTATGTAGGTCTCAAGTCATTTTGTGCTAAGGTGGACTTAGTATCCTCTTCTTAGTGTGCATTTTGATCATAATTTATGAAATCTTTTTTAATTTTGAGGAGAATTTGCTATGTATTGTTAAAAGAAATGGATCATAACAATTTTTTGATGTATTCATTCATGCTTGCATTAGGCTGCAGAGGCTCAAGAGTCACTTGAAAAGGAGTCTCTTGCTAAAGTGGAGGGTGAGGTTCGAGAGGAGTTGGCACAAACTCTTAGCGGTGCTGATGTTAGTTTATAGCCTACTCTCTTCTCTTTTGATTTTATCTCCTTTGCCATCTCTTACATGATTCTACACTGTGCTTAGTTGGAAACAGCTGTTTCAGATGAAATGTCAACCTATGTTGAAGAGTGGCAAGTTGTGCTTGATGAGCTTGAGACAGAGAGCGTACATTTGTTGGTAGGCATTCTTCAATCTGAATATAAGTTCACTTTTTTGGAAATGTAAGTCTGAGAGCATGAATCACCTCTTCTTGCATTGCCCTTTAGCATTTGGCTTATGGAATCAATTGTTGATTATGTTTGATTTTAGTTGGGTGCAACCTTATTCAGTGGAAATGTTGTTAAGGTTGGATATCGAAGATGGTATTATAAAGAAAAAGGCTTTTTGGTTCCATGCGACCTTTACTGTTTTTTGGGTTCCTTGGTTTGAAAGAAATGGAAAGATTTTTTAGGAAACATTTACTGACGAGTAAGTTTAATGGAAGAAAGATATTTTGCTGCCTCCTTTGGTCATCCAAGTCGAAACTTTTTAAGGATGCCCCTTAGGTCTTCGTTTTTTTAATTGGAATCTCTTATGGTTGTAATATTATTGTAAATTGGATTGTATTTTGTTTTTCAGTTTTTGGTGGATTTCTCATCCTCCAATATCTATTCTTGTACTCTTTTAATAAAATTTTTCATTCTCCTATAAATTTTTTTTCGTATCTCTGAGTAGTCAATTTAATTTGGAGTACAATGGGTTTTCTTGCTTCATTACAGGTTTAAAAAAAGGTTTCAAAATCTAGAGGGATGAAGGGTGTACCTTTATTTTTTATTTTGTGAGGATGGTTAACATTTGTTTGTAATAGTTTTTGTTTCATCTTGGTTGTGAAAGTTTCTTTTCACTCATCCTTTTTCTTCGTAACTTTGTTATTAATGAAATTGCAGTTCCTTGTGAAAAATATTTGCGTTTGTCTTGATGATTTGATACATGACTTTTTTGTGAATCCCTATCTTTTATCTAACAACAAACGAAAGGGATGACTCTCTTTCTTTTTGTCTAAAGGACTTAGACAAGAAGGTTCCTCGTTCTCCTTTCTTATTTACTCAAGTAGCTTATGTGTTGATCTGAGTGATGGATATAATTCTAGAGATGAACATTGTTGATGGCTTCAGGATTAGGAGAGGAGAACGTGGAGATCTCTCATTTACAATTTGTAGATGACAATCTTTTTCGTGTTGGATGATGAGAAGAACCACACTAATTGTTTAGAGCGTTTTTTGGGTTAAAAATTAACATGAACAAAGTGTGGTTGTAGGCATTAATGTTCATCATGCCTCTTGTGAGAATTTAAAACCCGGTTGGATGTGGAGTGAGAGCAGTGTTGTTTACGTTGTGAGGTGAGAGCCTTATCAAAGTGAGGGGCATACCATGGATAGTATATAATATATATACTATATATTTGTAAAAGTGAGCTCAGCAACAAAATTCACTTTCACCACACAATATATTGAACACCTTTGTTTCTTGTAAAATATGCCAAGACATTTGGGATGGCATAAAAAGTAAAGAAGAGAAATTCATGTGGTAGGAATAATTAGAAAAATATAAATAGATTATTGGTTTGTTGTGGCATAATTAGTGGGTTTGAGGCATGGGGTATCAACAGAGAACAATGGGTTCGATGAGGCATGAGGTGTCAATGACGTCTGAGGCATGAGGTGTCGATGAAGTACGAGGCATGAGGTGTTGGTTTGATGATGCATGTGGTAGGAATAATTAGAAAAATATAAACAGATTGTTGGTCTGTTGTGGCATGATTAGTGGGTCTGAGGCATGAGGTATCAACAAAGAACAAATTGATGGGTTTGATGAGGCATGAGGTGTCACTGAAGTCTGAGGCATGAGGTGTTGGTGAAGTTTAAGGCATGAGGTGTGAGGCATGAGTTGTCACAGTAGGTCTAAAGGTTTATTGCTTTAATTTCACCTAGGCGCAAGAGGTGCGCACTTGCTGGTTTAAAGATCTATTGCTGCAATTCACTTAGCGCAAGATGCTCGTAGTTGGTGTAAAAGAAGAAAGCATAGATGGATGCCTAGCCGTTACCCTTGCACATCGCCTTGTTTGGGCATGCATGAGGCACTGGAGTTGTGCCTCGTCGCGCCTTGAGCCTAACCCTTGTTGGAATGTTGTCCCACATCGTCTAGACTTGCCCATTCTGTGCTAGTTATAAGGTTCTAGTACCCCTCTCCTTAACACCTAGGTTTTAAGGAGCGATCGGGCTGAGTTTTTCAACTTGGTATCAAAGCTTGGTTGGGCCTTTGTTTGTGCCGCTTTAGTTCGGTTCTTTGTCCGCTTAGTTCGGATTGTTTGGTATGCTGCTTAGTTCGGCTACCGTGTTGTGGTCCAGGAGGGTGTGTTGGAATGTTGTCTCACATCGCTTAGACTTGCCCATTTTGTGCTAGTTATAAGGTTCTAGTACCTTTCTCCTTGACACCTAGGTTTTAAGGAGTGATCGGACTGGGTTTTTCAACTATCCTCACCCCGCGCTTAATAACTCTGTGTGGAAGATTGGCCTTTGAAATGTCTGGGATCAGATTGCCATTGAGCGACAATCCCAATTATCTCGTTGTGATAAGATTAGATAAGATTGGATGATTGGAAGACAAAATCTTTCTGAAGGGGCGGTAGGCTGACTCTGGTTCACTTTGTGTTACAAAGAATTTCTATCTAGTATCTATCTTTGGGAAGGTGCAGATGGGGGTTTAGGTTGTCACCTTGTTAAGTGGAGTGAGGTGTCCATCTTGAAGGGTTAGGAACAGGCAATTTAATAGCGAGGAAATAAGCTTTGTTGGGTAAGTGGATATGAATTTTCCTATTGTAATTGGCTCCTTGTGGGTTTCAATTTTTCGAAGCATTTACAGTTTTCGATCCAACGTTTGGGATTCTAATTTAGTGTATTTTGGTTCTTTTCATAGGCCTTGGAAGTCTATTTTTTTTGGTTAGTAGGGCTTTGGAAGTCTATTTCTTTAGGTTTAGGGTTTTGAACTGATTGTTTTTCTCTCAAACTTTGGTGATGGTTCATAGATTAGATTTCGGGAAGATATTTGTGTTGGAAATTCCTTTTTTAAAAATTGCTTTGGAAGATTGTATAATGCTTCCATTGATCATAACATTTATTTCGAATAACTCAGAATCCTTCGTTTAGGTGAAATTATACAGACAGATTACGATGATCATACTCTTTCAGAATGTTCTTCGTATCATTCATCTTAACCTTCTATCATTGATAAAAGAGTTTGGAATCTTGATAGTTCTGGGTTTTCTCATGTAAATCTTCTGTATTGCACATGTTAGCTCACTCCAATAATATGCTATTTATCCATTTAATCTAGTCCGGAAATCTTTTGTATCTTCCAAGGTTAAAGTGTTGTCTACTTTTTTTGGTGTGGGGTGGGGGGTGGGGTACTCCATTGATATTATTAGTGGCCAGATTTAGAGTTTCAATCACTTGTTAGGGTTGAAGGCAAGTAAGATGCTAAATTGATTAATTTGCTCTTTATTTTCTAGCAACTTTGTTATGGTCGAAAGTCTTATGGTTGATTGCACTTATGCCTCTTCTGGTTTGGATACTCACATTTTAAATATGAAACTTAGTTGTCTGTGGAGGAGAAAGTGTTGCTTCCCGTTCTGGATTTAAGAGACAGTTTTACTTTTGTTCTATCATCTTCCTTAGACTAGTTCAATGTTGCAGTTTGTTGAATTAGCTTGTATGAATAGAGTATGATCTGAATAACTGGTTTGGAAAGTGTGGTGAAATTTGGTACTCAATGTTAATTTTAACTAGTTGAAAATTTGGCCTAAAGTTAAAACTAACTCTTCATATCCTATTTGTTTCCCCTCTGCTTAGTATTATAATTGAAGTGTTAGTTTTCAGTTTTTGGTGGATCACTCATCCTCCAAATCCTGTTCCTGTACTCTTTTTTTTATTAATATATATCTTTTCTGTTTCCTATAAAAAAAAATTTAAGTGTGATACCTATCTTTTTTATAATACAATTTTTGATTCTTTTAAAAAAAGTGTGGTAGTATTGGTTTTATCTTTATTATGAGATATTAGTTTTAACTTTTTCAACAATTAGGAAGAAAGAGCCGAGAATGAAATCAACACCCTCTGCCATCCTAGCCGAAACCAAAAGATAGAGTCAATCTATACAAAAAGCCAACCAGTCAGAATTAATAAAAAATAAAGGAATATCTTTAAACCAGCCAGAATTACGATTCCCTTGCACCCCCAAAGGAAAGGAAATTAAAAAAACTTTGGGATATTGCAACTGGATTCATATATTACTGTTATTCCAAAAATGATATATTGCAAATGATGGTTTCATATATTTAGTTGGTGTGCTTTCTTGACTGGACCCAAAGCATTTTTGCTTATGCCTTTTGGGGTTTACTTCTGAAAAGTATAATCAAGTTCTTCTTTGCCTTCTTCCATTTGTGATGTTTTTTTGAACAGGAGCAACTTGATGGGGCTGGTATTGATTTACCAAGTCTTTACAAGCTCATTGAAAGTGAAGCTCCTAATGGTTGCTGCACCGATGCTTGGAAAAAAAGGATACACTGGGTAGGATCTCAGACGACTGGTGATCTTAGAGAGTCAATAGCTGACGCTGAAAAGACTCTCCAAGTCGAAAGGCCTGTAAGGAGGTAGAATCTACTCCTTTTTCATATTGGATTTTGCAAGTTCTGCATTAGTTTATATATGCACCTATCCTGTGGGTTCAGACGACATGGAAAACTATTGGAGGAGGGAGCAAGTGGATTTCTTCAGAAGAAATTTTCCAACTATGAGAGTGAGGCTACTATAACAGAAACTCCAAAGGTTGATGATTGGGGCTCCCTAAACAAAATATTTTCGGAGGGCTCATCGGAAGGTGGGACTTTGTTTGGAAGTAAGCACTGGGCTTCTGTTTACTTGGCAAGCACCCCACAACAAGCTGCACTTATGGGACTCAACTTTCCTGGAGTTGATGAGGTGCAAATTTTGTTTCTATTTTTAATTATATTTCCAGTTTCTAATGAAAATCACAAAAAAAACTGAAATAGAGAAAGTTAGTAGGCTCAAAGTCGTTATATTTTAACTCCTAAATGTATATTGGTTTATCTTTCTAAATTGCATGTTGAAAGGTATCTTTTGTTGGAAAGTGTCTAGATTAATTGTATCATACGTTAGGAAATTACCCTCTGTAATTACGTAATCTTTCCTTATTTGTTTAGTTTTCTATGTTAGTTAGTTTTCCATATTAGTCTCATTCCGTTTTGTATATATATATATATATATATATATATAGCTTATAATTTAGTCTATTGCATAAATGAGAATTCAATCTTTCTCAGTCAACATGGTATCAGAGCATTTAGTTCTGTTACTTGATTTTTTTCCGCTTTTACCGGCTTTCATTGCCAGAACTACTCCAGAAATCTGAGCTAGGGTTTTATACCCCTCTTCGCTCGCTGTTTTTCTTCCTCTCTGGTTCAGTGACTCTACTGAACAATCTCTATCGCTTTCACAATTGTTCTTCTCTGAGTTACTGGCGAACTCCTCAACAAGCAATTTTTTTTCTTCGGGTCTCTCTCGGCGAACAATTTAGAATCAACTCGCTCTCTTTGGGTTTTTTCTCCGCAAAACAACTCGCTCTGGGTTCCTCTGCGAACTGCTCTCTGGGTTTCACGAATGTTCTCTCCCTTTCTGGTTTGGTGAGTGTCTCTCTGGTGCGGTGAGGCAGTCCGTCTCTTTGTGCGACTCTCTCGGCGCTGCTCCCTCTCTTGGCCCTTTTCTCTCGGTAGGTGCTATCTCTCCCTCTCTCCCTCTCTGCATTATTCATTGTTTTTTGGGTTATTTGTTGCTGCTTTTCTACGGGTTTATTTGGTTATTGGTTGTTCTTGGGCTGTTTGCTGGATTATTTGGTGTGCTCGGGTTTGGGCTGAGTTTACTAGGCTTGCTGGGTAATTTGGACAGCTCTCGCTGTTCCTCTGCAGGGCTGATCTGTCTTGCTGAGTCAGTGAATTTTTTTGGGCAGTGAGCATAGTGGAGGATATTTAGACTTGGGTCTTATTTATCTGGGCTGATTGTTTGTTGGGCTGTTTTTTTAAGAAACATTTCAGATAACCATGGAGCTAGTATCTTCTGAAGCGAACTTTCCATCTGCTTCAAGAGAAGTCGCTTTCACTAAGGAACAACTAGAACTCTTGTATAAAATAATGGGAGAAAAATTAGTCCCCATCATGCTCATTTGCACAATCACAACACCCTGCTCATTTGCTCAATCACAACACCCTGCTCATTTGCTCAATCACAACACCGTAGCTTAGCTCTCAACACCTCAAAAACTTCCTCTGACCCTTGGATAATAGATTCGGGGGCGCCTGACCATATGACTCATGACTCGAGTGTTTTCGACACTTTTTCTCATTGTTCTAATCAGAAAGTTAAAACTCCTATTAGCGGTACAGGACAAATTTCTGTTACTCCGTCCATAACCCTTGATCATGCTCTTCATGTGCCGAAAATAGCTTGTAATCCCATCAGTAAAATCACTAAATCTCTTCGTTGCTCTATAACTTTTTTCCCTGATTGTTGTGTCTTTCAGGACCTAATGATAGGAAAGACGATTGGCCTAGGTATGGAGAGAAATGGACTCTACTATTTGGATGCTGATGGAGTGTGTGCTCAAAAACTTTTAAAAAGTTTTACCCCATGATTCAGACTCAATTTCAAGCAAAACTTCAGGTTTTTCGATCCAATAATGGTGGAGAGTTTTCTAATCACACTCTTGAGACTTACTTTCTTGAGAATGAAATTGTTTATCAAACATCTTGTCCTAACACTCCTCCACAAAATGGAGTAGCAGAGAGGAAAAATAGGCATATACTTGAGGTAGCAAGAGCAATAATGTTTTCAAAAAATGTTCCTAAGATTTTCTAGGATGAAGCTACCCTCACTGCTGTTCATCTTATAAATAGATTGCATACTAAAATTCTGTCATTTGTCTCACCAATTGATACTTCAAGAAAATGTTTTCCAAACTCTATTCTCTCAAGATCTCTTCCCCTTAAAGTGTTTGGCTGTGTTGCTTTTGTACACATTCATGAGGGGTCAAAATTTGATCCTAGAGCTCTCAAATGCATCTTCTTAGGATACACTAAGTGTTATCACCCTCCATCTCGAAGGACTTTCATTACTTTGGATGTAAATTTTTTTGAAGATCAATCTTATTTTCCCCACCTTGATCTTCATGGGGAGAGAGAAGAAAAGGAAGATCAGTCTTGGTTAATTACATTTCCACTTATACTTGATATTCCTATTTCTACTTTGCAAGAGGTAAATCCTCGTGATAGTTTGGAACAAAACCATACTGCCAATACAAATGATTCTCAAGCAGAGGTACACCTTCCACTTGATAAGAATGATGAGTTATTAACATACTCCGGAAGAAAAAAAGATAGATTGGAGAACCATCTCTCTCTCTCTCAAGGCCAATCATCTCATCCTAACTCAGGTATTGAAAATCTCTACTCTTCTCCTCTTCAAGTTGATACTGATCTTGATGTTTCGATTGCTCTTAGAAAAGGCACTAGGGCATGCACTAAACACCCCTTCTCAAATTTTATGTCTCTTCATAGAATAAATGGAAATTATAGCTCTTTTATCTCACAATTGTCTAATGAAAAGATCCCTAAAGATATACATGATGCTCTTAAAGATCCTAAGTGGAAGGCAACTATTCTTGAAGAGATGGTAGCTTTACAGAAAAATGATACTTGGGAAGTGGTTAATCTACCCAAAGATCAGAAAACAGTGGGGTCTAAGTGAGTGTTCACGATTACATACAAAGCTGATGGGTCAATTGAGAGACATTTGCACCTGTAGCAAAAATGAAGACCATTCGGGTGCTATTGACTCTTGTTGCTAATTTTGATTGACCTCTGCAGCAGTTTGATGTTAAAAATGCCTTCTTACATGATAATGTGGAAGAAGTTTACATGGATCAGCCCCCTGGTTTTGAATAGGGTTCCAATATCACGAAGGTCTGTAAGCTTAAGAAGTCATTGTATGGTTTGAAGCAGTCCTCGAGAGCTTGGTTTGAAAGGTTCACGAAGTCCTTACTTAAGTTCGGATACTCCTAAAGTTGGGGAGATCACACTCTTTTTATTAAGCATTCATCTCATAATAAAATAACTGCTCTTATCGTCTATGTAGATGATATCATTGTTTCAGGAAATGATATAGCAGAAATGAAGAACTTGAAAAACCTGTTGGCAAAGGAGTTTGAAATTAAGGATTTAGGATTCTTAAGATATTTTCTGGGCATTGAAGTTGCAAGATCAGGAAAAGGGATCTTTGTATCCCAAAGGAAATACACTCTGGATCTGTTAGAAGAGACTGGTATGCTGGGTTGTAAACCGATAGATACTCTGACTGATCCAAATCATAAACTTGATACTGATGTTAAAGGAATCCTTGTTGACAAAGGAAGATATCAGAGATTGGTAGGATGACTAATTTATCTCTCATACCAGACCTGATAGCCTACACAGTTGGAATAGTAAGTCAATATATGCATTCACCAATGCAATGTCACATGGGCGCGGTGCATAGAATTCTGAGATTTTTGAAAGCAACTCCAAGAAATGGGTTATTATTCTAAACAAATAATCATTTGAGAGTTGAAGCGTATACAGATGCAGATTGGGCAGGACCAATCACTGATCGGAGGTCAACTACGGGATATTGCACCTTTGTGGGAGGAAATCTAGTCACATGGAGGAGTAAGAAACATGTAGTTGCAAGATCTAGTGCAAAAGCGGAGTTTCGAGCTATGGCCCAAGCGATATGTGAACTGTTATGGCTTAAAATCATTCTAAAAGAGTTAAAGGTGGCAACTGAAGAACCTATGAAACTATTGTGATAATAAAGCAGCAATTAATATAGCTCACAATCCAGTTCAGCATGACAGAACAAAACATGTCGAGATTGATAGACTCTTCATCAAAGAAAAGATTGATAATGGACAAATCTGCACTCATTTTGCCCCAACCGGGCAACAACTTGCAAACATCTTTACAAAATGAGTTACGTGTTCTATCTTTAAGAATATTGTGGGCAAGTTGGGTATAGAAATTATCTTTCTACCCACTTCAGGGGGAGTGTTGGAAAGTGTCTAGATTAATTGTATTATACGTTAGGAAATTACTCTCTGTAATTACGTAATCTTTCCTTATTTGTTTAGTTTCCTATGTTAGTTAGTTTTCCATATTAGTCTCATTCCATTTTGTATATATATATATAGCTTGTAATTTAGTCTATTGCATAAGAATTCAATCTTTCTTACAACATTTTTCATGCCCTGATTCATTAGAATGTATATCTGTTCCCGTTTCTCTTTATATTCTCCTACTAATTTTAGGTTCCTATGTGATAACTTGGGATCTTATATCTTCTATCTGTTTTTTTGGTTAATTGTTTTCTAGATCTTATCTCGTCTCTATTATTTGTCTTGTGTTTGCCAAACGAATTCTATTTGATTTTAGTTGTTATTTTCTGATGAAGTCAGACCATGACAATGTTGGAAGAAGTAATACTCTTATTGATCTTAGGAAAGATAGGTTGATGCATATACGCTAGAGGACCTTAATATAAAAGTAAACAACAAGAAATGTAAAGAGTATATACAAGTATGCTCCTATTGTATTTCATAAGAATCCTTGATTCCTTTTCTATTCTCATTCCGAGTTAACCATGGTAACTTTCCTACCTTGCACATAATACTCTTGAAGATATGATTTGCAATTCCTTTCATAAAGATATCTGCAAGTTGCTGACTGGTTGGGAAAAAAACAAATCTGTCAAATCTAAATTTTCTCCTTGATGAAGTGTTTATCGATCTGTATGTTAATTTTGATGTGTAGTCTATAATATTAATTTTCCTACATACATATAAAATTGCGCCTCTCTTTGATCAGGCGACGCCATTCTAACGCTTCTCGCCTCCAGGCGACCAAGAGTGCTGTCGCCTTGGAGTGCGCCTTGCGCCTTGAAGACACTGTTGCCACATTTACTGTGAAAATAATATTTTATTAAGAAAATTGATAGTATCTTAGCAATCCAACTACCACCATTCGTGGTCCAGGAGGATGTTGTCCCATTGCCTAGACTTGCCTATTATGCGCTAGTTATAAGACTTTAGTATCCCTCTCCTTAATTCCTAAGTTTTAAGGCGTGATCAGGCTGAGCTTTTCAACTTGTGGTTTTCCTACAATTTCTTCAAATTTTGATTCATTCTATGACCTGGTCGAGTGTCTCTTTCGAGTCTAACAAGTATCCAATTCTAAAACATACGATTCATGTAGGCGATTTATATCGTCCTCATTCTGAGACAATACCAATTGGACGATACAACATGTGATTCAAACAACACTGGTCCTAGGATTAAGCTAAATATTTGATGGATGATTCTCTGTCGATTTCCTTTATGATCTTGTAATTATAAGGAAAAAAGTATTTTTCTTCGTGGTATCAGACCCCCGTTACCAAAAACGCTACCTGCCACTTCTGTAATTTGCCTCAATTGCTGAAGAAAAAGAGAGTTTCTTTTTCCAATTCATTGGCCTTCATTGCCAATAGCCTGCACTTAATGCCCTATAACTCAATCCTTTTTCAAATATTAGAATTGAAACCTCGTCTTAATCTGCCCCTACACGTTCGACACCTTTCCAAGTGATGGACTTAACTTCTAGATTCTATACAAGCTAACTGATCGTAATTACCTTGTATGGTATCAATTGGTCAAGACATACATAAAAGGGAAAAAGGGGAAAATTTTTGACAGTGCAAAACCTTTGGCAGAGTATCCAAATTTCAAAGTTGGGGAAATTGTAGAGACTATTATAGTGTCATGGCCGTGGAACTCCATGCACTAGAGGTAAGTAACACATATATGTATCTCTCTACTGTCGAATAAGTATGAGAAGAGTCATACTCCAGGGTGAAATGTTTGTGCAAGTCTATGAGATTAAGTGCAAGATTCATAATACAAAACGAGGAATTCTCTGTTACTGATTGGTTCATTACCATAATTTTAGTATGAAATATGCTGATGATACTGCCTCTTAGAGAAGTTTCTTGAAAGGGAAAGAACTTTTGAGTTTGTGACAGGATTTAAACTGAGCTTGAAAAGGTTAAAGTTCAAATATCGGTAACTTCTAATGAATTTGGAGCAAGAGCATATACGATCATGTCAATTGGGATCTTCTCTTGTTCATCATGAGCAAAATGGGTGTTGGCAGGAAATGGATAAGCTGGGTTAAGTTCTGTTTTTCCAGAATTAGAATCTCAGTGTTGATTAACGGTTCACCGACGGGCTTCTTCCGTACGTCTAGATGGCTGTGACAGGGTGATCTCTATCCCCCAAAGCTAGCTCTGCAAGGTTGTTATCTAGAATCTCAGTGAATCCTAACAGTCGATCTAGTTGGTGGTCTCACATTTGCTTTTTGTGGATGATACACTAGTGTTCTATAAGGCGGATGAGAGTGACTTATTGCACCTTAGCTGCATCTTTTGCTGCTTGAAGCCGTTTCAAGGTTGAGGATGAATCTTTCTAAGAGTGACATTTTCCTAGTGGAGGAGGTTAGTAACATCAGAGCATTGGCTAACATTTGACATTGCAGAGTTGGGAGTTTTCCCACTACTTATTTGGAGGTTCCATTGGGTGGTAAAGTGAAGGTTGTGAAGTTCTGAAACTCGATTGTTGAAAAATTTAATTTGAGACTTGCAGGGTGGAAAGGTCAGTTTTTATCCAAGGGTGGCAGGCTAACTTTGTTAAAGAGTGTGTTTTCCAACCTTCCCATATTTTCTCTCTTGTTTACTTATTCCTGCTAAGGCTGCTAACATTTTGAAAGGAAAATGAGAATTTTTCTCTGCATAAAGTTTCATTTGTTGAATTAAAGCTAGGTGTGTTCCTCTGCTCGTCAAAGAGGTTTGGGCATTAGAAGTATCAAGGCTTTTAATAAGGCTTTGCTTGGTAAATGGTTATGGATAACTCAAGAGCGAGATAGTCTTTGGAGGAGAGTTGTGGCGGCCATTACTGGTGAATTGGACTCGGTGTGGTTTCCATCCGCATCTAGGAGCAGGTTAGCTTCTGGTTTTTGGAGAAACATATTCCAGGGTTGGGCTTCTTCTCAAAGTGTATTAAGTCCAGAGTGGGTGATGGGTCCAGGATGATGTTCTAGTCAGAATGTTGGTGCGGCGATTCTCCTCTAGTAGAGGCGTACCCTGATTTGTTTTCCATTGCGTTCGACAACTGACAAACGTGCGTGGGTATCCAACTACATGCATAACAATGATGGGAGGTTAGAGTGGAGCCCGGATTTCATAAGGGATTTCAATGATTGGGAGATTAGCACAACGGCTAATTTTTGCAGATCTTAAACTTGTAGAGACCCGAGTCAACTAGAGTCTGTTGTAAGCTCTTAGTGGTGTTTCAAATGATGAGCCGTTTCCTTGGAGACGGATTTGGAAAACTAAAGCACCCCCAACCTAAGTTTGCGTTTCTTGCTTGGACGACAGTGTGGAATGCCAACCTTACATTAGATGTCTGTAAGCACAGAGGTTTCTCCATGCCCAATAGTTTTCCGCTTTGCCATAGGGAGGAAGAGTCAAATTCTCACCTCTTCTTCCATTGTGACTTCTCTCTAGGTCTATGGTTCACGTTTTTGGGCGCTCTTTAGATCCAATGGGTTGTTACTTTAGATCCAATGGGTTGTTACTTCAGATCCAATGGGTTGTTACTAGTTATGCCTAGTAACACCCATAGTATGCTCAACTATTGGAAGAAAGCGCACATCTCGAACATCAAACCAACTTTTTGGGCTATTACACCTTTTGCTATTTTTTGGTGCATTTGGAGGGAATAAAATTCTAGGATTTTTTAGGGGGTCGAGAATTCTTGTTGTAAAGTGGTCAATTTGTTACTTAGGATCCTTATAGAGTGGCTAGGTTGTTTCTTTCCAGGTTTTGATTCTGAAAAAACCCGGGTGGAACCCCTGCTCTTCTTTTGTCTTTTAGATCATATCCCTTAAAGCTGTATATCCCTTCACAGATTTTTTGTGAATAATGCATATTTTATTTTTATCGATGAAAAACAGCATTAAACTTGAAGTTACTGGAAGTATGATTTATTTATTGTTGGATAATATTGTTTAAGCACGTGTGAGACATCAAATTTTTTCTTAAGTGTTACAGAATGATACTAGCTGTTAATTACTTTATTTTAGGGATCTTAATTGTATAGTAATTAGCTTAATTATAAGGATCCTAATTATGTAGTTTCCTAAGATGATTTTCCTAGCTTTGTATATATATGTGTGTATATTCTTCACTGAATGAATTGAGAATATAATTATTTTCATCTCAAATAACATGGTATTAGTGGCATAGGCGTGCAAATTGAGGTTTTGTCTTTTTCATTCAAAATTAGTGTTTTCTTGGGTTCTACCTTGGACAACCTTTTTGGAGTGGCCCTTTGTTCTCACCGCCCATCCAGAAAGGAAGCCCAACCGCCGACCACCGCAAGTCCGAAGTACAGTACCTGGAATCTCTGCGCGTGAGCCTCACGCGCCGTCGCGAATTTCTGCGTCTCTCCCACGCACTAGCGCGTGAAGGCGCGTGATGCCTGAGATCGTCTCCGGCAGCCCTCGTCTGTTTCGTCGGCGTTTCCCTGCTAAGTCTGTACCTGCTGCCTTGTGTTCGTAGAGGTTTGGGTTCTTCTATTTTCGGGTTTCTTGTGTTTTAGCCCTATTTTTTCGCTGCCGCCGCCTTGTTGGTTCCTTTTTATTGGTCTTCTCTTTTGTTTCTGCATATTTGGTGTTATGGCTGAGAAATCTTTTGTCTCGACGGATGTGGTACCTATAATGTCTAAAATCATGGACCATAAGCTAATGGGTTCGAATTATTTGGATTGGAGTAAGACCGTTCGACTGTATACACAGAGTATGGACAAAGATACTCATTTGACTGATGATCCTCCTCAAGGTGATTCGAGGAAGACATGGCTCAGAGAGGGCGCTTGCTTGTTTCTGCAGATTCAGAATTCTATTGATAGTGAGATAATTGGCTTGATTAATCATTGTGAATTTGTTAAAGAACTGATGGATTATTTGGAATTTTTGTACTCTGGAAAAGGGAACGTCTCTACTATTTATGAGGTTTTGTGGAAATCTGTGATCTTATGACTGATTTCTTGAAATCTGTTGCATAAATTTTGTTTATCTAGTTTCCTAGAATAGAGTAATTTAGTTTCCTTTTTTAATATTACTGATTATCAGCTTTTACCTATATTTAGATTACTAGATTAGTGGGATATTTAGTTGTTTGTTTTGAGGAAATGATTTCCTCCATTCTCTATATAATTACCTTGTACACACTATTCAAGATATAGAAAATTATTCAAGATTTTCTACATGGTATCAGAGCCCTAAATTCAACTCCGTAACATTTTTCCGGTGACCAGAAATTCACTATGTCCACGGAAAAGACACGCGAAAATGCTTCTCTTTATTCGAAGTTACTTCGGGTTCTTCGAGGACTCATGGCATCACAGATAGCTCTCCACTTCCTATTACTGGGCACAAACTGAATGGGAATAATTACCTTCAATGGTCACAGTCCGTCATGATGTATATCTGCGGAAAAGGGAAGGATGAATACCTCACTGGCGAAATCAATGTTCCAGAGACAGGAGATTCTAAATTCAGACTCTGGAAGACAGAAAACAATATGGTCATGTCATGGTTGGTCAATTCCATGACTAATGAAATAGGGGAAAGTTTCTTGCTCTACAGCACGACTCATGAGATATGGGATGTTGCAAAAGAATTCTATTCAAGCAAAGAAAATACTTCAGCAATATTCAAGATAGAAACCACTCTTCACGATCTCTGTCAAGGTGATATGTCAGTCACACAATTCTATGATACTCTCACTCGGCAATGGCAACAACTAGACGTACTTGAAGATCAGAAATGGGACTGCCCAACTGACACGAAGAAGTTCAAAGAATTTGTGGAGAGGAAAATGATTTATAAGTTCCTGATGGGACTTAATGAGAATTTAGATGAGGTTGGAGGAACAATACTAGGGACGAAACAGTTGAAAAATCCAGTCCGATCACTCCTTAAAACTTAGGAGTATGCTTTCATCTTGGTATCAGAGCTTGGTTGGGCCTTTGTGCCGCTTTAGTTTGGTTCTTTGTCCGCTTAGTTTGGATTGTTTGGTATGCTACTTAATCCGGCTACCGTGTTGTGGTCCAGGAGGGTGTGTTGGAATCTTGTCACACATCGCCTAGACTTGCCTATTCTGAGCCTTGGGCCTTTGCTTGTGCCGCTTTAGTTCGGTTCTTTGTCCGCTTAGTTTGGATTGTTTGGTATGCTGCTTAGTTCGGCTACCGTGTTGTGGTCCAGGAGGGTGTGTTAGAATGTTATCTTACATTGCTTAGACTCGCCCATTCTCTGCTAGTTATAAAGTTCTAGTACCTCTTCTTAAAACTATTTTAAGGAGTGATCCGGGAAGTCTTCTCCGAGGTGCGTAGAGAAGAGAGTAGGAAGAAAGCAATGATGGGAGAGTCAGCCATCCTCCCTAACTCTGATAACTCATGAGCTCTAGTAGCCCGAGGAGTCCAAAACTCAAGCTACGACAATCGGCCAAAGATGGGAAGACCATGGTGTGATCTTTGCTGAAAACCAGGCCACACTCGAGAGACTTGCTGGAAAATCCATGGTAAACTTGGAGATTGGAAACCTTCAAGACCTGCTTCTGACAAAGAATTTCGTGGAAACCATGTGGCTGCTGAAGAAGGATCTTCTACCTCCACAGAATCTAGTTCCTTCACCAAGGAACAGCTTGAAGCACTTCTAAAGATGTTCTCACAACAAACATCTACATAGAATACCATTGGTACAGGATCTTTGGCACACAAAGGTATTTGTTTGAGTGCTCTCACTGTTAAGTCAGAAAACAGAAGTGCATGGATAGTGGATTCTGGTGCTTCTGATCATATGATAGGAGACGCCTCTCTTTTCCAGATATACAACCCATGTCAAGAACATATTACTGTAAAAATAGCTGATCGGTCAATTTGTAAAGTGGCTAGAACATGTTCTATGATTATTTCAAAGGACATAACTTTAAATTCAGTTCTCCATGTTCCTAATCTGGATTGCAGTCTTCTGTCAGTAAGCCAACTCACTCAATGACTTAATTGTGTTGCTAAATTTTTCTCAAATCTGTGTGATTTTTAGGTTCTGGATTTGGGGAGGACGATTGGCAGTCCTAGGGTGTGCTCGGGTCTTTATCTACTCAAGGAAGATGTTTCGCCTAGAAGACAAACTCACAATACAGTATGTGTTGAGTCTGAAAGTTAATTTAATAAAACTTTAGATCCTGTTTCTAATAAGGATAGTGCTGTCATGTTATGGCACTATCGCCTAGGTCTTCAAAAGCTGTTTCCATATTTGTTTATGAATAAAATTCCGAAATTATTTCAATGTGAGGTGTGTCAATTTTCAAAGCATGTTTGTAATTCTTACTACTTTCAACCTTACAAAGCATCTCAATGATCCATAGTGATGTGCGAGGGTCATCTAGAATAAAAAATATCACTGTACTAGATGGTTTGTAACTTTTGTAGATGATCACACCAGAATTCCGTGGTTATTTCTCATGAAAGAAAAATCTGAAGTTTGCTAAATTTTTAGAAACTTTAACACTATGATTCAAACCTAATTCCAAACGAAATTACAAGTGTTGAAAACTGACAATGCAAATGAGTATTTTGAGACATCTTTGGGAGACTATCTTAACAGTCAATGTATTGTTCATCAAAGTTCTTGTGTCGACACACCTCAGCAAAATGGGGTGGCAAAAAGAAAAAATAGACATATTCTAGAAGTTGCTCGTTCTCTCATGTTCACCGCACATATTCCAAAATTTTTCTGGGGAGGCTGTTATAACAGCTACCTATTTGATTAACAGAATGCCATCTCGAGTCTTCAAATTTCAGCACCTTACCAATTGTTTCTTCAATGTTTTCCTACTACCCGGGTATTGTCCACTCTTCCTTTCAAAGTATTTGGTTGTTCTACATTTGTTCATATCCATAGTCAATACCGGAGTAAACTTGACCCTAAGGCTCTCAAATGTATATTTGTAGGATACTCCTCAAATTTGAAAGTGTATAAATGTTATTCCTCGATCACTCAAAGATTGTACAATTCCATGGACGTCACATTCTTTGAACAACAACCTTTTTACTCCAAAACTGATATTTAGGGGGAGAATTTCACTCAAGAATATCAGCTTTGGAACATTGATGCCTTAGAAAGAACCTACACTCAAGATACATCTCCTACCGAGTCACCTCAACCACCCAATCCAATACTAATCAAAATCCTAACCTAAACCTAAGCCCTGATATCTATTCCGAGCCTAACAACCAAAATACTCAGTGTTCAATTCACACACAACCTGTAGAAACTAGTGAGTTATATGTCTATACTAGGCGGGACAAAACAAGAGAAGATAAAACATGAGTCTGACCAGGGTCTGGAATCACAAAATTCACCAGGTAATACTAGTCATGAATATGCTCTCAATGATATACCTGATGGAGATATTGATGATAGACCTATTGCGTTGAGAAAATGCACTCGATCTTGCACTAATCATCCAATTTATGATTTTATCTCATATGGGAGATTGTCACAAAGTCACCGTGCTTTTGTCAGTACCCTTGATAGAACACAATTTCCAAGATCATTTCATGAAGCTCTTAGCCACCTAAATGGAAGGAAGCTGTTTTGGAAGAAATTCGAGCTCTAGAAAAGAATGGGACTTGGGTGATGTCTGATCTACCACCGGGATAACACCCTGTAGGCTGCAAGTCGATTTTCACTATCAAATATAATTCAGATGGAAGTATCAACAGATTCAAGGCTTGTCTGGTGGCTAAATGGTTCACGCAATCCTATGGAATTGACTGCCAAGAAACTTTTGCTCCTGTAGCCAAACTCAATACTGTTCGGGTTTTGCTCTCACTTGCTTCCAACCTTGATTGGCCTCTCTATCAGCTAGATGTGAAGAATGACTTCCTTAATGGTGATCTTGAAGAGGAAGTGTACATGGAAATTCCTCTGGTTTTGATACTCCAGCTAATCACAGCAAAGTCTGTAAACTCAAGAAGTCTTTATACGGACTCAAACAGTCACCAAGAGCATGGTTTGACAAGTTTACGAAGGCTGTAAAGAAGGTTGGGTATGATCAGTGCCAAACAGACCATACTATGTTTGTTAAACATTCACCTTTAGGAAAGAAAGCAATACTCATCGTGTATGTCGATGATATTATTCTAACTGGAGATCGTGATGAAGAAATTCTGAAACTCAAAAGCTTTCTAGCTAAAGAATTTGAGATCAAAGATTTGGGCAATCTAAAATACTTCCTTGGCATGGAAGTAGCTTGATCTAAGAGAGGAATTTCAGTTTCTCAACGGAAGTATGTACTAGATCTCTTGAAAGAGACCGAAATGCTTGGATGTAAACAAGCTGACACTCCTATGGACTCTACTATAAAATTGGGTAGCAAAGACAGTAGGACAAGGATGTAAACAAGCTGAGAAATGGAGATATCAAAGACTAGTTGGGAAACTTATATATCTATCTCATACTAGACCAAACATTAGCTTTGCTGTAAGCATGGTAAGTCAATTCATGAACAACCTAACAGAAGAACACATGTATGCTGTATACAGAATTCTGAGGTATTTGAAGATGACACCAGGACAAGGATTGTTCTTCTAGAAGTCAGCAAACAAGGAAGTCTAAACACTCACTGATGCAGATTGGGCAGGTTCTGTAATTGATAGGCGATCAACCTCAAGTTATTGAACTTATGTTTGGGGTAATAGTTACTTGGAGAAGTAAAAAAACAATCAGTAGTATCTTGCAGCAGCGCTGAAGCAGAATTCAGAGCCCTTGCAAATGGTATTTGTGAGGGAATTTGGTTGAAATGAATGCTTGGTGAACTAGGAGTTCCAATTTCGGGATCTATGTTGGTGTTTTGTGACAATCAGCAATCAACAATCAACATAGCTAAAAATCCAGTGCACCATGATAGAACAAAGCATGTGGAAATGGATCGACACTTTATCAAAGAGAAGATTCAAAACAACACCATCTCACTTTTGTACATCCCGAGCAGTCAGCAGACAACATACATTCTGACAAAAGCTTTGCCACGGAAGACATTTGAAGATCTTATTTCCAAGCTAGGTTTACTCAACATCTACAACCTAGCTTGAGGGGGAGTGTGGAAATCCGTGATCTTGTGACTGATTTCTTGAAATCAGTTGCATAAATTTTGTTTATCTAGTTTCCTAGAATAGAGTAATTTAGTTTCCTTTTTTAATATCACTGATTATCAGCTTTTACCTATATTTAGATTACTAGATTAGTGGGATATTTAGTTGCTTGTTTTGAGGAAATGATTTCCTCCATTCTCTATATAATTACCTTGTACACACTATTCAAGATATAGAAAATTATTGAAGATTTTCTACAGGTAATCAAAGCGTTTTACCATGTGGAAAAACAAGATCAATCTCTTACGAATTATTTTATGGAGTTTAAGAAGACGTATGAGGAGCTTATTATGTTGCTGCCTTTTAGTCCTGATGTGAAGGTTCAACAACACCAACGAGAGTAGATGGCCATCATGAGTTTCTTGGCTGGCCTTCCCTCTGACTTTGAGACTGCTAAGTCTCAAATTCTTTTTGGTTCTGAGATCTCCTCTTTACAAGACATATTTAGTCAGAGTACTCCGTATAGAAGGTATCCCTCCGGTTCAACTCAGTGGTGCTTTGGTAAGTCCAAATAATTATGCGCCGGGGAAACAAAGGAGGTGACTCACTCGGGTTTGAAACTCGAACACAGGAATCTGGTGGCGTTGTGTGTCAATAGGCCAGGACATACAAAGTTTAAGTGTAGAAAGCTTCAGTTAAAAAAATCAGAAACCTCACTCGGCACGCATTGCGTTCACTAATGACGCTCCTGAGAGATCAGTTCTTTTTTCTGCCGGTGAATTTGATAAGTTCTCACAGTATCAAGAGTCACTAAAGCATTCATCTCCCGCTGTCACTGTTATTGCCGATTCAGGTAAACCAAATAGTGTCTTCTTTCCTCATCCTCCAAACGGGTCAATGATTCTGGTGCCACTGATCATATGACTGGTAATTCTGGTCTCTTCTCTACTATTCAGTCACACACTTCACCTCCACTGTTACTTTGATTGATGGGACACCATCTTGTGTTCGTGGGTCAAGCACGATTACCCCTACCCCTCAACTTCCTCTTTCATTAGTCTTACATCTATCGAATTTATCTTTTAATTTGATCTCTGTAAGCCAGCTCACTCGCAATCTTAACTGTTGCATCTCATTTTTTCCTAATCATTGCTTATTTCAGGATCTTATGACGAAGAGGATTATTGGTAAAGGACATGAGTCTGGAGCCCTCTACATTCTTGACACACCAATACCAAAATTTGACGCTTGCATTGATGTCATTTCTCCTTTCGATGCACATTGTTGGTTGGGTCATCCATCTCTCCCTTTGCTTAAGAAACTTTGTCCACAGTTTAGTAATGTGTCTTCATTAGATTGTAAGTCGTGTCAGTTTGCAAAACATCATCGTCTCAGTTCAAGTCCAGGAGTCAATAAACGTGCTAGTATTCCTTTTGAGTTGGTTCATTCTGATGTTTGGGGTCCTTGTCCTATTTTGTCTAAACCTGAATTTAAGTATTTTGTTAACTTTGTGGATGATTATTCTCGTGTAACTTTGTTATATTTAATGAAAAGTTGTTCTGAGTTGTTTTCTATTTTTGTGCGTTTTGTACTGAGATTAAAACTCAATTTAATGCTTCAATCCGTAATTTGCGAAGTGATAATGCCAATGAATACATGTTCGCTTTATTTCAATCTTATACAGTTAAGAATGGCATGCTTCATGAAACTTCCTCTGTTGATACTCCATCCCAAAATGGAGTGGCAGAACGTAAGAACAAACGTTTTCTTGAAACTGCACAAGCCCTCTTATTTCAAATGAACGTTCCTAAAACTTTTTGGGCCGATGCAGTTTCTACCGCATGCTTTCTTATTAGTCGTATGCCATCATCTGTTCTTCATGGTGAGATCCCTTACAAAATCCTTTTTCCCCATAAATCATTGTTTCCTGTCGACCCTAGGATATTTGGTAGAACTTGTTTTGTTCGGGATGTTCATCCGCATGTGACTAAGTTAGATCCCAAGTCTTTGAAATGTATCTTCCTTGGTTATTCTCGTCTTCAGAAAAGTTATAGGTGTTACTGTCCTAGTCTTAACAAATATCTTGTCTCAATTGATGTTACCTTCATGGAAAACATTCCTTACTTTTCGTCTTCTACTCTTCCCGCTCATCAGGGGGAGGATGATGATTTGTTGGTTCATACCATCGTATCCTCTGAACCTCTCCAAGAGTCTGTTCTAGTCAAGCCTTCTATTACTCAAGTCTACTCCAGTTGTAAACCTCCTGATTCATGTCCTGCACCGGCTCCTTTGTCATCAGATCTAGTCTCGAGCGATGATCTTCTTATTGCGTTTCACAAAGGTGAACGCCAGTGTACTTATCTTATTTCTTCTGTTGTTTCTTATAGCTGCTTGTCATCTTCCTCTTGTTCTTTTATTGCATCCCTTGATTCTATCTCTATCCCTAAAACTGTTCACGAAGCCATCTCTCATCCTGGTTGGCATCATGCAATGATAGAGGAAATGAATGCTTTAGATGACAATGGTACTTGGCACTTGGTCGATTTACCTTCAGGAAAACGGGCTATTGGATGCAAGTGGGTGTTCACGGTTAAAGTCAATCCGGATGGGTCAGTTGCTCGATTGAAAGCCCGTCTTGTCGCTAAGGGATATGTGCAGTCCTATGGAGGACTATTCTGACACTTTTTCTCCGGTTGCTAAATTGACATCTGTTCGGTTGTTTATTTCTTTGGTAGCTACTCATCATTGGCCTTGCATCAACTGGACATCAAGAATGCTTTTCTTCATGGTGACCTTCAGGAGGAGGTGTATATAGAGCAACTTCCTAGTTTTGTTGCTTAGGGGGAGTCTAGGCGAGTTTGTCGTCTTCAAAATGTCTGTATGGCTTGAAACAGAGTCCTCGTGCCTGGTTTGGGAAATTTAGTCAGACTGTTGAAAAGTTTGGCATGATGAAGAGCAAATCTGACTATTCTGTGTTTTACAAATAATCGGAAGCTGGTATCATTCTTTTAGTTGTGTATGTGGATGATATTGTAATTACTGGAAGTGATACTACAAGAATCTCATCTCTTTAAATCTTTCCTTCATACTCAGTTTAACACAAAGGACCCAGGGATGCTAAATTATTTCTTGGGTGTTGAAGTCACAAGGAGTGAAAAGGGTATTTTTTTATCTCAGAGAAAATATGTTCTTGACTTATAAACTGAGACAGGAAAATTGGGGGCAAAGCCTTGTATTACTCCAATGTCTCCTCACTTGCACTTTACGGGAGATGGAGAACTAATGGAAGATCCTGAGAGATACAAAAGGTTGGTTGGAAAACTAAATTATCTTACAGTGACTCGTCCAAATATTGCATATTCTGTCAGTGTTGTTAGTCAGTTTATGTCATCCTCAACAGTTCATCATTGAGCAACGTTAGAACAGATTTTGTGTTATTTGAATGTTCTTCAGATGCAGATTGGGCAGGTTCCAAAATGGATAGAAGATCCACTTCAGGTTATTGTGTTTTCGTTGGAGGAAATTTGGTCTCATGGAAGAGTAAGAAGCAGAGCGTTGTGTCAAGGTCCAGTGCATAGTTAGGATATAGGGTTATGGCACAATTGTGTGAGATAATGTGGATATACCCTTGACTGAAGTAGGTCTCAAAACTTCAGTACCAGCAAAATTGTGGTGTGACAACCAAGTTACCCTTCATATTGCATCTGATCCTGTCTTTCATGAGCGAACTAAGCACATTGAAATTATTCACTTTTTTCGTGAGAAAATTCAGCAAGGTTTGATTACTACAAGGTATGTGAAGACTGGAGAACAATTAGGGGATATCTTCACGAAAGCTCTAAATGGGGTTTGAGTTGGTTATCTTTGTAACAAGCTGGGCATGATTAATATCTATGCTCTAGCTTGAGGGGGAGTGTTACAGAATGTTACAGGATAATACTAGCTGTTAATTACTCTATTTTAGGGATCCTAATTGTATACTAATTAACTTAATTATAGGGATCCTAATTATGTAGTTTCCTAAGATTGTTTTCGTAGCTTTGTATATATATGTGTGTGTATTTTTCACTGAATGAGTAGAGAATATAATTCTTTTCATCTCGAATAACATTAAGTAAATAAACCCATGTACATCTAGAAAAGTCATCAATAAATGTGACATGATATCGATGTTCAGACATAGCAGTAATAGGAGAGGGATCCCAAACATCTGAGTGAATTAAATCGAACACAACAATATATCTATTCATGCGAGAAATATAAGCCTTATGGTAATGTTTCGAAAGCTTGCAAATTTCAAATTTAAACTGAAAGTGTGTACATGCATTAATCAACGAAGGAAATAACGAACAGAGATATTGAAAATAATAGAAGAGGCTACTCGAATAATATGATCTGGTGTTTGAAGAGGAGGAAGGTGCCAATCCTTCAGATTCAGATTTGCTTTTCATAGAGTTATTTGGTACTAGTTTTTCAAAGAAGAAAATGAGTTTATGAAAATGTGCAATTATGGCTTTATGTTGGGTTTTATGGTTGGAACAAAATAATGGAATGTTCGATGATAAGTGTGAGGGCGTTGATGCAATTTGGTTTGGAATGGTTTTTCTGGCGTCTATATGGGCTAAGGATGTACTTTTGTTTTTAATTTGAGGAGTGTTTGTAATTTTTGTTTTTTCTTTCTAGATTGTAAGGACTTGTTTTATCGTCAGTTTTTTTGTATGTCTTTCCTTTGCAGTAAATTTTCATTTTCCTATAAAAGAGCTTTATTGATTGATAATGGATTGGCCTTTGGTCTTTGGTCTTTGAATAGTTGGAAAATCTCTGAGTAAGCACTAGTCGTTTGGCCTTTGGTCCTTGAATCAACAATCCAGGCTGTTGTACGGGATCCTAAATAAGCTTCACTTTTGGTGCGAATGCACAAATATATTCTTATATTGTTGTCCAGTCATCCTGTACAACAATTTTAGTTATTCCTTTGTGAATGAGACTCCGTTGAGGTGTTTTAGGTGCTACAGGTGCTCGTCCTATGACAGTGTTTTTCTGCCATGTCTTCTGAACTTCTAGGACAGAGTTTAGGATCCCGTGTGGATTCACGGATTTGTTTCTTTAGCTAAATAATCTGAGCGGGAACTCCTACGTTAGAGTAAGTTTGAGTCCCATGATCATGAAGTTTCTGCATCCCATGATTAAGGTTTTTGTTCTCTCTTCGTTGTATTACAATGATATCATCTTCCCTATTTTTTTTCTGCTGCAATGTACTTCTATCTTTTATTTAATAAAAAGAAAAGAAATGCATCTTAATATTACCACCTCTTAAGAACAATTTTCGTCGCTCTGTTTCCTTTCACTATTTATGCTCTTACTCTTGTTTGTGCTAATGTTCCTGTATCAACAAATTCATCTCATGTAAGCTTCTAAAAGCATTTGATCAGGTGGAGGAGATTGATGTTATTGATAGATATTCTAGTGATCCATTTGTGGCGGCAGCAATTGCAAATGAAATAGATGTTGACCTTTCTGAACAACAAAAGAAAATTTTTAGAAAGGTATATGGCTATTCTTTTTGAAGTCAAAAGCTATTCATTCTTAGTTTTCTACAAAATAGGATTTGAAAAGCTATATTTCTTACAGTTTTGATTTTGATGCCCATAAAGAAGCCAAAAAATCTTGACATCTTCCTCTTGTAAAATTTTTCTATTGTGCTCCAACCAATTAATTCAAAGAGGGCACATACACATATCACGATGTTTTTTTGAAGCGCATAAAAAGGATTTACAGTCCTTTAACCAATAGAGAGTAATATCTGTACTTTCAAAGGTATTAAAAATTTCCATATGATTTTCAAAGGAAAAGAGCTGATAGAAGATGAATTATTCACTAAATGAATAGAGAATGTTTGACATGTAAAAATTCTGGAGTTATTACATGCCCACACCCGAGAATCCGAAAAGTCAAAATTTAAACTAGCAGCTTACAGCAAATTTTAGAGAAGAATATAATATATCCCTATCATTTAAGTTTCTTCTAGATGAAAGATTATAAGAAAAAGTGGGAAGTAATGGGAACAAACTTCTGAATTTAGCATTATGATCCATGGAAAGGTTATATAGACTTGGAAACAAAGACATAAGGAAGCTCATCCAAACAGAGACCCACAAATTCTGAATCTTGATCCACCGCCTAACTTCGGTAAAATCACAATCAAGATAAGAATCAAGCCTAAGAGAGATAAATTTTGAAGGACTTCTAAAAATACCTTATAACATAAAAGTAGAATTTCATCAAATATTCTGAACACCACGAGTGCTTCTAATACCTGAGACCTACAAAGAACTTCCAAAAGCAAATCTCCAAAATCATTTTCCTGTCTCTGCTCTAACCGCATCAACAAAAAGAATTTCCCAGCCCTCTTTGATTTGTTGTATCTCTACCCTCTATACTGTATTCACATTACTCCTTTTCTCCCTATCCATATTGTTAATTGGATACTCATAAAATAATGAACAAAAATAAAATATGCCGTGTTATTATTTTGAATCAAGCAAATATGTGTTGCATTGTTGCATGCGTTAACAACTCAATTCCAGAGCTGATGACCTCCCAACAATCTGGATCGATAGTGATTGGATGGCTGCTTATTTAGACTAAGTATTTTTTTGGTGTTCGGCTAGGATTTCTTATGCTCCAAACCTCTGCGTGCTTAAACTAATTTAGTATTTTTTGGTGTTGGCTAGGATTCCTTATACGCCGAACCTCTCCTTGTAATTATCTTTTTTAATACTAATCTTGTTTCTTATAAAAAACAATTCTGATGATGTACTATAACTTTTAACATTTTTTTTATGTGTGTATTGACAGGTGAAAGAGGAAGATGATGTCAACATTGACAGGAAACTCCATAGTCATTTGAAGCAGAGAAGACATAGAAAGAGATGGAAGCAGGTATAGCTTTTTGATTTGCTTTATCGATCTGTCTAGTGGAATGAGTCTATGAGTGGATACTATTCACCTCAGGCTACTGAATCTCTTTAAATTGGAATTGAAACGATATTAGTTAGTATTGCGCAACATTGTTACTGTAGACAGATCTCATTGAAAGCAAAGAGTTTGTGGTCGGGAAGCTAAAAGTAGCAACTATGTAACATGGGGTTTTTGAAGCGCATGTACTGATTTGGAAAAAAATTATATTTTAGGTATGATTGCATTGATAATGATGTTTGGAAGTACTTTTCTCTTGTCATAACACCTTTTTTGGTAAGAAACAAACTTTTCATTAATGAAGAAGCAGATACACAATGGACGCTAATTCCCCAAAAACCTGAACTACGACGCCTCACCAATATGGAAGGACAAAAAAGAACAGAAAGTTCCTAAAGTGGTTAGAACTTATACCCATCTAGAAGAAAAAAGCTTAACACTATCCCGCAGAAAGTTTTCCGTCCTTTTGATGGTATCCAAAGATTCTTGATTTTCGTACAATCAGTACAATGGAGTTCTGTTGTGCAAATGTAATTCTGAGAGCTTGAATCAACTCTTCTTGCATTTGCCTTTGCTTCTGGCTTGTGGAATAGGTTGTTGATAATGTTTGATTTAGTTGGGTCAATCTCGTTCTCAGTGGAAATGTTATTATGATTGGACATTGGAGTTGGTACTAAAAAGAAAAAAGGTTCTTTGGTTGCATGCGGTCTTTGTTGTTTCTTGGGTTCTTTGTTTTGAAAGAAATGGAGGAGCTTTGAAGAATTGTTGGATGACGAGTCAGTTTTGTAGAAGAAAGGTATTTTGTTGGCTCCTTTTGGTCATCTAAGTAAAATTTTTTGAAGGATACCCTTGGTTTTCTGAAAGGACTAATAAGAAGCAATGGATTTACATCCCTCAACATCATCTATAAATACTCTTCAAGCTTGAACCATAATTGACTGGTGAATGCAATGTAGAAACAATGATCTAGTGATACTGGGTCCTTTTGACAGTAGGCAACACCACTTGGAAGGGAAACTTCCTTTACAGGAGATCATAAGCATTCGCCTTGTTCAAAAGATCACAAGCATTCACCTTGCTCAAAAGAGGCCTCGCAAAGAACTGAACCTTGGAGGGATGCCGGCTTCCACTATTACTCTGAGCAGAGGTAGACAGATTGAGATTTCAACGATGTAAGATAAAATGATTTGCAAGACGATTCATTTGAACTCTCGAGGTACCATGACCTTGTGCTTGACCAGTGAGGGGTGCAGAGTGACTTGATTAAGATAACCTTTTTATTGATTTGGAAGGAAAAACTCAATATTTCAATATGAATATAATGATTACATTCCCCTCTGTATATAGATGATAATACTCATCTATTTTAGGGATAATAACAACTTACCGAGGAAAGAATAAAAAACTACCTAAAACAGGATGCTATAAAACTGGAAACTCAAATCTACAGATTTGGTAACAGATTACCAAATCCCCTAAAATCATGGGATAAGGAATCATGATTTATTAGCTGTAGATCTCCTCAATCTTAGCCCCTAACATTGCTGACAGATTATCAAATTAAATCTCCCTATAATTCTACACTCCCCCTCAAGATGGGCGGTAAAAATTTATTAACCCCAGCTTGGAACTCAGATCATCAAACACCTTTCTTGGTAGAGCTTTGGTAAGGATGTCAGCTGTTTGAAAGCATGTAGGTACGTAAATCATCTTGATTATTCCTTCCTCTATCTTCTCCTTTATGAATTGTCGATCAATTTCCACATGTTTTGTTCTATCATGATGTACTGGATTTCTGGCAATGCTGATTGTTGACTGATTATCACAGAACATTTTCATAGGTTCTTCATTTGAAATCTTTAATTCCTGTAGTACCCTTCTTAACCATATTCCCTCACAAATGCCATGTGCCACTGCCCGGAATTCAGCTTCTGCACTACTCCTGACACCACTAATTGCTTCTTACTTCTCCATGTGACCAGATTACCCCACACATCTTCGTTCTTGTATTGATCCTGCCCAATATGCATCATTTAACACTTCAATATTTCTTCTTTGGTTCTTCTTAAAAAATAATCCTTTGACTGGTGTTAGTTTCAGGTATCTCAGGATTCTATACTCAGCCTCCATATGTTCTTCATTTGGATTATTCATGAATTGACTTACCATGCTGATAGAAAAACCAATATCTGGTCGTGTGTGAGATAGGTATATTAATTTACCCACTAATCTTTGGTATCTCCTTTATCCACAGGTGCACAATTTTTCTTAGCTCCTAGCTTGGTTGTTGGATCCATAGGAGTATCTGCCGGTTACACCCGAGCATTTTAGTCTCTTTTAAGAGATCTAGGACATATTTTCTTTGTGATACCGAGATTCCCTTTCTTGACCTTGCAATCTCCATGTCTAGAAAGTATTTGAGATTCCCAAGGTCCTTGATCTCAAATTCTGCAGCTAGAAAACTTTTGATGGTGCTGATTTCCTCTTCATAATCTCCTGTTAGGATTATGTCGTTCACATATACAATGAGGACAACAAGCTTTCCTGCAGGAGAGTGTTTGACAAATAGAGTATGGTCAGTCTGACATTGATAGTAGCCATGTTTCTTAACTAGCTTTGTGAATCTTTCAAAGTAGGCTCTTGGAGATTGCTTGAGCCCATATAGAGATTTTCGAAGTTTACTAATTTTGTTGCATGAAGTTTGTGTCTCAAATCCTGGAGGAATTTCCATGTAAACCTCTTCAGCTAGGTCCCCATTTAGGAAAGCGTTCTTGACATCTAGTTGGTGGAGAGGACAATCAAGGTTTGCAGCCAAAGATGGTAGAACCTGAACTGTGTTTAACTAGGCTACAGGGCGCAAATGTCTCCTCATAGTCAATTCCATATGATTGGGTGAATCCCTTTGCAACCAGCCGTGCCTTGAATCGATTAACACTCCCATCTTCATTATATTTGACTGTAAAGATCAATTTGCAGCTTACTGGACGTTTTCCAGTTGGTAATTCCGAGATTTCCCAGGTTCCATTTTTCTCAAGTGCATGGATTTCTTCATATACTGCTGATTTCCACTCAGGTGAGCCGAGAGCTTCTTGAATATTATTAGGAATTTGGATGTTGTCAAGGTTGGCAACAAATGCTTTGAACTTCGGTGACATTCCTTCATATGACACAAATGTGTATATAGGGTGTTTTGTGCATGATCTTACACCTTTTCTCACAACAATAGGAAAACATTATCATCATTAGTTTCAGGATTATAGTTACCTGATGGATCTTCACTTGATCTAGGACTTGGGTCAGACTCTTGGGTTTGCTCAAGAGATGCTTGTTATTCCATCTCCTTTTGATTCTTTCTCCTCCTTGTGTAGGTAATCAACTCATCATTCTGTGTGGATTGAATAGTGTCCAGATTTTGAGGAGGATTATTGGTTTGATCTTGAGAAGGAGATTCATGGAAGAGATTTTGAGGAGTAATGGATTCATGATTTAGTGATGGGCAGAGTTGGTCAGAATTTGGAAAGAAATGAGATGATTCTTCAATATCCCAAAACTGGTATTCTTGGATAAAATGATTCTTCAGATTTGGGAAAATAAGGTTGTTGCTCAAAGAAGGTGACATTCATGGAGTGATAGAACTGTTTAGTGACCGGTGAGTAGCACTTATAACCTTTTTGAGTTGGAGAGTACCCAAGAAAAATACATTTAAGAGCTCTAGGATCAAGTTTGTCCCTGTGTTGTTGATGGACATGAGCAAAGGCAGAGCACCCGAAAACTTTGAATGGGATGGTGGATGTGAGACGAGTATTGGGAAAGGACTCAAGAAGAATTTGACAGGGAGTCTGGAAGTTGAGAATACGAGATGACATCCTATTTATGAGATATGCGACAGTGAGGATGGGTAGAGAACATTAGGGAGCGAGCAACATCAAGAAGATGCCGGTTTTTTCTTTTGGCAATAGCATTTTGCTGGGGAGTGTTGACACAGGAACTTTGGTGAACTATACCATGACTCAAAAGATAATCATTAAGAATGGAGTTGAAGTATTCTTTGGCATTGTCAGTTTTCAGAATTTGGATTTTTGCTTGGAATTGTGTTTAGATCATGGTATTGAAGGTTTTGAAAATCTGGTTTGTCTCTGATTTTTCTTTCATGAGGAATACCCATGTGAGGCTAGTGTGATCATCAATGAACCAGCGAGAACCAGTAACGTTTTTTATCCTAGAAGGACCCCATACATCACTATGGATCATGAAAAAAGGTTGAGATGCTTTGTAGGATTGGTTAGGATAAGAATTATGAACATGTTTTGAAAATTGACAGACCTCACATTGAAACTCATTTGGATTTTTATTATAAAATAGTGAAGAAAACAACTTCTCAAGATACAAGAAATTTGGATGACCTAACCTATAGTGCCACAACATAATTGTACTATCATTAATAGACCGATTCACAGACAAAGAAATAGGACTATTGGACACTGAACAATCGGATTGGTGAGTTGTTCCTTGAGGAGGATCATTAACCTGTGGAAGGTAGAGCCCCGAACACATGTTAGCGCTGCCAATCATCTTCCCCGAGTCCAAGACCCGAAATTCACACAGATTGGAGCCAAATTTGGTAACACAGTTGAGATCCCGAGTGAGTTTACTGATGAACAGTAAATTACAATTTAATTTTGGCACAAGGAGATGTTCTCTGAAATTTTAACAGAACCTGCACCAGCCACCTTTGAGAGTGAACCATCGGCTATTCTCACAGTTAAATTTTTGTAGCATGGATTGTAAGTGGAAAAAAGCTTCTCATCTCCAGTCATATGATCAGATGCTCCTGAGTCTATAATCCATGGACTTAGCTTCTCCTTTTTAACATTTAAAGCACCCAAAAAATTACCTTTTTGTGCCAAGGAACCGGTACCAACCACAGTGGGAGCAGGTGCATGCAAGGATTGACTGAACAATTTCTGTCAGACTTCTATATGTTCCTTGCTGAATGGAGTGGATTCAGGTGAAGATTTTTCATCCATGAAGACGAGGTTGCCCCATCTTTGTTTGTCATTGGCAAACTTGGAAGGCTTCCAGTCTGCAGGCTTGCCGTGAATCTTCCAGCAGGTGTCCTTGGTGTGACCAGGACGTCGACAATGATCACACCATGGTCGCCCTTTCTTTGGTCTGTAATCATTGTTGTTGGATGGATTTCCTCTAACTGTAAGGGCTGAACTTTCAGGATTTGTCAAAGAATCTTGAGAGCCCATCATGATTTTCTTTCGATTTTCCTCTCTCCGAACTTCTGAAAATGCTTCCTGGATATTTAGTAGTGGTTTGGATCCTAAGATTCTTCCTCGTACTTCATCGAGATTCTTATTTAATCCAATCAGAAATTTGTATATTCTCTTCCGTTCAACAATCTGTCTATACCTGATTCCATCATCCAGACAGCTCCAATTGTGCTCCTTGAACAAGTCCAGCTGCTGCCAGTAGCGATTGAGTGTGTTGAAGTACTGAGTGACTGTTAACCCCTTGGTGGAAGTCATGGAGAACACTCTCCACCTTGAACAGTTTCGACGTATTCTCATTGTTAGAATATGTTTCCTTGGCCGCGTCCCACATCTCCTGTGCTGTTCCACAGAGAAGAAAATTTTCTCCAATGTCATTTGTCATGGAATTAATGAGCCATGACATGACCATATTATTTTCGGCATTCCAGGCTTTGAACTTTTCATCCGTCTTGTTTGCTTTGGCAGCAACTCCGTTGAGATAATCGTCTTTGCCCTTTCCGCATATGAACATCATTACCGAATGGGACCATTGGAGATAGTTGTTCCCATTCAGTTTGTGTCCTGGAATGGGCATGAGGTTACCATCTGCACTACTGTTGCTGGAAGCCATGACTTCCTGGTTGGAGGAGATTTGGGAAACGACAGTAGTTAAATCACGTTTCCCGTATTTGGTCATATGAAGGAATTAGGGTTTAGAGAATGCTCTGATACCATATTGATTTGGAAGGAAAATCTCAATATTTCAATGTGAAAATAATGATTACTTTCCCCTCTATGTATAGATGATAATACTCATCTATTTTAGGGATAATAACAACTTACCTAGGAAAGAATCAAAAACTACCTAAAACAGAATGCTATAAAACTGGAAACTCAAATCTACAGATTTGGTAACAGATTACCAAATCCCCTAAAATCATGGGATAAGGAATCATGATTTATTAGCTGTAGATCACCTCAATCTTAGCCCCTAACATTGCTGACAGATTATCAAATTAAATCTCCCTATAATTCTACACTTTTAAACATTCAATTTCACCAAGTCAAAAGGCGTCAAACCCTCTTTGCCCATGATTCTTCGTTTCTTTCTGACTAATATAACAACTGTATTAGGAGATCGTGTAACAAGAGTATTTGGATCATTATTGTTAATTTCCGGGAACTGTTAGGTGATTGAAAAGTTTTATTTAAGCAGCAGTAATTTTTTTGGCTCCTCCACAATTGAGAATTGGGTATTTTCATTAAATTCTATTATTGTTACTAACAAATAAAATAAATTAAAAATGTACATTTTTTTTTTGTGAATATCAGAGAAAGTCCGAGTAAGTTTAGAATATTTATGGTTAATGTTATTTATGAGTGATAGTCTACCTCGTATTCTCTTTTTGTATATCATTCTGTTTTACCTGCCAAAAGTTTTCTGTATCTTATTTTAGGAAAAAAGTAAATTTCAGGGTTTAGGAATATCCATTAGAGATAAGTAGTAAAACACTGACAACTTCTGATTGTGTTTTAAGATGCTATGGATTCTTGGATGTTGTTGATATGGATGTGCTCATCTTATGGAAGCATCCATGCGTCAAGTTAGTCCAGTTGGTACTCTTTCATTCCTCAATTCTGGCTTACTAAGTTTTTCTTTCAATCATATAGGAGGTACTTCAAAAAGATATTTCCTCACAAGATAGAGTAATACAAAGCAATGTAAGTCAGTCATCATCTGCAGTTGACTATTTGAACCCTGTTTTAGATGAGAAAACTTGTGAAGATGGAAAAGGCTTGGTTAATGATGCCAATGAGGTTGGTTGCCGCAATATAAAGACTGATGTGCCCGGAGGTTCTGATGCTTCTTGTTATTTTGGTGAGCAAACGACCTTAAGTTCTATTTTGTTTTCATAGTCATATGTTTGGTCTTAGTTTTTCTTTTTCTTTTCTTTTCTCCCCTTCCCCATTTGTTTCTTTTGGTGGATTTCTTATCTCCTTTTGTAATTGATTTCTATTAATAAATAATTTGGAGTTTCTTATAAAAAAATTTCTCTCTGAGTCTGCTTCTCCAGGTACTGACCCCCGAGGGTCTAAGTGTCCAAGTGATAGTGAGGAACTAATATTGGACAAAAAAGAAGTTCAAAGTATTACTGTAAATAGCAATAATGAAGGTCACATGGTAAAAGAAAATTCAGGTTGCACTTTAAGAAAGCTTGATGATGGGTGTAACTTGAAGGAACAGATCAATGTTCCTGGGACTATACCTCTTCTGCCAAAAGTATCTGATGAGAAGTTTCGCTGCACTGCTTGTGATAAAGCGACTTTTGAAGTGCATGAACATCCGCTTCTTAAAGTGATTATTTGTGGGGATTGCAAATGCTTAGTTGAGGAAAGGATAGAGGCAAAGGTATGGGGAAAGCATCAAACTACATTATATACGCTTCCTAAGTTCATAAGATTATATTGATGAGGATTTTAATATGGATTATGAATGTTTTCTAGTTAGTTTCTATTTCGGTGAAGATACCATTCATCTGGTATGCTTAACATTAATTATTAGCACATCGACATCCCCACTGTTGTGAAAATGGAAGTGAAAAATGGAATTTAACATGAGACGGAGGATAATGGTACAAATATAATAGCTGGATAGGAATGTGAAGAACAGTACAATCTTTTTGATTAGTGCAGATTGGTTAGCTGCGTATAAAGATTGATTTGTGTATTGGTGGGGGGTTTTTTGGCCTCGGTTGGATTGCTCATCCGCCCAACTTTGTAATTTTTTTTTCTTTTAATACATATTGTTTCTTTTGAAAGTATTTCTGTTTCTTATATAAAAGAGTACATATTGTTTCTTATCCAAAAAAAATCATGATAGGCTTGTCATGTGGAGCATGGAAGATGACAAATGAAGATCTTTAGACCATTGTGGAAAAGTTGAAGCTTCTTTTTCCTCTTAAATGGGTGGTTGCCTCAGAATTAATTACCCATGGCTTTAAACTTCTTAGTTATGAGAGATTTGTCATGTGATATCTTCCAATTATATGATACATTACTTTACATGGTATTTACTTTTGAAAACCTAAACACGTTATGATACATGTTTTAAAAACTCCAGTTGTTGTGAAGAGGTGGGGAGGTCCGGGGTTTGTTACCAGTGCCTATTGGCGGGTAGCTCCCCGGGTTATCAAGAGCTTATTGTAGATATTTGATATCTAACTTTTTTAGCATGCACACACATTATAGATGAAAGACAATCACCTCATGTTTCTTGTATGTATTCGGATGTTGAGGTTTGTTTCTCGTCCTCTGTAATTGATTGATATTGGCCTACTTTCCTTGATTTGGAGTTTGCTATGTGTAAGTGCTCAAGTTTGTGTCTGTTAGCACACCTCGAAGTTCTAACTGATTTTTGGTTCCAAAGGTTGTATTGTTATAATGTCATTTTCGTCTTCTTTTTACCAATCATTAATCAGGCTTCACTAAATTTTAGAATTTTTTCCGCATAATTTGTTCTGAAAAAGTTCCCTGTGCTTATTATACACTTGACCTACTGCAGGATTCTGATTGCTCTGAATGTTATTGTGGGTGGTGTGGACAAAACGGTGACTTAATTAGTTGTAGATCATGCGAAACATTATTTTGTAGCAATTGTATAAAGAGAAACATTGGTGTAGAATACTTGTCCAAAGACCAGCTCTCTGGTTGGGCTTGTTGCTGCTGCTGCCCCGACATCTTGCAAAGCTTGACAGATCAATTAGAGAAGGCTTTGGTAACTGTAGATATGACTTCTATGACCGGGTCTAGCTCCAATAGCGATTCTGATAACACAAATGCAGACAAAAATGTTGCTATAAGGTGCACCACGTTCCCTTTTTTTCTTTCCCCCATACATTATGTATGTTTATGTATATGTGCATAATGTTTTGGTCACTGATTCAGTCTCTATTATTCCTTTAAAAAGAAATCTCTTTTTATATGGTAGTTTCAAGCGTCGTTTTTTAGGACCACCAGTGAGGCCAGTTGAGGAAACTTGCTCAATATTTATTATGTGGGGGTAATTCACTGGCTAGCAGTTAAAAATGCCGTGTTTTCTTTATTTAAGGTTTAATTAACCTCGGAGTCTGTATTTTGCCACCAGAGAAAAAGTTTTGAGTAGTATAATGTGACAGTTCAAAGAGGATGATTGTGTTATCAAAAGAAGACAGATGTGGAAAAACAAAGGGAGAAAAAAAGGATCTCTTGTTTGATGAAAAATGTAGGCAAGGAAACAAAAGTTAGAGAAATTCAAACAAGTGCATGATCGACTAAAAGTGATAATTATATGGTTAGCTTGGGGCAAAGGATAGAAGAGTGTCTCTCAGGGTTGCTAATTAGGGAATATTAGCACTAAGAAGAGACCTTGTCATCAGGGTTGCCAATTAGCGAATAGTAGCACTTCCCTGCCTCATGGCAAATGAGGGAGACAATCAATATAAGGTCTTTTGTTTTGAAGCAAATCAGCAGTGTTAACTCTTCCAATGATCAATAATCATTAGAAAAAGCTTGAGTCTTTTTCTTCTCCTGTAAATCGCTTCTCGCCTTCATCGCTTCTTCTCAGCCCATTGTTTCGTCGCCTAGTAGATTGATTTCTCTTCCTATTAGTTCAGTTTGTAAGAGAAAGTCCAATTTTTTGTTTGGTGCTTAGGCCATCATAAGATCAGCTCCCAGGATCTGGTTCAACGTCGTCACGCGAATATGGCTTTATCCCCTAGCTTTTGTGTTTTGTGCCGCAAAATTGCAAAGACTTGGACCACCTTTTTATCCACTGCCCAACAGCTAGTTTCTTATGGAATAAGTTGATGGAGTGCCTGCAGTTCGTTTAGGCTCCTCAAAATAGAGTGGATAGTCTGCTTTCAGAGGTGTTTTCCTCACAATTGCCTAGGAAGCGTAAGGGTTTATGGAACACCGGCATCATAAGCAGTGCTCTGGTTATGGAACACAAAGAAATAGTATAGTTTTGAACAGTCGTCAAAGGATTTAATTTCCTTGTGGGAGAAAGAGTCATTTTCTTTGTCTTCTCTCTAGGTGTCGTCTACAAAGTGGTTTAAGAATATTCCTTTATTTTTAACATCCTGGCAAAGGTGTTGGCTGCAAGATTAAGAGAAGTTTTGGAGGATACTGTTTCTAAAAATCAAGGGGCTTTTGTTCGAAATAGACAGATTTTGGACATGGTGTTGGTGGCAAATGAGATTATTGAGGATTATAGATGTAACAAAAATGAAGGAATTGTTTTCAAAGTAGACTTCAAAAAAGCTTATGATAATGTGAATTGGAATTTTATTGATTTAGTCTGAGAGAAAAAGGGTTTTGGACCCCCATTTATCCTTTTTTATTTACGTAAGTGGTCGATGTTTTAAGCAGATTTGTTTCTAGAGGTATAGATAATGATGTTTTAGATGGTTTTAAACTAGGAAGAAATATATTAGATGTGTCTCATTTGCAATATGCAGATGATACTATCTTTTTTATTCCTAACAGTAAAGAGAGGTTTGAAAATCTGATGAATCTAGTTAATTTGTTTTCCTCTTTCTGGATTGAAAACTAATTTAGAGAAGTATGTGGTGGTAGGGATTAATGTTAATGATTTAGTTTTGAATGAGCTTGCCAACTTTGTAGGATGTGGTGTGGGATCTTGGCTTATGAAATATTTAGGTCTCCCTCTTGGAGGTAATCCCAATTCCTTGGAATTTTGGAATCCAGTTGTTGAGAAGGTGAAGAAAAGATTGGATGCGTGGAAAAATGCTGCTTTTATAGAGGAGGCAGGTTAGCTTTGATACAAGCTTCTTTGAGAAGTATCCCAATTCATTATATGTCTATTTTTAAATTACCACCGAAAGCAGCTAGCATCTCAGAGAGATTGATGAGAGACTTTCTTTGGGTGGGTGTTGAGGAAGGGAGAAAAGACCACTTAGTTAGATGGGAAGAGGTTACTAAGAGCAAGGATCTTGGTGGGTTGGGTATAGGTAATCTTTTGTCTAGGAATAAAGCACTTTTAGGGAAATGGCTTTGGAGGATTCCTTTGGAAAATGATTCTTTGTGGGTTTCTGTTATAAAAAGCGATTATGGTACTCACTCCTATGGATGAGACTTTAAAAATGTGGTAAGTGGTTCTTTTAAAAGCCTTGGAAGTTTATTTCTAGCGGACTTGAGTCTTTTCTCAATGGATTTTTTCTGAGCTTTGATGATGACAAGAAAATTAAATTCTGGGAAGATAGATGGATGGGTGACAAGGCTTTTTCTGCTTCTTTTCCAAGCCTTTATTTGGTTTCTTTGAACCATAATGATAAAGTTAGAGACTTGATTCTTTCTTATTCTCCACTCTCTTGGAGAAGTCGAATTTTTTTCAGGATACCCCTTTGTCTTCTTTTTCTGACAATTAGAATTTGTTATGGTTGTAATTCTGTGTAATCCTGGAATTCAGTGTTGTATGCTTTGTTCTTGTTCTGTACAGTTTTCAGTTTTTGGTGGATTGCTCATCCTGCAAATCCTGTTCTTGTACTCTTTATTATTAATGTAACTTTTATGTTTCCTATAAAAAAATATTCCTTTATTTTTTATTAGTGCGGACTGGTTAGCCGCTTGTAAAGACTGATTTGTGTTTTGGTTGTGGGATTTTTGGTTTCGAATGGATCGCTCATCCGCTGAACATTTTGTAAGTCTCCTTTCTCTATTAATACAAATAGTTTCTTTTCCAAAAAAAACCATAAAAAAACCTGAACTTTAGAAGGAATTGAGAATATCCAAATTAAAGTGAAACGAAAAGGAGAACAGGAATAGAAAGTTGAAACCGCCAATCAAGAAGTGAAAAAGTGAGTTACAAAAGACCAAAATTCTTTAATGAAGAGAATCAAGAACCAATTGGATTCGTTATTTCTTGGCGATTTCTTTTAGAGGAAGTGTAATAAAAAGAAAATAGTTCTTTGGTCTTGTGCTTTGGTGGCTTCTCTTTGGAGCATCTGTTTGGAGCAGAACGGATATATCTTTGAAGATAAGGATGAAGACGTTGAGACTTGTTGCCTGACATGGAATTTCTTTTTAGCTTCTTTGTGGGCTTCAGGTTCTTCTTCTTTGAAGTGTTGTTCTTTAATTTGCTAATGGGTTGTAGATTTGGTTGTTAGCGTTGGTTGATTGCATCTTGGGTGCTTCCTCGATCAGTGGATTTTTTACTCCCAAAACTGTTAGCATTCAGTTTTATTAATATAATCTGTGTCTCCTAAGAAAAAAGGGCAAAATACATCAACCTCCAGTCTAATTTCACTAAAGACCCGGACACCTCTGAGTTTTCACAAAAGACAAAGACCTCCATTGAATTAATGCACCTAGGACACTTGAACCCAAACCTCTGTTATGTTACATGTGAATGGTCCACAATGCCCCCTTAACACTTTATTGGACTTGAAGACTACTTTTGGTGGTCCTGCTGGTCAGATGTGGTGGTTCCTGGGTCTTTGGCGTGTTGCCAGCGTTTGTGCTGTACAGGTTGAACGTTTTTTTAATTTTAAATCTGTTGTTTTTTCCTCTGTTCCCATTTCCTACAAATATTTTATCTGCTCTTTTTTTTCCTTTTTGATTCCGTTTCCTTCTTTTTCATTGAACGCGTTTTCATCTTTTTTTTATTTTAATCTGTTTTTATTTCTTTTATCTCCTAGTTTGACTGATTTTGGGTCCTCCTTTTAGGAAAGTTTGCTATTAAGAGATAAAAGAAATAAAAAGGGTAAATTATCTATGTACGTGATTCAGCTTGCAAAACCAAGATAGTTTAAACCTCATTACCAATCGTTCCACGGAACGACCCTAAAATAGTCTGCCGGAGCTGCGCAACATAACCACCAGTAGACTTTTTCTTCATTTCATTTGCTCTTTGGTTGGTTTTTGGGTAATAAATGGATTTTTATTTTTCCAACAGGTATTAAATGGTTAACTATTGCAAAGAAGAAACAAGAATTTAAAGAGTCCTCCATAGTCAAACTGCTTGTAAAAATACAAATCCTTGATAAGTAGATTGGTTTCTGGAGGTGTTGATAATGATGTTTTAGATAGTTTTAAAGTAGGAAGAAATTGATTAGTTGTGACTCGTTTGCAATTTGCGGATGATATTATCTTTTTTGTTCCCAATAGTAGAACGAGATTTGAGAGTATGATGAATATGGTTATATGTTTTGTTCTCTCTCTAGATTGAAAATTAACTTGGAGAACAATGTTGTGGCTGGGATTAACGTTAATGATTAAATTTTTAATGAGATTGCGAATTTTGCCGGATATGATGTGGGATCTTGGCCTATGAAATATTTAGGCCTCCCTCTTGGAGGTAATCCAGGTACTTTGGAATGTTGGATTCCAGTTGTTGAGAAGGTAAAAAGAAGATTGGATGGGTGGAAAAAGAGGGTGTATTTCTAGAGGAGGTAGGTTAATTTTGGTTCAAGCAGTCTTGAAAAGTATCCATATTTATTAGCTGTCTATTTTTAGATTACCCCCGAAAGTGGCCAGTATTTTAGAGAGATTGATGAGAGACTTTCTGTGGGAGGGTGTTGACGAAGGGAGAAAATACCATTTAGTTAGGTGGGCAGAGGTAACTAAAAGCAAGGATCTAGGTCGGTTGGGTATAGGCGATCTTTTGTCTAGGAATAAAGCCCTTTTAGGGAAATGGCTTTGGAGGTTTTCCTTGGAAAATGATTCTTTGTGGGGTTTCGTTATCAAAAGCATTTATGGTACTCACCCCAATGGTTGGACTCTAAAATGGTGGTAAGCGGTTCTTTTGAAAAAACATTGGAAATTTATTTCTAGAGGACTTAATTTTTTTCTCAATGGAGCTTCTCTGAGCTTAGGTGATGGCAAGAGAATTAATTTCTGGGAAGATAAATGGATGGGTGACAATGCTTTCTCCGCTCCTTTTCCTAGTCTCTATTCAGTTGCTTTGAACCATAATGACAAATTCGGAGACTTAATTCTTTCTTATTCTCCACTCTTGGAATCCCTCTTTCAAACGATTCCAAAATTGAGGAGTATCTTAATATGCTGTCCGTTATGAGTTGTCCTTATCATTTATGATGTGATGGAAAAAAGCGCGTGGGTGTGAAAAAACTGGGGTATTCACTTGCAAATCCTTTATGAGTTTTATTTTGAATGATGCTGATTCTCATCACTCCTTTTCGTTCCCTCTAATATGGATATCTTCTTCTCCTTCTAATGTTAGAGTTTTTCTTTCTTATGGCTGTTAATTTTGGGAAAGTCAAGCAATATGATACTCTTCAAAGGAATGCAACTCTGAGAGTTTGAATCATCTTTTCCTGCATTGCTCTTTGGCTTCTGTCTTTTGGAATTGGTTGATATTGTTTGATTTTAGCTGGGTACAGCCTCGTTCAGTGGAGATCTTATTAAGATGGGATTTTGGTGGTGGAAATAAAAAGAAAAATATTGTGTGGTCTCATGCGGTCTTTTCTGTTTTTGGGTTCTTTGGCTTGAGAGAAATGGATAATTTTATGAAGAAACACTGATGAATCAGTTTTATTGATGAAAGTTACTTTTTGGTTTCCTCTTGGTCGTCAAGTCGAATGTTTTAACGATATCCCTTGATCCTCTTTCTCTGATAATTGGATAATGGTATGGTTGTAACTTGCTTTGGTTTTTGTTTCTTAAGTTTTCAGTTTTAGGTGGATTGCTCATCCTCCAAAATTGTTCCTGTACTCTAGGGATATCTTCTTTCTTTGATAATTGGAAAATGGTATGGTTGTGACTTGCTTTGGTTCTCGTTTTTTAAGTTTTCAGTTTTAGGTGGATTGCAAATCCCCCAAAATTGTTCTTGTACTCTCATTTTCATTTAGTATAACTTTTCTGTTTCCTATGAAAAATTAAACTTATAAAATTAGTTTGAGAACTTTTTAATCGGTTTGAAAGCTAAGAAGAGGAACCCAGGTTATTTATGGCATTTTGAATGCTTAGTACGCTTTGTTTGTGTATTGATGTCATTTTGAACTTTTTATTTATGGCATTTTCAGTGTTATTTGCTTTGTTCTTGTTCTTTTCAGTTTTTGGTGGATTACTCATTCTCCAAATACTGTATTTGTACTCTTTTTGTTATTAATATAACTTTTCTGTTTCCTACAAAAAAATGCTTAGTACGCTTAACGGAATTGGTAATGGAGGGGGTGTCTGTGTTTTTTAGTGGACGAGAGGGGAGGTCGGTGTATATTTCCAAAAAAGAAATACAGAAGCAGGATTCTTTATTCTGTACTCGCATCAGTTTTACTTGCATCCGTCTTTTATGTGGTTATTCTTAATGACTCATGGTTCGATTGTGTTTCATGATATGGATGAATATTATTGAAATCAAAATTTTGGTCTTGAACAACATATACTCAAATTTAGGAAGGAAAGTAGTTATTCAGAAGGGCATCAGAATGCTTGTTTCTCTTATCTTTTTCATCCTTTACCAGCTCTAAGAGAAAGCGTAAAAAGAAGATACGAAGGATACTTGATGATACTGAATTAGGAGAAGAGACCAAAAGAAAAATTGCTATTGAGAAGGTAAGCTCAGTTAATTCCTCCATAACTGGATTTCTGCTATCCAAATAAAAAAAAAGATTTACCATGACTCCAATTTTTTAGGAACGTCAAGAACGTTTGAAGTCTTTGCAAGTCCAGTTTTCTGCCAAATCTAAGATGATGAGCTCTGCAGGCTTTAACGGAAGCTTATTTGAAGGGGCTACCATGGATGTGCTTGGTGATGCTTCAACAGGTTATATAGTGAATGTTGTGAGGGAGAAAGGAGAGGAAGCTGTGAGGATTCCTCCAAGTATCTCAGCAAAATTAAAAGCACACCAGGTTTGTCTCTTGAGTACTTAGTGATGATTAAACATGTTATATGACGAAATCTTAAGTGAGAGAAAAGAAAGAAGCTGTGAGAATTTGTCCAAGTATCTGAACAAAATGGGGAATAACTCACAAACAAGTGTTCAGATATGAAGTACCTGTCTGTTCACTCATGAGCTTATTGGTTTGATTGGCTTGTTTTAGAGTATGAACCTCTCCTTTTTGTTCTCAGAGTCTTGGTCTTCTTTTCTGATTACTTCAGAAACTGCTCATCTGAAACTACTTTAGCATTCTCAAGTGCTTGATAGTTTTGGTGTCTAAGCAATGCATCTTAATGTCGGCAGAAAGTTCTGAGTAGGTTGTACAGGATGGGATGGGCCATTGCTGAAGAAACTAATTAATGAAAAATTATACATGAAAATGCAAGTCCGTTATATTTTGAACATATTCTGGGTTGGGACTTGCTCACTTATCATTCATTTAATTTCTCAGTATTAAATCTACATCTACAATATATTAAAAGGCACAATCAATGGAGAAACTTTTTTGGACTATTTCGTCCAACAATTATTCCTACATCTTACCTTAAATCAACAAATGGTGATGGATTCTTGGTTATTTTTTATAAATCAATTAACAAATTTATGTATTATTTTACTCCTTTGGTGATGGATTATTGGTTGTTTTCATAAGTTATCAATTAATATGTTTATATATTTCTTTTTGAGATTCACACCCTTCGTGAAATTCAAAATCATCAATTTACGATACATTCTTAATAAATAATGAGATTTTCTGTTCTATTTATGTGAACCTATTAGTGTTTGTGCACCCATTTTCCTTTTCTAGAATTACAAAAAAAAAACTAAGTGAGTTCTAACATTTTTTAATTGTTGTGTAGTGTGCATTTGAGACTTAAAATACTAAAGAGTCTGTAATAATATATTTAGATTAAAATTAAAATAAATAATTTTAGTTATATTATAATTAATATTGCTCATTATTCTATAATTATGGCTCTTCATATTTTAATTAACCAATTGCATTATACAAATAAAAATCATAGGATAGAGTGCAAACTAAGTATATAAATTCAATATAAAATAGTATATTGCAGTGTTAGAGGAAATGAAAGTTATGAATATACAGACTTTAGGGCACTTAGTTTTTTGAACGATGAATATGAAAGTATTCTAGAATTAGTGTACAAGGCATTACCATCATTGAGATATTGTGCAATATACGCCTCTCCATGTAGTGTTGTTCTCATTTTTGGTGCTTCTTTTAGTTTTTCATTTTGGAGAAAAATTATCTAAACTTGAATATCTATAAGTTTGAAATAACTCAACCGACATGACCAAATCTAAATTTTGTACCATGGTCATGAGATTTTCTTATCTAATAGCATTGCCCATGAGATCCTTTTACCAGCAAAGTTTACTTCTATATTATGCTCTCTTTACTATATTTTACTAATTCTTCTACAATTGTGCTTTGTTGCCTGAATGTCAAATATAAAAAAAGTCTAGCCTAAATCAATTTGTTTGGAATTGATTCAAGTGAACAAGATAACATAATTACTCTCTTAGTACTTATGCAATGTATTTTTAGTGTTACATATTTAGTTTACTATTTATTTGTTATATATATTTAGCCTTAGGAAATTTAAACATGTTCTATAAGTTGATCATATTTCTCGTGCATTGCACATATGGTGTGACTAGTATTTGAAAACGTGAAAATATTTTAGTGAGTCGTGTCATTTCATTCATTGTCTAAAAATATGAGAAATCTGATTCATTGGCTGAATACATAAATGGTTCTCAAAATTATATTTAAACCATGAATTAAAGGACGTGGTGATGGTTGAGATCTAATGCGGACAGCCTTAAAAGTTGAAGTTATGAACTGTCTTGCAATGGAAGTGTGGGAGAAAGGTTAAGTTTCAGAAAATAGGGAGGATCGTTGCAATTTTTTTATTCTAGCAGTACTATCAGACAGCTAACAAGGAAGTACTAGAAGACAAAAAGGAGAGGGAGAAGAGAAAGAGAGAACCCTAGGCAATCATGCATTCTAAACATCACTCAAAATAAACTGAAACTTTATCAGTTCACTCAAATTCATTGGACTACAAAAGGCTTTATTTAATAGGGTGAATTCTTGAAGATAGGTGTAAGCAATATAGAAACTTACTGAAGTTGAAACATTTTTAAAAGAGAGTCAAATTAATTGGGAAGTCTTCAACTTGGAAACTTTTTTAACTGAAATTTATGAATAAAATTAAACTTTAAACATCCCTAATCTTGTAAATTAGTAAAATACTCCAAAAACTCTTAACAGTAACTATCGTGGATTTTTTTTTTCTACCAAAACAAATTACATTATTTTCCCTTAGTACTCTAGCAACTATAAAGACTAGATTCATGTACTACAATGTGCAGAGTCACGGTGCGACATAATTAGAATCAACTAAATGAAACAAAAGAAGAGTTATTGATAAAAAGTCATTATGTAACTAAAAAAGTTGCAATAGTGATTTAAATCGCACAAGAATATTGTAAAAAAGTAATATTGATTTATTCAATCTTCTATTGCAGATATCTGGTATAAGGTTTATGTGGGAAAATATCATACAATCAATCACAAAAGTGAAATATGGGGATAAAGGTCTTGGATGTATTCTTGCTCATACAATGGGCCTTGGTAAAACATTTCAGGTTCTCTCTCCCTCTCCCTCTCTCTCTGTCTGTTTGGTGCTCCCAGTTTTTCCTTACTAAATTTCTATTTGAATCATGTTTGTATTCTGATGTCACCAAAGTTTGTTCTTCTGCGTTCTCTTTTATCATTTACAAGTTTTAATTTACATCTACTTTCTTATCATTGAGTATGCATTCCTCGTTTAGGATTGTTGTATTTCGTCACTGCAGTTGAAGGTTAAATTTCTGTTGCAGTCAAAATGTAATAGTTTTTGTTTGTCTTTTGTGTTCTCTTTTATCATTTACAAGTTTTAATTTACATCTACTTTCTTATCATTGAGTATGCATTCCTCGTTAGGATTGTTGTATTTCGTCACTGCAGTTGAAGATTAACTTTCTGTAGCAGTCAAAATGTAATATTTTTGTTTGTCTTTTGCTCTCTTGCAATGGAAATGACTAATGGTAGCTGTACGGGCATTCTTTTTGGTTGTTCACTTGATGACTTTTTTGTTGATTATGTTGTGTCCTGATCAGTGTAGTTAGAATCGTTCAATTCACGAATTGAATCTTACGATTCGTATCGAGTCTTAGGGTTGCCTATACAACTCGGAAGTTTGAATCGCTTATTGAGTGAATCGTCTGATTCACCAATTTTTGACCGACGGGACAAGGGTAAATAGTAAAGAAGATGAAAGATGTTCTGGTTCGAGTCGTGTTGCAGAAAAAGCTTCACGAAAAAGATGAAAAGCTTAAGGAAGAAGATGAAAGAACTTTTGGTGGAAAAGCTGATGCATGGCTTCAAATGGTTGGAAGAAAAAATTAGTGGATGACAGTTGGTTTTTCTTTTTGAAGCTTGGAAGACAGCTAGCTCTGTCAAAGTTTTTGTTTATTTATTTATCAGTCTTTTTGAATAACAGTGTAGGAAAACTGTTATCATCCTCACTGTTTTTCATCTTTAGAATTAAAGTTTTTTGAGCTAGCTAACACCTAAGGCCTCACTGTTAAAGGTACTTTCATACTTAAAAGGCTGATTTTTTGGTATACCTACCTAGAGTCTGTTTTGATTTACGATTTGACAATCTTATGCCAGATTATGGCACTGTTTTCTTTGTGCTTTTTGATGATTGGTGGAATAGTTTCTTACCTATGAATCTTTATTTCTAGGTTATAGCATTCTTGTACACTGCAATGAGGAGTATTGATTTGGGATTGAGAACTGCACTAATTGTTATGCCAGTTAATGTGCTACATAACTGGCGGCATGAGTTCCTGAAGTGGAGACCATCAGAACTAAAGCCTCTTCGAGTCTTGATGTTGGAAGATGTGCCAAGGTGAATTAAATGTCTTTCATGTGTTGTAATATTTCTAGAGCTCCTTTCTTGAAGTGTGAGGGCATATTACAATGGGGTGACATTATGGATTGAGTAGACTACTAAGGGTAAAAAGATGTCATTAGAACTCGTCGAAGTTGTTATATTCACTTCGGCTAGACATAAGGTTTGGCATGGTGACAAGCTCTCAAGTATCACTGAGGTTCATCCTTTAGGCAAACTCCTTTGGAGTTTGTCGTAAGCCATAAGGTAGGGTGCTATTTGACTATAAGACTGCTCTAATATCTCAATGGACCAAGGAACTCATGACACTACTATAACTGAGGCTTGGTTATGAGATGGGACTGCTATATGGTATGATATTCTCGGCTTAGGACAATAGTGGCAAGGGCAACTGTGTCTCATGGGATGTGAATTTAAGATTTTATCGCCTGTAGTTTATGCACTCACTCAGTTGTTGCAACATATCATGGCTATTTGACACACTCACTGTATTTCAGTTTCTAAACATTTGCAAATTTAATCCTAAGAATTTCTTACTATTGTTGTAGAATATTTGGAGGATAATATTCTATGATTTTTACTGAAAAAGCTTTGTTGGATAATAATAAATAAAACATAAAAGGTAATTACTGGCCTAATATATTGAGATTACCAGAATTATTTATATGAGATAAAAGACTTAAACATGGAAACAATACAAAAGGAAATGAATTATATACAGTCTTTATACTTCAGCCCGTAAAATCTTCAATAGTAAATGAATATTTCAACACTCCTCAAATTGGTACTTTGGTGTTCGGTTAGGAGTTCTTTTCCTCCGAACCTTCTTTGTACATTCTTTCTTTTTATATAAATAATATTTCCCTTTCTTATACAAAATCACTCCTCAAACTCGTGAAAATATATTTTTCATTCCTTATATGCTAGTAATATCATAAATGGCTTAAGAGCAAGTTCTCAACTTCCCATGCTTTGAACTTAGGGTTGTCTTTGTCTGAAGTAGGTTCAAGGAGATTGTTGGAATGTTGTCCCACATCCCTTAGATCTGCTCATTCTGTGCTAATTATAAGGCTTCAATACCTCTCTCCTTAACACCTAGGTTTTAAGGAGTGATCGAGCTGGACTTTTCAACTTGATATCAGAGTTTGGTTGGACCTTTGTTTATACCGCTTTAGTTTGGCTCTTTGTCCGCTTAGTTCGGATCGATTGGTATACTGCATAGTTCGGCTATCGTGTTGTGGTCCATAAGGGTGTTTTGGAATGTTGTCTCACATCCCCTAGATCTATCCATTTTGTGCTAGTTATAAGGCTTCAATACCCCTCTCCTTAACACTTAGGTTTTAAGGAGTGATCGGGCTGGGCTTTTCAATTGAGATGATAAAATTTTCTCTTTCCTTTGATGATTGTTTTGACTAGCTAAGACCACTCAAGATAGTTGCTTACGTTTAGTTTAAAAAAGGTTGGACTTGGACTGAATCTCCTGTCGTTGCAGTGCGTTCTTTTGAATTCTTGGAGCAGATTTACGACTTGAAATTCTAGAAATTATTTTAGACTTTCAGTTATGTTAGGATAAGTTTCATGGTTGAGTAGTTGACACTATTAGGTGATTTGGAAGAATGGCAATGAAGGACAATAAGGTTGAGCTTTTGATGAACTAGTTGGACAATGAAGGCTTGAGAAAAAATTTGTTACCCAGAAATTTTCAGGGTGGCTCTGATACCACATAGGAAAATGTATTTGTACAAAGTGTTATAGGAGAATATTAGGCCAAGATTATTTTCCAGCTTCTTAAAAGTAGAACTTAAAAGACTCTTTTTGGAGAAATATCTGGAAGTTGATGAGTTGTTGGAAAAAAATGGAGTAAAATATCCTACAAAAAGGAGTATCGCTTTGTGTAGGATTTCTCCTTTATTTGAGTCTTTGACTAATTATAGAAAACAATAATCCATTTCCAGGCCTTGACTAACTTACTATTTCTGCTACATTGGCAACATCAAGCCTAGTTGGGATAAGTGAAAAATTTCCTTCCCAAGCTCTGGTATCTTCCCTCGTGTGTTCGAATGCTCCAAACACAGTTGATGATTTGGTCAAATTGGAGTATCAATAGGTCTAAACGCTAGCTATCTTGTCCTTCTTTAATTGTACGCTTTTTATCATCAATAATAACTTAGTTTTCTTGAAAAAAGCTCTGCATCCTAGCATCAGTTCTGTTTAACATATGCATAATGTGTTTCCTTTTGGACGCGAAAATCCATTTCAGATCTTGCAACCTCAATACCAAGGGAATACCTTAGGGACGTAAGTCTTTAATTTCGAATTCCTTAGCCTGCATATATCTTTATGTTTCTACATCTCCTCCAAATTATTACTTGTGACAATAACATCATCTAAATAGACAATAAGAATACACAGTTTCCTATTATGAGTTACAGCTTTTACATTTATACAACCTAGGAGAAAAACATAAGAGGAAATAAATAAATTACAATAAGAAAATCCCGAATCCTACAAAAAAATAAGAATATCCAACATGATTAGCTCCCTACAATAAACCCCAATAAATTACTATAGAAGGAAAGCCACTTAAGGAATCTTGGGATACTCCTGATGGCTTTCCATCGAGTTAAACGTAAATTTAGCTGTCAGCACGTCACTAAATAAATGCTAATAATTTTGAACTAGTGCTCTTGATACGGCTCCTTTTAAGCCCTTTGTAAATACTAGTAAATACGCATATGCTTTGCACATTATAGACCATTATATTATTTTTTCAGTATATGATATGTTTTTATACAATATAGCCATAAGCAATTCGGTGAACATCGCATAAGTGTATTTTATATTTTGTTTACATAAATAAATAATTAAATTCCTGACTCTGGTCCAGAAAAAAAAGGGCTAGAAAAAAGAAAAGATTGAATTTAAACAAAATAAGCATAAATACGATAAAATTAACAACAATAATACCAACCTTTTGCCTAGTAGAATAAATTTTACAATTTTCTGCAGACCTCTATAATTCATGTTGGTCTCCTTCTATCACATTCAATTATTCAAAACAATATATAACTAATATGGATATTCAATTATTAGGTTGTGGTAACTTATAAATTCTTAAACAGTATGGATAGTCCTCCCAAATGAAAAGTAAGGGTCATTAATTATTTCATTTAAAATTATTAATATATGCAATCTTAAGATTTATGAAAGACAATTTTAAGAATTGTATGAAGTAGTGGGGAAAATTTTGCCCAAAAATGGTTCTTCCCACATCCCCACATTTATATAAAGTATACAAACAGATTTTTGTTTCATATTTCTGGCTGGTCTCGTATACTAATTAAGTCATGTTGTTTTGACCTTTGACTAAAAGGCATCTAGAAAGGACACTTAGAATTTATGTGTTGTGAAGTTGAAGTTAATATTTTCCTTCCAGAAATGTGGTCTAGTTGCTGATGTGATTCTATTTGGCAGGGAGAGGAGAGCTGAATTGCTAGAGAAATGGAAAAATAAGGGTGGAGTCTTTCTGATCGGCTATGCTGCTTTTCGGAACTTATCCCTTGGAAAACATGTTAAGGATCACCAAGTGGCTAAAAGAATCCGTTGTGCTTTGCAGGTGTTGACCATAACCTTCTTAGCATCTGCTAACTTGTCTTCATTTTCCGTAGTAATTCTGCTTTCTTACACGGTCATACTGAAAGTTAATTTTTTTCACATTGCCACTTTGCGTTGGAATGTTGTCCCACATCGCCTAGACTTCCCCATTTTGTACTAGTTATAAGGCTCTAGTACCCCTCTCCTTAACACCTACGTTTTAAGGAGTGATCGGGCTGGGTTTTTCAACTTGGTATCAGAGCTTGGTTGGGCCTTTGTTTGTGCCGCTTTAGTTCGGTTCTTTGTCCGCTTAGTTTGGATTGTTTGGTATGCTGCTTAGTTCGGCTATCGTGTTGTGGTCCAGGAGGGTGTGTTGGAATGTTGTCTCATATCGCCTAGACTTGCCCATTCCGTGCTAGTATAAGGCTCTAGTACCCCTCTCCTTAACACCTAGGTTTTAAGAAGTGATCGGGCTGGGTTTTTCAACTCTTTGATCCTGAAGTGTCTGGAGAAGTCCTCCCAAATGCCTCTGATAACCTTCCACAAGCTTTTCCAATTGAAGTAGGGCCCAAACCTAAACAATTTCCCAGGAAGTTGCCTCGTGTCTGGCTAAATGATTCTCTCTGACAAAATTTCTCTCCACCATAACTTTCATAAGATTATCTTGAGCTCTTCTCAGCAATACGTATTATGAATTTCGCATTGACATTTTTGTCATTTTAATGTTTTTCCTTGGTATTGACGTTCTGATGCTCCTCCCCTCGTCTACTTTATTTATTGGGTTTGCATTTTCTTTCGTTTTTCCTGGAGGGACTACATTTTATACATTCTACTTCACATCTTTATTGGTCATCTCATCTTCAGCTCCTTCTCTGGGCAATGTCCATCGTCAGTCTGTTGATGCATTTTTTCTCAAATTGTTGTTTCTGTTTTCATTCAAAGATAGAAATGACAGTATCCATGTCTAAAAAATGACGGTATGGCTGAAAATGTGAGGGTCCGATTTATGTTAATATTAATGCTGATGATAACTAAGAAAGTTCATTTATGCAGAAACAATTATTAACCGTGGTTTATTGCTTTTGGTAGAGCTATATCTATAGTATTTTATTTGGATGGAAATTCATTTATTCAGACATATACTTTCTTTAAGTACATTATATTAGTCCTGATCATCTTAAAACTATTTTGATGTATTGTTAGATTCTGTCACATGGATCTGAGCTTTGTTTGAAAAAGTGGTATTATTGCAATCCTTTAAGTTTGCTAATAAGATGATATACATTTTTGTGTTTTCTTGAAGGAATGGAACTATTAATTATTACATTACAATATGGTAGCCGTTTGGGACATAAGAAATTATATTACATGCTAACTGTTGAATAGGTAATATAAATCCTTCGCTATTAAAGTCATTCTTTCTAGATTGATGGGCTGCTTTGTTATAGCTATTAAAGAATTTGGTAGTATTCATTGTTTCTGCATTTAGGAATTTTATTACCGGGACTTACAAAATCAGTGGTGTTTTTACTCTTTGGTTTGAAATTATTAACTTTTATTTAATTTTAAATCTTAATTCAGTAATTCTTTGAATCTAAATATTACTTTCTTTTCGTCAAGCACGGTACAAATGTACCCAATATACAAGACATGTAACCGGAGAAAATGGACAATTAATTCAAGTCCACATAACTGCACTGGATCAGTTTAAGAATTTCTGCATGTATTGCTAATTTTTTTCTCAAGAGTCTTATTTCATACTAAAATCATAGGCTAAGAACCACTACTCCAGCCAGAATTTTAAATTATTAAACCCCCAAAGACCTATCTTACATTATATTCTCGAGCAATCTAGTACATACTGCTGCCTTTTATAGCTCCATATACAAATTTTATTTAGCATGTGATAGTGACTTTCTACTGAAAACTATTTGCATGACAGGATGGACCCGATATTCTTGTTTGTGATGAGGCCCATATGATCAAGAATACGAAGGCTGATATAACCCAAGCATTGAAACAAGTGAAATGCCAAAGGAGGATCGCCCTAACTGGATCGCCTCTACAGAACAATCTCATGGAATATTATTGTGTGAGTTTGCAGAAGCATTAATTTTGGCACGTTTTACCTATTTGTAGTTGAAGCTCTAATGTTTCCGGCATATTTGAAACAGATGGTTGACTTTGTCAGAGAAGGTTTCCTTGGTAGCAGCCACGAGTTTAGGAACCGGCAAGATTTCTTACCTGTATTATGGTCGTTATGCCCTTTCCCCATTGTTCTTTTCATGTCTGACACATCTCTGTTATGGTCTCTCTTATATACAGTTTCCAGAACCCTATAGAGAACGGACAACACACTAACTCAACTCTAGATGATGTGAAAATTATGAACCAAAGGTCTCATATCCTTTATGAACAGTTAAAAGGATTTGTTCAAAGAATGGACATGAATGTTGTTAAGAAGGACTTGCCACCTAAAACTGTCTTTGTAATAGCTGTAAAGCTCTCCACTCTTCAAAGGAAGTTATACAAGCACTTTCTTGATGTGCATGGATTTACTGATGACAAGATTTCTAGTGAAAATATAAGAAAGAGAAGCTTTTTTGCTGGGTACCAGGCGTTAGCTCAGGTATGTTTCTAGCATCTTCTGTTTTCAATTTTTAAGACTTCACTTTCTGCATAAGCTTGGATGCACTTAATCATAGACATATGCATGCGGTTATAGATTTATAAAATCCGACTATTCATTATTACTTCATGAAATGTTACTTAAGGCTTAACCCTCGGCGAGGAGCACACAATCTCTAGAGCCTAGGCACAAGGCGCAAGGCAAGCAGCGATTCCTATTGAAGTGAGGCATCGTAGGAGCATGGAAATTAATCTTATTTATGTAAGCATATAGTATAAAAGTGAGGTCATCAACAAAGTGTGTAATACAATATTCAGTTATGAGCAAATCTTTTAAAACTTTGCAAAATTAATTATTTCCAAAGAGCATTCACACTTCTATTTCTTGTAAAAAAAAGAAAGATTAAAATACTTGGGCACAATTTTTGGTTGGAAAAAGTAAAAAAAAAGTACAATGATAGAAATAATGTTTAAGGTATCCCAGTCTTTTCAACCCTGCAGTCGACAAAGGGGCTTGTGTGGGTACCTACCTTGATAGAAGTGGTGGTAATGTTGTTTGGAATCCCACCTTTAGGAGGGCTTTCAACGAGTGGGAAGTAGATCTGGTGGATGATTTCTTAAGCAGGCTTTACTCCGTCAATTTGGGCTCTGATTCTCACAATGATGTTGTCTGGAGCCAGGCACTATACGTGAAATTTGGGCTCTGATTCTCACAATACGTGAAATTTTACTTTAAAATCATCGTCAGGCACTATAAAGGAGTTTTTGGTTTTCCCTGGAAGTAAATTTAGAATTAGAAAACTTTGGCCCCTCCCAAATTTGCGTTTCTTGCTTGGACTTCAACTTGGGAAGCCAATCTTACTCTGGACGTTCTTAAGAGGAAAGGTTTTTCAAACAGGTGTTTTTTGTCAAAGAGAGGAGACAAACATTCATTTGTTTTCGAACTGCCCTTTCATTATCTGGTTTTGGAACTCAATAATTAACAGTCTTCAGCTTCAGTGGGTGGTGCCTGGTAACATTTTAGGTTTCTTTTCTTGCTGGAAACAGTCTGGTTCTTCTGTTTTGAGGTATGGTTTTTGGGCTGTTATTCCTTTAGTTTTGTTTTGTATTTGGAAGGAAAGGAATATTAGAATTTTCGAAGGGATAGAAATTCTTCTTGTATAGTTTTTCTCTCGCAGTTTTTGTGAATAATATATTGTTTATTGATAAAAAAAGAAATAATTTTATAAAAAAAAAACAGATTGATGGGTCTTGTGGGGCATGAGGTGTCAGTGAAGTCGGAGAGAATAAAATGGTTAAATGCAAACCTTGCCCCCTAAGTTTTAGTATTTTGCAATTCATACCCTATTTAGCATCATATATGTTATGGAATTAGTCAAATTGATCCCTAAAACTAATGGAAGTTAACTTAAATCTAATGGTGGTTAGATTATAAATCATTAATTATAATTTAGTGGCTCTTTGTCTCTGTTTTCAATTTTTTGGTTCTTTCTTGTAAAGAGTGGCTCTTTGCTCTAGACCCGACTCTTGAGGCCAGCTTCTTTATTAGCTGGACTCATTTTTTTTATTTCACAGATGTACAGCCCTAAGGGGTTCTTTTGTTTATAATGTAATCACTTTTACTGATAAAAAAAATTATAATTTAGTTACCTTAACTATAATTTAGTTTACTTTTCTTTTTTTAGTTCATTTTTTTAACTTAACAAAAAAAAACTCACCTTAAACGGCTGTACATCTTTTTTTAGTTAGAGCTCCAATGACAATAGAGAGGCTGTTGCTATGGATTTTGCAACTTTTTTTTTATGATAGGTGGCATTGAAGAAATAATAGTGTTGACACGTGATTTTGGCTAGATATGACACCAGGTGTTGCTCTAAAACCTCTTCTGCGGTGCGCTTGTGTGGTGCTTTAGGTGAGCGGAGCTGGGAGAGAAGTATTCTTAACCTTTTTGAGTTTATGTGTGGTGCTTATGTGAGAAAGGGAAAATCCAGGAGACCCTACGTGATTGCCTCATGCTTGGTGCGTACAGAGCAGGGCTGACATCAAAGGCTGATTTGCTCAATGCATGTGCATTTAACGCACTAACTGTATTCCTTGGCCCTCTCTCTAGTGGTTTCAACTTTCAAGCTGGCTCCTTCAAAATTGGTCTACAAGCAATTGATCAGGAGAATCCAACCCATTATTTCAGTCTATGTGCTCCATTCATTGTGCTCATGCTCTTGCCCCGTGGACTTGTCGATCTATAATATTCTCAAGACTTTCCAAGAGGCCAGGTCCTCCTTCTCATCCATATGAAGATCATCCTGCTCATCTGGAGCATGAGGTCTTCTTGCTCATTCAAGGGCTTGTCACCCTGCTCTTATTTTGTTCATACTCACGCCACTTGGACTTGTGGATGGACTTGTGGATTTATAATCTTCTGAAGACTATCTACAAAAGGAAAAATTAACCTTCTCAAGACTTTCCAAGAGGCTCGGTCGTCCATCTCGTCAATATACAGGTCGTCCATCTCGTCTGTAGTAGGCCTTCTTACTCATTTAAGTGCTTGTCATCCTGCTCATATCGTGGCTGAGCACATGGGCTGCGGACCTTCGAGCCTTTAAGGGCTTGGCATTCGGTTCATCTTGTGGATGAGCACCGAGTAACAGTTCGAGTCATCTCAAATAAGCACTTGGGGTCAGCCCAGACAAGCACTTTGGCTCATCTGGAGGACATGGGATGAACTTGACTCAACATGGACAAGCACTTTCGGTGACGGTGACGAGCACCTGTTATGAACTGAACACCTCGTCTGAGCTTGTGGCTCATCTGTGGATCTGCACTTGGATTGAGGTTGAGCATGTCCTGGATGAGGACATGGGTCATCCGTGGTAAGCACATGGGATGAGTTTGGGTCGTCTCATATGAGCATGTGAGTCACCTCGATGAGCACATGAGGTCAGCTTGGATGAACACTTGTGATGAACTCGGCTCCACTTGTGATGAACTCGGCTCCACTTGTGGATGAGCAGATTGGTTGAGCTCGGGCTCAACTCTTGGATGAGCACCTGGCGGAGTTTGTGTCATCTTAGATGAGCGTGGGGATCATCTCGGACGAGCACTAGGGGTTGTCCTGGGTGAGCATGTGGTTAATGCTCACTATGATCTGGTATAACAAATGGGTTTAGGAAAGATGAATAATCTATATAAGGGGAGGAAAAGCTAGAATGAACAGACAACAAAAATTAGAGCGAACGTTATGTAAGAAAGTGTTGAGTGTTGGATGAAAGTAATACTCTTGATTAATCTTAAGAAAAACACTTTCATACATACACACGAGGATCAAATGTAGAAGGAGAAATATACTTAAGATAAAGAATACATCTATTCAATTTTATCCCTAAAAACTGCTTAAGATATGTATGGAAATAGTTATAGGGAATTAGGACATTATATTCTAGTTGTGAACATAATTCTTTAAAAAAATCTATGAAGATTGGTATTTTCTTTTGGAAAGCTTCTGAGTTTATACATTTTAGTTCTTTGCTAAAGATTAGACCGTAACTTAACATTAGTCTCAACCAAGAGCGGCAGCTCAACTGGTAAAGCCTTGAGTATACTCCCTAGAGGTCCCATGTTAAAGTTGGTCATTGGCCACTAGAGTTTTACCTGGTCATTAACTTCAGGGCCCGTGGGAATTAGTCGGGGAAAGCTCAGATATCCGCATTATAAAAAAAATTTACATTATTCTATCCATTAATTTTCATTCGATCACATTTTTACAAGTGTCGTGATATATTTTACATAACATGCCATGACTGTAAATTTTAGTTATATACATAATATAGATATTTTCAAACATCAGTACGAGTATGTGATGCACAAAATACTTCAGTACAATAAATATGGAATTTGCACGTGCAAACAGAAAGTAGTATCAGCAAAAAGAATGCTATGAAGAAAGGGGAATCAGATATCCTCCAAACAAAGCAACAGAAACTAAGACCAAACACTAGGCCAAAAAACAATAACTATACCTGTTTACCAATTTGTATTTATCACATTATGGTTGATCCTCTTTCATTCAGATTGTTTTATGTATTATGTTCCACTGTATTTTATTCTCCATTTACAATCTTATAATTGAGATGTCTATTGTCCATACTAGATATGGAACCATCCCGGAATCTTGCAGTTAAGAAAAGAAGACAAAGACAATGCAAGGCGTGAAGATGCTGTTGAAAATTTTCTTCCAGATGACAGCTCCAGTGACGAAAACGTGGATTGTAATATGGCAATTGGAGGTATTCCTATAGCAGAACTTTTCTCCTTGGACATAAATATTAGTTACCTGTCTGAGTCTTAGCTTTGAGCTGTACATAGTTACTATGGAGTTTATATATGCATATCAAACACACATCACATGGACAAGGGACAGTGTATAACAAATATCCCACTTATATACGAACGCATGAGTGATATTAAAACATTATGTTTGCATGGCTCTAGAAATTGCTCCACTCCCCAAGTTTACTCTCTGTAATTCCTCAAGATGTAATGCAATAACAAGGTTTCCTTTCACAACTAAATCAATATGATGGACATAAACAGAAATTAACTTTAGTAAACATGTCAACGTATTGGACATCAGAGTCTAAGAAGTTTAATGACCATATGGGTGCCTTTGGCTCATTCAAATCTCTTAACAATCTTTTAATAGGTTGAATAGTATATTTTTCTTCTTATCATAGTTCGAGAAAATATCATTTGGAGTTCATCACATGAGTTACTGTGACTATTGGAAAAAAAAGTAGCCTCTTCTTCATTTATTAATTAAATTTTTACTGCTGCATTTGTTTTTAACAGTTGTGAGCCTGATCATATAGATGCTTTAAAAGGGCGTGTGCTACTCATAAAGATACCGTTTTTTATGGGAAACTGAAATTCAAGAGGGCATGTTACTCTTCAAGATACTGTTTCAAAAATTAATTTATGTATACAGTTTCCTTTTGTGTCCATGAAAGAGAGCTCAACATCGAACAACCTCAAAGTCCTCATCTAAGACTCAAAGCATGGATACATCAGCGTGCCATTTTACTAATGTAGGACATGCTAGCTAGATGAGGACAGCTTTTTTCGAGATAAAGATTTTGTCCCAACTAGTACTCAAATCTTTTTGAAATGGATTTGGGTTCCTTTTAGTTACTTATCACTGTTGCAAAAGTGAGTTTATTTGCAGATTTGACGCGCGTACGGAGTGCTGAATGGTTGATGTGTCTAATAAATATCTGACACTGCTGCTCAAAATTATATATTTTTACATCTGATGCTAACCTTTAGAGTTTAACCTAGAACAGTATCTTTGCTTTGTAACTAGCCCAACTAGATAGTAGGTATTGTGCAGGAGGCAACTTTAACTTATTTTAATTTGAATCCTTTATAATCTAAAACTCTTTCAAGGTAACATGCAATCAACAAAAAACTCTTGTAACAGGTACCTCGTAATTTGGATCACTACATCCTCAGTATTATAAAAGTGCAAACATTATTTTCTCGTAAAGGAATTTCATTACTATTATTTGACTGCGTGCCAAATCTCGGGGGTGAATCTTGATGCTGAGAAAGAGGCTGTTACAGTTTTCTTGACATAAAACATCCTTTGGATTTTTTCTGGAGTTTTTTAGACTTTGCACGGATTTCACAACTAAGCTGTGATTCAAGTCATAGGATCATTGGTCTTTCAGTTTGAGGGTATATGTGCAGCTGTTGTTTTGTTCTCTTATTTTTAAAGTCTGTCCTCACATTCTCTTGAGCCTAATTTTTATCCTTGTTCTCAGATTGAGAGGACTTCCTTTTCTAGCCTGACGATTTTCTATAGCTCTTCAGTCACCTTGTCCTTAGGTTGTGAAGGACAACTTATTTATTCAGCATTATACTTTCTCTGCACATTTAAATAAAGAAAATTTGAGCACCAAAATACGCGTGACATCGTCTCAGATAGGCTGTAGGTGGTAGTAGGGTAAAAAAATATTCCATGTTAATTCATGTAATCCCAGATGTTTTTAGAAAGAAGCGATCTTATCCAGTAATAATTTTGTCATACAAATAAATGGAAGATGATACGAAACTCTAAGCATTTAAGAATTACAAAGGCGTTTGTGGTTAAGTTAGTTCAGGATATATTTTGTCTCCATGTATTATTGTCATCATTGTGTGTGTGTTGAGATAAATGCCTCTCCCTCCCTCCCTCCCTCCCTCCCATGCTGTTTGTGTGCATGCACACGCTCTAGTCTTTGGTACTTGGAATCACCTAATGTTTCATGTTTAACAGAGCCAAGGAATGCAAATAATATTCTGCAGAGTAAAAGTGACGATGGCTTTTTCCAAAAGGTGGGTTAGTGATCTGTTGTCTGTTTGTTTTCATTTCTGATTTCCTCCATCCCTCCATCCCTCCCTCCTCCTTTGAACTTATGCTATGATCGAACTTCCTTATGCAATGATCAACTTCCTTATGCAATCTCTAGACCTACTCCAAAGTACGGACATTTAAATTGGTTGATACTTGTGACAAATTTAGTCTAAGTGTTACTTTGGTTTGATATTATCCACTCTACATGCCCTTTTACAGGATTGGTGGAACGATCTGCTTCATGAAAACAATTATAAAGAGCAAGAATACAGCGGCAAAATGGTTTTGCTGCTGGAGATATTAACCATGTGTTCTGAGTTGGATGATAAGGCATTGGTTTTTAGTCAGAGTATTCCTACTCTAGATCTTATAGAACTTTATCTTTCAAGACTACCTCGGCCAGGCAAGCGTGGAAACTTCTGGAAGAAGGGAAAGGACTGGTATAGGTAGGTCCCGATTATCAATAAAAGAATCTTTTATGCACTTTACAGCTCAGTATGATAAATTATCGGTGAAAATGTTGCAATTATACTTTGCGTCCTAACAGCATAATGACGTTATCAATTGCACATTGATATTTATGTATGTGTATGTGATAAACTCTTCTTTTTTTTTGTTCGGATAAACTAGAGTTTACATGGTAAGTCTATTATGAAGTCTTTCTTTTAAGTCTCAAACTTTATGTGATATATGCACCTGCAATAGTTTCCATTTTTTACTGAAGTTTATCTTTCCGTTATTTATTATATATCTTTCCCTGGCAGGCTGGATGGAAGAACGGAGAGCTCTGAAAGACAAAAGCTGGTTGAGAGGTTTAATGAGCCCCTGAATAAAAGAGTAAAATGCACTCTGATCTCAACCAGAGCTGGATCATTGGGTATAAATTTGCATTCTGCAAATAGGGTAATCATAGTGGATGGCTCTTGGAATCCAACCTATGATCTTCAAGCTATATATCGAGCTTGGAGGTGAGCTGGTTATACATGTATTAAGTTTGGCCCAATCAGTCAGAACTGTGAAATTATATTTCACATAGTTTGCATGTGTATATTCAAATCCAATCATGTCTTAACTTCATCAATGCTTCCATTTTTCTCAAATCATGAGTTGTTTTTTGCATAAACAATACCAAAATCTTCTTTATTCTATATGTTTAGCTTATTTTGTCAAATATAACTCTCTTAAAATGTGACACCCTCTCATTCGGCTTGTAATTAATTGGAAATTTCTCATGGCTCATAAGAATAGTCGGTAATTTAAAAGTAGGAGCCACTTGGCAGGTGAAAATCCTTAGACAAATTCGCAATTTTTCTTCTTCAATAAGGAGAAAGTCATGACAGGCTGTAGGAAAATATTATTCAATCTGTAACAAGGTTAAGTATTTTTCTAGTGAAGTAGAGAAAATTGCAAAAGTAGAATTTTCGTGAGTCATTTAAGGTGGTTGTCTTCCTATTAAATTGTTTTTCCAACAATGCAGATATGGCCAACAAAAGCCTGTGTTTGCATATCGATTGTTGGCTCATCAAACAATGGAAGAAAAAATTTATAAGCGCCAGGTAATGGTGGACAAATTCACTTGCATCGTGTTTGTTTTCATTAAGTTTCATTGTAAACAAATAATCATTTAGATGATAATAACTAAATAGGTGACAAAGGAAGGACTAGCTGCAAGAGTTGTGGATCGGCAACAAGTACATCGTACCATCTCTAAAGAAGAAATGTTGCATCTCTTTGAATTTGGTGATGATGAGATTTCAGAGTCTTCAACTGATATAGGTCAAGGAAATGCTCGTGTCTGTAACCCGAATATGATGGACCATCATTTATTCAAGGAGAAAGAGCCCCACTCTTATGGAAGCTGCCCTTCGGACAGGTTGATGGAGGGTCTTCTAGTCAAACACCACCCAAGGTAGACTTTGCATACTTAAAATTACATGATTCTCATCTTTGAATGATTTATTCATATCAGTTGAATCGGCTTTCAATGATGGATCAAATTTGGATAGAAAATTTAGTGAAAAATTTGTGTTCCTTTGCCTTGAAGATAAACATTTTCTACTTTAAATTTATGTGGAATGACAAAGTGATCAGTAGAGTTTGTCTTTTAATATCAAATGTACATGACATATAGGGATAATGCAAGTGGTGTAGAATCCTAGGATTGTAAACATGTAATTCTCAGTCTTTTATTTTTTACAAGTCAGAGATTCAGAAAAGGGATAAATTGTTTGATACTATGTCTTTTCTTGATTCAATTTCAGGTGGATTGTCAATTATCATGAACATGAAACACTTCTGCAGGAGAACGAAGAGGAAAAACTATCAAAAGAAGAACAAGATATGGCTTGGGAAGTATATCAGAAGACATTAGAATGGGAAGAAACTCAGAGAGTTTCTCTGGATGATACAGCATGTGAGCCAAAGCAAAATGTGACAAAAGCGGCACCTACAGCACGAGAGGCTACAAAAGTTGCACAATCAAAGTTGAGGAATCGTTTTGTTCATCGGAAATGCACGAACCTTTCGCACATGTTGACCCTAAGAAGCCAGGGAACAAAAATTGGTTGCAGTACAGTGTGTGGAGAGTGTGCTCATGAGATAAGTTGGGAGGAACTTAACAAAGATGGCAGACTTTAAAAAAATTAAAAGGTGAGAAGAATCTCCTCTTGGCCCCATATTCCCATTCTGTTAATGCGTTCTAATTGTTGCATTTTGTACATTTTGTGTAAAACTGAAGGAAGATAAATTCCTTTTGAATGTAAGAGAAACATTCTTTTTATTTTTGTTTGGGAAAAGAATAGAGAGGAAAGAAGAGTGAGAATTATCAACTTGTAATTGTTATTATAGATGCTTTGAATAGGGCTTTATAAACTTGTTGGATTCGATTTGCTTCATCTTTAAATGGAAAAACCCTGGTGGAAATTGGAAAAATTCTTCCGAAAAACAAGTTAGTTTGCTTGCTTAATCCAACTGATATCGCTTAGATCAAGCCGTCGAGCTCGGACCGAACCCATACAGGGAGAAGTGACGAAGCTAAGACTGACGTGATGATTGCCGACCTGGAGGAGAAAACATTCCTTATTTACAGTTGCCAGTCTTATTGAACAGTAGAAAAAAACAAATGTCATCAATCACAACACAACTTGTTCTGTTAGCACCCATTTCATTTGTCCTTTGACTTCTTGTGACATCAGCCGGTGACTTGCAGAGTTCTCCCAAGGTCTCAGTGTTTTACGACCATATGTTGTATTTGAGATTATTCTCTCAAATTGTTAAAGAATGACAATAACTTACAACAATAGCTTGAAGACAATTCACTTGGCTTTTGAGAAAGGCAATGGCTGAATTCCTTAAACTTTAGATTCTCTTCCTGAAATTTGATAGCTTTTTTAGGCTTAGATTCTTAGACCGATCAAATATAATGCGATCTCAAGGATATTTGTTGATGACGTCTAAGCTCTTTTCACTTCCCGGTAATGTAAACGTCGCTGTGCCTCTTCGCGACACGAAACACATCAAACTCTTTAATATTTTGGGGAATCAATAATGGTTTCATATACCTTTTGGAGTAATAACAAACTTTGGGTCAAAATAGGGGATTTGTTCCGCTCTTTATTTTGTACCGGGCATATCCCATGTAAAAAAAAGAGGAAACTCCAAAACGAAAGAACAAAAGGAAGGAAACATCTTCGGTTACCTTACATCAAATACATATATCATCTGGTTCCATCAAATACATATATCATCTGAATCTTCAATGCGATCATATGACCTTTAGGGGTGAATTGTTCAACTATAGGGGTTCTCAATGACAAAGAACCCATGACCGTTGATCTAAGGCGATGCGTCAGCATTCAAAGTCTCCAAGAGACGTGTTTCAAATTTTCTCAAAACCAAATAGATTTGTTGGGTCATTAGATGAAACATTAAAATGAACCAAACTGAATCATCATGGTTGATAAATTTGGTTGATGTAATTGATTAAACTCACGCTCATATATTAGATGTCGTTAGTTCGAGTCATATTTTTTTTTTAAATTTATAATATAACTTTGACAAAAAAAAACAATCATAATTCGGATCGGTTCATTTTATGTGTTTATGATGGACGATGGTTAGATAACCGATCCGGGTCGATATTGAACCGCCCAGACCGCTTAAACCCCTAAATCACCTGTTGAGCAGTTAGGCCAACCGGTACGATTGAGTTCAATTTGAGACTTCAGAGTGAGGAGAAAGCGGGAGGAGTTATGGCCGGAGCAGGGAGGCGAAATAGAAGATATGGAATTGGCATTGCTAGGGTCGGTAGTGGCGTCAGTGAAGCTCACTCAGACATTCACTCCCTCCTCCCCCTCACCACATCTCCTCCTCTTTCCAACACCGTATCTTGCTGGTATTGCGACTATAAGATCACCACCTTCAACGATTCTCTTTTCCGTTTTGGACGAAGACATGCCAGGTTGCTGCTCTCAACTCATCCTTCTCGCTGATTACCATTTTCTTAGCAAACTTTTTCTTTTGTCCAATCATTAAGATCAAAATCTTACTAAATTGTGCTGAAGTTGGGATATACAGGATTTTGAGACTTTGGTTTTCAGTTGGGACTGGTTTTAGTCTAGCCGCTCTGCTTGGGATTATGATGGTCTCAACAAAATCTCTGTTCCATTTCTTTTCTTTTCTATTTAGTTTGTTCATTTGAATGTTCTCTGAATTGGTTGTTCCATTTGCTTTTTAGATTCTTATCTTGGAAATTGGCAGAGCTGTGTTTCTTTTCGATGCTAGCGCTGTCCTCCGCAATCTACCCCTTTCAAGTGCCTCTTTGTTCGGCGTTCCCCCCTTGGTCTGCGTTTCATCTTTCCTTTCCCATTTCCATCCTCCTTAATATTATGTCTGAATACTATCTCACTTTCAAAAGTAATCGCTAGCTGCGTTCGCTGCTCATCTATTTTTTGTCTTCCATAATACCAGTTCTCTGTAGGGAGCTTATCACCAGTCGATGCTCTGTATATTCTCATTTCTACCTTAGTATCTGTATCTGTTCATGAATTCGGCCATGCTGTTGCTGCTGCAAGGTTAGTTTCTGGGCGCAGCTTCTGTTGTTTACTCTTCATCTTGCATTGCAGATTCATTTTTAAGCATTAACACAGTAAGTTTGAATGATATTTATGTGTCGTGACACCAAGCGTGAGTGATGTGGGACAAAATACGAAATTTTCACTACGGAAATTTTTGGTGGGTTGAGTCCGTTGTTAGACTGTTTGAGTATTAGAAGAAATAGATTTACAGTTGGTGAATGATAGTGGTTGGAATCGGAGCAGATTTTGGGGAATTATGAAGCTGCAATTAAAGATATTGAGGCTGGATTTTCTGAAATAGCAATTGTGTGTTATGAGAATTAACATGCACGATCAACTTAGGAAGAAGCAAGTTGTGCAAAAGTAGATGAATTTCATTTTTTTTAGATCTTAACCTGTGGGAGACTAGATTATCATGTCTGATACTGTAGGAACCTTTATTATGGCAAACAGTGAGGGCATTCGGATGGAATATGTAGCTGTTTTTATTGCGCTTCTTTTTCCTGGTGCTCTGGTGGCTTTCAATTATGAATTGCTGCATGGTTCACCATACTTTGCTGCACTTCGCATTTACTGTGCTGGCATTTGGCACAATGCAGTGGTAAGATCAAACAATTTTCCATATTGATGTATTGGTTACCATGAAAGTAAAAGAAAGAACTGTAGTGCTGAATGTAAAAGAAGTTGTATTGGTGGAATGTACAAATTGTCTGAAATATTTTTCTGATCTGTTATTTCTTGTTTGTTTGCTATAAATTCTTTAATCTAATGTTAATTAACTCCCCTCCAGTTTTCTGCAGCTTCTGGGTTGGTATTATTCTTCTTGCCGTTGGTCTTGTTTCCCCTTTACATATATGGTGAAAGTCCCACGGTACCTCAGCTCATCACTTATTTGCGTGACATTGTTTCATCTGAATGACTATCCAACTAATATTTTGATACAGAATATACTCATACAATTAGTATGGTTGCCTTGAATAGGTTTTGGATGTACCTTCCTCATCACCGTTGTTTGGTTATTTGTCCCCTGGTGATGTAATTGTGTCATTGGATGGTATACGTGTCCATAATGCTAAAGATTGGATTAAAATGTCAGCTCTGATAGATGAACTGTCATTTCAAAATGCAACCCTTTCTGAATATGGAAATAGCTTTAAGATAGTCGATGGAAGAAAAGGATATTGTGTCTCCAATTTCATTATGGATGAGAGCACAAAGGTTCAATTCATGGACAACCAGTCTCCCTGTGCTAATGATCTTACCGCTTTTGCATACATTCCTTGTGTTAATACGACTATGTTTGGTGATGGTGGCATTAAAGATGCTCATTCTGATAGAAGAGAGTTGGTGTATTGCTTGAACCCTAAGGATCTTGTCAATCTCAAGAAATGCAGTGATGCACAACAGACAGCTATGGGATACACAAGAAAATGTTTGTGTTCAAGGGTAGGTAACTGAGTTTTGGTCCACTTTTCAAAATTTTATAAAGATGTTTTTAATTTTTCCATGATTGAATGAGTAGACATATGAAAATGAATATATTTTTGACGACCCGTATAGGATGAATCCTGCGTAAGTCCAGTTCAATTACCAGGTTTGGTGTGGGTTGAAATTGCATATTCAAGCCCTCATGCTTCAGAGTGCCTTCAGCTTGGAGGAAATTCTCATGCAGGTTCAAAGAACTGCGACAGAACTTTTGTTTTTGTTGGTGACATTATCTCCACGGCACATTCAATATGGTTAACAGGATATCAATCACGTTGGGGATTTGGTTTGCACGCATTTCTCCCTGATGTACTTGAAAGGATGTTTTTGTACTCGTTTCATGTCTCTCTAGCACTGGCTCTTCTCAACAGTTTACCAGTAAGTATATATTATTTTTGTCTCGCATATGTTTAAATTAGTATGAGACATGTATATATGGTTCAAATGTAGTCAGGTAAGGGGAAGTAAAATTAACAGAATACTTTAGGCAACCCTCAGAAGCCTTCATTATTTTTTATTGTTAAGTGGTAAACTTAAAATGCATATGGCCGTTGGATGTTGGTCGATGTAGATAAAGGCTCAATTTCTCGAAACATTGTCCAAGCGGGACCAGTAATGGGTCTCAATTCATTTTCCTCTTGTATATATTCTTCCTTTTGAGTTCGGTACCTCTTGTATAAGCAGTCATGGATGTATGATCAATAAGGGAATTTTACTTTCTTCCAGCAAGGACAAGTTCTGAAATATAATTATGAACTCGATATAGGAAGGTGTTATGGCTAAAACTATGTTTTAGGGTTAAGGATGCAAAATCGAGGTTCTTGGTTATAATATAGGGTATTCAGCAAGCAAAATATCAAGAAATCTGAAACAGAAAATCTGTAGAAAAGAGAAAGAATAAGAAGATTTTCTCTGAGTGATTATCAAGAAACTTTCATCGTGAATTGTTCAAGGGTTAAGGATTTCTAAGAGTGATTTCGAAGAATCACTCTTAGAAATCCTTAAGCCTTAAACAATTCAAGAAAGCTTAATTGCTGAAGATTCTTATGTTTTGCATCAAAATCTGCTAAAACAAGATCAAAAGAGACACTTATAAAACACTGCTGAAAATTCTAACCCTATTACTAAGACTCTTGATCAACTAGGAAATCAAGTTCTAGGACTTTGACTTCTCCAATAAAGCCACTCTTTAAACTTTCAGATAAAGTGTAACATCACCTGAAAAATCCAATTTTTATTAACACATAGTAACGACTCAAAATAAAACACAAAATTAGTAGTTCAGAAAATTTACGGAAGTACCCCTGATGATTATATTCAAGAAAATATAAGGAATACTTACTCTGACATCCTAGATAGTAAAGCAAGTAAAATAAATCACTCTAAATTACTTCTAAGATAAGCAAGCTCCCAAATTGATCCCGATTGTTGATCCTTGATAGAACTTTGATTTTTTTTTATAATCTCTTGTCATCATACTTGATCTTCACAAATAAACAACCAAAGGGATATACAAGTAGGAAAACAAATAAGTCAGTTTTTTTATTCATAAAGCAACGTTCTAAAATCGTACGTTTTGCAATATAGTAATTGTGTTTCTTGTTAATGAATAATATTTAATAGGTTTATTATTTGGACGGTGAGTCTATTTTGGAGGTGATCTTTTCCCTCTTCAATTTGTTAAGCTCGAGGAAGAGGAGAATTGTTCTTCAAGCAAGTCTTTTGGGAGGATCACTTATTTCAATCATTGCTTTTTTGAGGATTTTCTTCAATTTTGTATAAGGCTCAGGTAAAAATTGAATGAGTTTTTGGATTTATTGTTGGAGCTCAATAGCATGCTACTTGACCAAACCAAGTAGCAATGACATTAAAGTTATACATGTAATATGTTTATTATTTTGACCATGTCTTGAGTAATGTATTTTAATGTTTAGTTAATTAAGGAATTTTATTAAATGTAAGACTATGCTGATTTTGTCGTCTAAGGAGTAGGGACTAGGTTATAGATCATATTGTTATTTCGATTAGATAAAATTTTTGGTGTTTTGTATTTGCCTATGTAGGCTAAGGATCTATACTTACGTAGATTGAGATATGAATATAGCATTTCTTCCTCAGATTTTTGCGTGGAATTAATACCAATTTCAGCATTGAAAATATGAAGCCTGTGTCTCAACGATGAGAAATTGAATAACAGTCTGTTTTTGCACTGTCTTGTGGAGCTTAATCTGTCAAGTTCGTATGCAGTGGATAATGCCACCTTATGTGAAGGAGTTCTTGTTCTATAGAGAAGGTTTCAGAACATCATTTCTATATGCTCGTTTTGGCTTATTTGGCAAGAAACTAAACTCTTGGGGCAAATCTTTTGGAAATATAGAGATTACTTTATAACACTATATTTGTTCAGTTTCTTAGTTTTATTAAAAAAAGCTCTTGCGGTTCTTTTCCTACCAAAGTTGAGAGGGAAAATCTTTTCGGACTAATTCTTCTAGCCCTCTCAACTTTCAAGTTCCTCTTTAGGTTATAATCTGTGCTTGTTTATCTCCCTGACGACATGTTTTATGTACATATCATTATTACATTTGCAATTCATCCTCTGTCTCTTGAACAGAGTGTAGCATGGATTAGGCATTTGAAGGATCTGATGGAATTCACTGAACTCTTTTGAGGCTTTTAGTACTGTATTGACATATGACCCAGTAAGCCGGTCTCACTCTAAGCTTGAGTTTATGAAATTATGTTCATTCCTATTTGTTGACTTCGCCAAGTTGGCGATGCTGTGTAACAAAAGTATTGCCCAAGAGTAGCAATCAACAATCATGTATTTCTAAAAGGGGTCTGTCTCTTATTTCCTATCTTATTTTTATTGGTTATTTTTGTACTCAAATGGTGGATTTTGCATAGTTTGGATGAATACTTTGATTGATGTCAGCCTCTTTCCTCCCTAATCCCTATTATTTTTTTGTTCTTTTATTGTTGTTTCTTATTTTTGGATCTTCTCTCACTAAATGTTTCAAATCAGCCACCTCTCATCTTAATTTCAACAGTTAGATCATCACGTTTTTTAGAATTTTTAAGGGATAATTACACAAATGACCGTAAATGAGCAATCCAGTTGAAAAATGACCCAAACAAGTAATAGTCAGTGCCTTGGGAGTCGATAATATATTTGACTATAGTCGATAATATATTTGACTATAATATATTATATATTACTATTTTAGTTGATTAGTTACTTAATTTGTTGTAATGTTAATAGTTAATTATTAGTTATCGTTAACCAATCGTAGATTATATATTTAGTTTTGAAGCAGAGAATTTGTTTAACTAAATTGCAAGAGAGATGTAAATTTTCAATTAAAAAACTTGACTTCTCTTAAACTGACCTCTGAAAATCTACCATTTATTCTAATCTTTGAAATTTCAGGTGATACGGGTCCAGTCTTAACTCCTAGGCTGTGGCTTCTCATCCCCCATGGTTTCTTTGTAAGACCTCCTAGTAAAACGATTTGGATTCCTTGTTTCCTCTTTCTCACATGTTTTGTCACGTTGGTGATATCAATATCATGATAATTTTGATGAAGAAAGCCTTTTTAAATTATATGGATTCAAATAATGTGAGAGCATAGTTCGGAATTATAAATTATCTCATTTTTATCCATTAAATAATATGTAAGTATTTGAAAAAATCTAATTCAAATTGTCTGCATATTTATGAGATTTGATTATGAGTAGTTAAACTGAGAAAATGAATAAAAAAAATCACTATCTACGGGATTGTCACTGTACCTCAAAGATTCTGTAACAACAAATTATCTTATTTTATTTTTATTCTCTTATAATTATGTCGTAATATCAGAATATAAATACCTTTAGAAATAGGAATTTAGTAAAAACTTTATTTTCTTTGGGTAATTTACTTGACATATGCAAATAGGAGAACATGACTGTTATTTTTTTTCAAAATATAATGGTATCATCTCATAATTCATAAAACAAAACATTGAACTGTTAAATGTAATTGTGGCAATTCTTCCATTAGAGTAATAAAATTTTGACTCATTTTTTATGTGAGTAATTTTAGACAAATAGTAGATGAGCTTATTTAATTATATAATACATCAGTCATTTCTAAATTAATTAATCAATAAATAAAAAACTCGATCTAAATAACAAACACATTACTTAATAAAATAAAACTGGATCTAAATTTTTTTAGCTGAGTACTTCTCTTCATTTATACATGAAAATTACATCTTCCCTGAAAATGGTCATTAAATATTTTTTTATAATCATTACTAATTCTATAATGGATGGTGGATATATAAAAGAATAATAAATGATGATCTTAAAGAGAGAGAGAAAGAGTTGACGTCCTGGACATAAGGACATTCGACATAGAATTCTTCCATGCCCGACACCACGTTCTCTATTCATCTCCACTGAAAACCCTAATCAAACTCATAATATACATACTCATATCTATTACAATTATATATTTTCAATTTACTAGATCAATACATTTCCGGGTTCTTGATTGTCATGGGTTGCTCTTCCTCTCTTCCAGGTAACTTTCTCTGGTTGTTTCCATTGTCTGACCCCTTCGATTCCTATGGTTTAATTTCTGACCACTTAAAAGCGTAAGATTCTTGTGTCATTTGGGTTCGAATAATTTGGAAAGTCTCTTGATTTTGTGAGGTAGGAAGTGATGAATTAAAGAAGGGGTTTGTACGATTGCTTCTTATTTTGGGATTGGGGTTTGTGGGCTTCACAATTTAGCTTTCACATTTTCATCAAATGATCATGGCTAGTTAACCATACCAGGCCCTTTTCGCTTTTAAGTCTGATTGATTGGGTGGTTGTGTAATGAATGCAGATAGGAATTCGGGGCGGTTGGGTGGGACAAATTCAGAGAATGGGGGAGCTACTGACTCCAAGAATCTACGTGTGAAGGTAATCTAGCTGGAAAATAGCTACTGTTATGTTGTGGGCTGCCAAATACTGATTTCCAATCCCTCTGTTTTAAAGCTGTTGGAATTGCAAATATTAGCATTGACAGTGGCATTTACTTGTATCTGATCAAGAAACACTCGGGCCAAAAAATGGTTGTCATAGAGTAGGGATAGTTTCTCATTCATTTGTTAACCTTTGCATAATCGTATAACTAATTATCTTGTTTATCTAGTTGTATATTAGTAGATCAGCTAATCTATGTTCCTGTCAATGTGCAGCTGGTTTTGTTGGGCGATTCAGGTGTTGGTAAAAGCTGTATTGTTCTTCGCTTTGTCCGGGGTCAGTTTGACCCGACATCAAAGGTCGGGGGTTATGTTATCTTTTATAGTTCTAAGAAAACTCTCTCACTCTCTCTAAATTTTACTTGAGATGCTATTTCATTCCTAATCGATATATTCATCATAATTTTACTCAGATTTGTTGTTTTTAACTTCTCTAGGTAACAGTTGGAGCGTCATTCTTGTCACAGACAATAGCTTTGCAAGATTCAACAACGGTTAAGTTTGAAATCTGGGACACTGCTGGGCAAGAGAGGTATTTTTTGGATTTTATCTCTGACGTATGTACATTGACATTCAAATTTCATTCTAACTTCTGCCAAATTTTCGCGTTGACATGTTAAATGAACTTAAGGTTTTTCTCCAATTGGAATTCCTGCCCATCTCTTTTATCACCTGATATATTCAGCAAATGTAATAAGAGAACTACAATTGTTGATTTTATCTCGTTTCAGGTATGCTGCATTAGCACCACTTTACTACCGAGGTGCTGCGGTTGCAGTTGTTGTGTATGATATAACAAGTCCTGATTCTTTCGCCAAAGCACAATATTGGGTTAAGGTATATATCATGGGCTAGTATACTCTATAATCATCTATAATCATTTATACTAAAGAGGCAAGGTTCGACTGAATTTGATTCAAAGTTGAATTAAATGTTATTTTTGATATTTGATGAAAGTAATGGCAAGACTGCAACCACAACAAGAATGGATTTTGAGATGGTTATATATATTACATGGAAGGAAAATATACTACTGATTATAGAAAATGGAAAAAAACCCGTCCATAAGTTTGCAGTGTTAACTTATTCTCAAGTTCTCTATTTCAGATATCTAACAATGAATGCCAATGCCATGTTCTTTCTTATTCTGGGAGGAGTGCCATAAATATGGCTAAGTGTGCTTAGATGCCATCGATGCGCTTTTTCTTTTTTGATAATCCAGAAATCCCCAACTCATTTTTTATGTGAAGCCAAGTTCGAAACCGGAGCCCCCAATTCATGAGATTTTTAAATGTTAAAGTTAAAGAAGCAAAGAGCATTTTTCTTAACTTTTCCCTTTCTTTTTCTTGAAAAGGCGAATAATGGGTTTTTTTTATCTTCTTTCCATATAAAACTTAGGTAGGATGGCAACTGCATGTGATGGTTTTAGGTTGGTTTAGAGTGGCCATGAGCTATATAGGAAGATGTTTGTTAAAGTTTGAAAATGTCTTGGCAATTTACAGGAGCTACAGAAACATGGCAGCCCCGATATTGTTATGGCCTTAGTTGGTAATAAAGCTGATCTGCAAGAGAAACGGGAAGTCCCTGTTCAGGTGACTGCAGTAGTATTTGTGTCTGTTTTTCCTCATTTATGCAGGATTCAATATTCATTTGCTTTTGAGTAAAACATTACTTCTATTCTTGAAGGATGGGATGGAGTATGCAGAGAAGAACGGGATGTTCTTTATCGAGACATCCGCGAAGACAGCAGATAATATTAATCAGTTGTTTGAGGTATCGATACTAATTTTCTAGTATGATTCACACCCTTCCATCTGCCATTACAATTTAGACGTCTCATAGCTGCAATATTAATGGGAGTGCTAAAAAATGAATCCTTGCTTTTTTGCCATCTCAATAGATGCTTGTGAAATGTAAATGATATCCAGCAACTAAAAGTTACTAGTACCAGAAGGACAAAGCTGTATTAGTGTATTCTGCCTATTGAATTGGGATTTTCTTTTGGGGTAAAATACGAACCATTTTTATAATGGTGTCTTTCGTGATATTAGTATGTGGGGTTCTCAATATTAATGTATCTTACCAAAAAATGGTGTGAAGCCCATTACTTTATCATGTCATCACTGACCTTGAATGCAATTGGAGTCGTAAGATTATTTATTTCAGAGTTTCAAATAGTAAAGCCCATTTCTTTATCATGTTATCACCCTAAGTTGAAGCTTCTGTACCTCTTAATTTGGATTTGGTTAGGGATCAAAGATTGCTGTTACTAAAACCGATTCATATTATTGCTTGGGGTAACAAAAGCTGGTTTGGCATTGAGAGTCATCTCATTATGTCCGATATGAATTTTATTGTCTTGAGACTGATGAAATCACCGTTTTTCAACAGGAAATTGCTAAGCGACTACCACGTCCGACGTCTTCCTGATTTCAGCTCCTTGGAAATAAGAAAATAACAAATCAGCGCATATTCCAGAACAGATATTTGACTGTATCCGGTATCAACATGTATATTTTACGTTTTCTGTGTGCCTTACATTTCTGCAAGCACTTGTCTATATAGATTTAGTCGTAATGTAATGATTTGTCCACATAGATTTAGATTGCTTGAAAACAATGATATAACAAAAGGAGTTTACTCTTCACTCCGGGCAAATGCTGCTCAAAGATATACACTGCTGTTGTTTTCTTTCATCTTTATGAAAAAACAAATCCGCATATATCTGTGTAATGGAAATATTTCACTGGGATTTATATTTGAAGGTATTATCACAGCTGGTTTATGGAATTGATGCAGGTTTGCTCGTGCCTCACAAGTTTTGGTGCAAAATGTATTTTTGGCCCTTTAGTTCTACTCTACATTGATTCCCAATTTAGTTCTTGTGAATCTAATTCTCTCAATCAAGTTATTAACAATTTGAAATGTTGCATTTTGTTATTATCGAGTGTTTGATTTTTTTTATTGATGACTTAAACAACTGAAAGCACACAAACATTTTTTTACAAGAAAACTACAGTGAATCAACAAGAATAAGGTCGGAAATGATGGGAGGATCAGTCCTCAGCCAATAGTGTTGCCCTTCAATCGTCAGCCTGAATCTAGCGAGCCTGGGAGCACTCATTTGCTGATCTATGAATATACTTACAACAGAACATATTTAGAGATAGCATAAAATCTCTACAATTCGAAAAAATCGAGTCCAACTTCGAAAGCCAAGAGGAATTTGGTGAAATAGCTTTAACTGCTCGAAGGTAGTTTGACTTCACCTTAAGGATCTCCCAACTATTGTCTCTCGCAAAATGCAATCCATCGTGAATTGCAAAAGTTTCAATTAAAGGAGGAGTGAAAGAACCATCAAGTTTGGAAGAAAAAGCTCCAATAATTTCCCTCAAAGAATTTCGAATCAACCCCCAATCGCACAACATCATTGATCTGTCTAAACTCTTCAGCTTTAATTCCCTTTCCACTGGTTTTTCCTATTTCTTTCCCCTTGGAGAAGGAGAAACAGAACTTGGAGAATTTATAGAATTTGCCCCTATAAATTCCTCCAAGTATTTTTCAGCCCAACTCAAATATCAAAACTGTTTATATTCTTTCCTTCATGAAGGCAATTGTTCCGGAAAAATCACACACACCAACAGAGAAGAACAACCTGTAGTAAAGAGTTTGGGTCCAAGGTTCTAAAAAAAGTGTTGTTGAAATCTAACATCTTGCTTTGCTGATATTTTTTATGGGGAACGGATAGTTGTATCATTTTTCCTGCAAAACCAGCAAACTCTTGTATGAACGTTTTTCCTTCTAAAAAAATTATAATTTGCAGGAATGAAATCTTAGGAAGCTTTCCACATAAAAATCTTAATTTTATTCGGCAGTTTCATACTCCATAAGTTCTGCCACCACCAACCCATGGGATTTTAATTTGAACACTCTCATTATCATTAGAAATTCCCACCTTATAACCACTCCTAACCGAATAAATTTCAGATTGCTCAAAATGCCAAATAAGTGTCTTCTTCCTAAGAGGAACAGCACAAATGTTCAACACATCATCATTAGGAACAATACTAGACAGCAGCTCCTTATTCCAGGATGGACCATCAATTAAATCGGCAACTAAGTAGTTTTGGAATTGGGGATTTATGCAAGACGGTTTAAAATTTGAAGGACGAGGGAGCCATTTATTTGAGAAAGCATGGATTTACTGACTGTTTCCCACTCTCAAACGAAGTCCTTTAACGAGAAGATCTCTCCCCCACATAAAGCTTTTTCACATGAATGAGACATTCTTTTTAGCTTCACAAGATAGAATGGAGGAATTTAGGTAATACTTTTGTTTTAAGGTTCTAGCCACAAGGGAATTAGGGAACCGGATCAATCTCCAAACTTGTTTAGCGAGAAGAGCTTACTTCTAGAGATTGAAAGCCCATACCTCCACAAATTTTTGGCTTGCACAATTTATCCTAAGCCAATCAACAATGAATTTTCCTATTATTGTCGGAGGAACCTCACCAAAACCTCGTGATAGTTGCCCTAAACTCCTTACAAATCGAAGAAGGAAGACGAAAGACATTCATCGCATAAGTTAGTAAAGATTGCACCACTGATTTAATGAAGATCTCCTTTCCACCCACTAAAAATTGCTTCTCCCTCCACGCATTCATAAGCTTCCTTGCTTTACTCACAATGGAATCAAATAGCCCTCTCTTGTTCACCCCATCTCTTGTTCACCCCAATACAAGCTGGCAGCCCCAAATACTTCTCAATGCAATGAGTTTTTCTAATGCCCATAATTTCGACCAAATTATCTTTGATTTCCAATGGAGTAATCTTTGAAAATGTGAGGACAGATTTTTTCAAATTGACCCTTTGCCCAGAAGCCACCTCATAGATCTCAAAGGATTTCCTTGATGGTTAGGACATTTTGGGTGTTCGCTTTGCAGAAAATAAAGCTGCCGTCTGAAAAGAAAATGTGAGATATGGGTGGACTATTTCGGCTAATACTAGGGTATAAGATCCGATTTGTTATATGAGCTTCCTGAATCAAATAGGATAAACTTCGGCACATAACAAAAATAAATACGGAGAGAGGGGATCTATGTCTTAAACCACGAGAAGGGAATATATAACCACCAATCGATCCGTTAATCACCAGCGCAAAAGAGACATAAGAGATGCATTTATAAATAAGATTCACCCATGGAGTGGCAAAACCCAAAAATGTAATCATTGCAGTCACAAAATTCCATTCGACCCTATCATAAGCCTTACTAATGTTGAGTTTTATACCCGGATAATAATTGCCTCCCTGTTTACGGTTTTTGAGAGATTGAATGATCTTATAAGCTAAAATAATGTTATCGGTAATTAATCTGCCTTGAACAAAGACGCTCTGATGTTCAGAAATAATATTTGGGATCAGATTCTTCAATCTATTAAATATAGCCTTAGAGATAATTTTATAAAGAACATTGCACAAGCTGATAAGTCTAAAATCAGAGACATTTTTAGGACATTTGACTTTAAGAATCAAGCCAATCAAAGTATGATTAAGGCTGCATATATCACCATTTCCATTCAAACGGTTTAAACAACATTGGGTGATATCCTTTCCTATAATATGCCAGTGCTTAATGTAAAATAATACCGAAAATCCGTCTGGTCTTGGGATTTTCAAAGGTTGCATCCCCATAAGAGCATCCCATATCTCCTCTTCCATAAATGGTAGAGCAAGGCTCTATTCATGGTGACGGTTACCTTCCTCGTAACAGCTTGCAGCACTTTATGAAGTTCGTCCTCACTGGGATTTTCTGTACTGAACAAAGTGCAAAAGCAGTCCTGAAAAGTTTTAAAGATACCCGCCTTTGTATCCACCCACTGACCTGAAGAATTGAAAAGTCCATTGATGATATTTTTCTTCCTTCGTTCGATCGCTCTCGAACATTGTTGCCAATACATCTCTTCTTGATTTCCATCTCAAGAATTTCCAACCTGAGTTTAGAAATCTCGCCCGGATCCTCCACCTCAATAGAATTCTCCAGAATTCGGCCCAACCTCTCCTTCTTCTCTTTTAATTTTTGCCCAAAATTTCCAAAACGTTCTGAACCCCAAGCTTTGAGGGAAACTACACAATGTTGAAGCTTCGCCACTTTATTGCCACCCAGGCCTCCTTCTCTGATCTCATTCCACGCATTAAACACCACTGGATTACTATCTTCCTCTTTTGCCCAAATGACTTCGTAAATAAACCTCTTTCTCACATTTTGTCTATGATTCCCTACTTGATTTTTTTCCAAATGGGTTATTAAGATAAAGATAATCCTATGCTCCGAAGTAAGAAAACCCAAAGCCTCTGCCCATGTCCATAGGTAACTGGAGTCCAAATCGTCTGTTGAAAAAGCCTCATCCAGCTTTTCCTTCACAAGGCCTTCTCCTTCTCTGTCATTTGCCCAAGTAAATCTTGGGCCCTTCCAAGCTAACTCCTTTAGGGAGCAATCCTCCACTACCTTTCTAAAAGCCTGCATTTGATTTCACTTCTAAGCTTCCCCCTTCTTTTTCCGTACTTTCATTATTTCATTAAAATCACTCGTTATCATCCATGGTCCCGAAAATTGGTCAGCAAGCACTCTCAACAGACGGCAAGATTGATCTCTAAGGCTCATAATCTGGTTCCCATAGAACCCGGTAAATCTCTAAAACCCACCTTGGTTATCCCAAATAATTGTGTCAATGTGGCATTGGGAAAATGATTTAATTGTGAGATTAACCTCCACCTCCCACAAGAGCATAAGACCACCACTCAAACCTTCTCGTTGAACATAGAAAAAACCATTCAGAAATCCCAATCTCCTTTTGAAACTTTATGCCTTTGGATTACTCAATTTTGTCTCTATACTAAAATGGTATTTGGGGATTTCTTTTGCACCAATTGACGCAGAGCATGGAATGCTCGAGATTTCCCCAACCCCTGAACATTCCAACTTTTCATGGCTCACAGCGGGCCCGATCATCCGAACCCGCTGTGAAGGATGGAGCATCCGAAGAAGAAGATTTAAATTTTTTGAAGTCACCATAATCTTTTGGGGGACCTCTTCTTTTTTATGCTAAAGAGACTAAACTGGCTTTACCATTATCCTTCCCACTGTGCATTTCCCAGCTTCGACTGCCTTTCTTCTTAAATTTTTCACTATAACGCAGAGGTCCAGATTGCTTAATCACAGTGGGCTCCTCCCATTTATTCACAAGCTATGTCTCCATGTCCATTAAAGGACTATCCTTGGTTTCTTCATATGTGGATAAACTAGGCCCAGATGATGTGTTTACTCCCTTAATGAGGCCCACTACATCCTTTCCTTTAGTCTCCATCACGTGTTGACCATGCTCTCTAAAAGTGGAGTTGGTTTATTCATTATTTCTCACACTCCCAAGTTAGTCAGTAATTCTCTTTTTTTGTCTTTTTCCTGATCCAAATGTATACTTTTTAGACTTGTTTCGATCATAGGACTACCATAATTACTAATAGGTACTGCCAGCCACTTTCTAGAGATCTCCTTACCAGCTCTATCTTCATCATGATCTTTGTCAGGAAGTTTCATGCCTTCATGTTCCCGAAGCTTACTTTCATTTCCGGCAACTCCCACAATACCAGTCCAGCGAAGTTGTTCCGATTTATTGGATCCATCGCCAGCCCGTAGCCATGCTCCATAAGGCAGATGCCCCTGTCTTGAACTGCTCGTAACAGAGCTTTCCTCACCTTCCCTGTCACAGTCCTTTGCCGTATGATAGATTAACCCGCATTTGTAGCAAAAATCCAGGAGGCGCTCGTGCAAAAATTCGACCCAAATCGGTTCCTTCTTCTTCCCCGTTTTTATTTTCATACCCCTTCTAAGTGGCTACAAATGTCCAGAACAACCCTAATTCGTAAAAATCGTCCCCAGCACTCTCCATCTGGATTGTCGTCGACCTCAACATAATGACCCACCGTATTCCCAATTAGTTCTGCCATTTTTGCCGACATAAGTCCAAAGGGGAGATTATGAATTTGAATCCATAATTTAACATTGGCAAGTGAGATCTCGGACGGTTGAATTTCAGCATATTCAATTCCCCTTAACACCACCAGTGCCTTATCGAAATGCCAAGGCTCATTTATCAGCACTCTCTTTTAATCCAGAGGATGCTTGAACTGAACTACAAAAATTTCCTTATTGAACTCTCTTATGGTCGCGCCCTTTACCGGTTTCCAGAGGTTCAAGAGTGGTTTTCATGGCCATTTTATTCACTTGCTTCCTAGATAGCACCTTGAACACCAAACAAAGCTTTGGGTCAAGTGTATTTTCTCCAACTCCATCTTCTAATTCAAGGACGTCATTTTCCTCCACTGTTAGTGTTAGTGTTTTGCATAGATTTTCTACTTCTTCCATGGTGAATCTTCAAAAGAGCAGCAGATTGGAAAAAATCCTTCACAAAGTAGGACTAACCTCTCACATTGAGAGATAAGCTCTCATTGACGAGAGAAAAGCGCACAAACATTAGTTATGAATGTTCAGGTCACGACATCAAGCGGTTTTAAGGCTTGAGTCATTGATAAAATGACTTGATTACGATATTTTTAATTCAATTTTGTTTAATAGTATTGAAATTGTATTTTCGCCACGTTTAAACCTTTTTTAACTTTTTTTTTTGTTTTAATCCCTTAATTACCTTATTTGTAATTCCTTTTCCAGTTTTAATTTCAGCTTATATATTTTTTCTTTTCTTTTTTTTTGTATTTTTTGTCAACGTTTTTCTTTTTTATTTGCTTTAGCACTTTTAGCTATCTGAATGAATTGCTTTGTGTCTTCTATCAACATTTTAATTTACATATATTTATATTCAGATTAATTTTTTTTAGTTCTTAAATATCTTTATAAATGAAGATGTATTTGATGAAAATATAAATTCAACCAAAAATAATTAATTTAGAACATATAAAAATTAATTTAATACTAGCATGAAACAACTATTTTTTATTTAAATGTTTCATAAAATATTTTCTATCGGTATTGCATCATAAAAAGGGGAAATAGCAGGAAAAAACAGGTTTCGGGATGGAATTATAAAAATGGTCGAAATATGACCATGGTAGATAATTTACTTACCATAATTATACAATGGTAAGAATATTATTTATCATATTTCAGTCATTTTTATAATAAAAAAATTCTGGACATTTTTATAACTTAGACTAAAAATGTGCCATTTTTTCAATTCTTCCAAACTAACTTCTAATTAAAATCAAATCAAACATTTTAATATTAAGTGTACGGGGCGGCATGATTATTAAAGACCCAGAGTAGAAATACTAAAGAACAATATGATAATAAAAACCGTTATTAATAATTCTTTTTTGAAGTTTAACTTTATTAAAAAGAGAATATCGATTAATAGTATTCCGAAAATGAAAAATAATTCCCCTTCATTTCTTAGAAACCCCAATTAAAAAAATAGCTCTATAATCTATAACATATATAAATGATGATAAGTTGGGAGAAATAATTTTAGACAGAAAATGTTCTCATTACTTCATGAAATTCTTTAATTGTCCTTTATAAATGATAAAATTAAATATTAATAATGTTAAATTAAAATATTAACAAACTATTTTATAACTGAAATTCAATTAAGATAACATGTATGGAATGAAAACAATAAATTTATTAGTTAAAATGCACAATTAAAAATATTAAAATTTGAAGTGACTAAACATAAATAAATTTATCTTTTCATGTATTCTACAAACAACAATACTCTATAAAATTATTTTCACATGTATTTAGTACTTTTTCATCTTTTAAATACATTGATAAAGTTTTTATTGTTTAGTTTATAGCGTGCAATGCACCTATTAAAAATTATTGTATAAAAATATTATTTCAACTGCATTCTTATTCGTTCAAAAATTATGTTAATATAAATTAGGTACCTGCATCCAACGGGCAAGCTAGTATCTAAAAAGTGTTTTAGGTGATTTTTCATTTTACTCTTTTAGTTTTCTATTTTGTTTTGTTGTTTTTTTCTCTTATTAAAATTAATTGATTTTTTAATTAAAATTATACTCATATATTCAAACTTTATTTCTTAAAGTTCATTTTACAATAATCATGCGAACCACAATCATATTTCTTTTCACCGAATATCTATAGTTAGATTGATGATCACTATACATATTGTTATCGTCGGATATTTAATCATATGGTTAACAAATTTGTATAATCTTCCGGTAAATGTTTCATAATTTATTATTATGATTTTTTGCGTTAGTCTATTTATTGTTTTACAATTTTCAGATTAAGAAAAGTACTAATTTTACATTTTTCATCCATTAAGAAACACAAATTCTTGAGATAATAAACTTATTAATTGGATTTTCTAATTTTATTCAATTCAATGCACGGGTATCTATATAGTTGTGAGTAATAGACAAGTAAAAGACATGTTGAACTCTTGTAAAAACAAAAAATTAAACAAGAACGATTTGGAATGCTTAAAAAGATTTCACTTTAATAACCACAGACCAAAATAAGAAGATAATAGTCAGAGTTAATATCATAGGATTCATGCACTTTACTATAATATCAACTTATCCTTTTAAACTATTTTCCCTTCCTAATTGGTCCCCTGACTTTCTCCATCCATCAATTTACTCCCATGATCGTCAAATGATTGTTAATTGGTCACATGCACAGCACATGCCTATTTTCCAATTTTACATATTTTTTCAACATTATAAACTACCCATCCCCATGTTTTTTTTCCCTAAAATTCAGCTACAATTTGTATTTTCTTCTTCATTGATTTGTCAAAATTTTGACAAATTTCCCTCTAGTTTTAGCAGCGGTTCGGGTTTAGTCTCCTTAGGGTTTGGTTTCAGTTTTTATCAATAATGCTTATTTTTCTCATTCATGAATAAATTGAGTTATTTTTTCTAATTGGTTTTCTACCAAATTGTTACAGTTTTTCTTTTATCGAAAATGACTTCAACAAGCAGTGCTTATGTTAAATAGCAGAATGAGTGGGAGATTATGGTAGTCTCCCACTCATGTTGCTCCCCAAATAACTATAACACCATGATCCCTGAGAATTAAATATGCATGTAATTTTACAATTCAAAATCTTCCAATTACCTTTGAAACCCTAATTTGAGAAGCTCCTTAAATTGAAGCCTACTTACTTGGACCATCGCATCGGAATAAAATCAATGGCATACTGTTTCGAAATAAACACAGCCAAACAAAAGGAAATTCCAATCAAAATTCAAATCAATTACTTTGGGTAAAATGCTCATAAATCAAATGTTTATTCCATTGTTTAAGAATGACAAAACTACCTACTTTGGATTTTCAAATGAAAAGAAACTCTTTTAATCGTGTAAAAAGCACAATTTGATCGTGTAAATGATTTTTTCTTGGTTTAACCAGGAATAAGGGGAATAATATCGATAATGATTGATTTATATAAGTATTAATTAGAAAGAGAGAGAGAGAGATAAAACAGGGAGAAAAAGGTTTGACTTGTGTTTTTTGTTGTACATCAATGTGTCATTTTTATCTAATACATTGGCTTTATATAAGTTCCTCAAATAGCATGAGTTGATTAAAATAATAATATAAATGAAGGTACTCATTATGTCTAGGGATTACGCCCGTTCGTGGAGATTACCCTGCTAGACATCTTTTTAAGCGTTGACTGATGGAGAATATTGACAGCACTCTCGTCGTCAATTAGCACCCTTCTCAGCAGACAATTTCCCACTTGTATTAAGATGACTAGGGCGTCCTTATAGCACCCATCATACTTTAAGTCCATATCGTCAAAAATAAGTGGGGGATTCCCAATTTCGTTGGAGGTACTTCCCTGTTTCCGGCTTCCTTCCAATAGTGGTCTTGTGTTGTACACTTTCTTTTCATATCTGGTAGTCCCCTCTTGTTCATTTAATGCGAGTGTCAATTATTCGGAGCGGCTGCTTCTCGTTATCCCTTTTTCCTCCATCATGGACTTCCCTTTCAGCTTCTCGCTTTGGTTCCTCTCTCTTCATGAATTGGTTAAGGTATCCTTCTTTCACCAGTTTCTCCACATAATCTTTTAGCTGGAAGCAATATTTTGTAAAATGTATGTTGCTCCGATGGAATGTGCTGGAATATGTCTATAAAGTAGCTTGTAGTAACTATTTATTTGTATTTAGTTATTTCTCAGATGTTAGTATTATTGAATTTTTATGAATAAATTGAAAGTTTTATTTTAAATTAAAGTGTGTTTGTAAATTACTCAAGTCCTAGAACTTTCATCAATGAACGAAGAGTGAAGACAGAGACGTCTCCAAACGAACTCTTCTAAAAAAGTTCAGAACGATATTCACAGTTTTAGGATTGATTGGGCAATCGAATCTGGTTACAACTGTTAGGTTGAACCAATGGATGTCATTTTTGGAGCGTGAGAGTGGAGACTCAAACGGTTAAGCTAAACATGTTATGAACATGTTGAATAGACCGGTAACAAATTAGTTTAGAACCCAAAACTGTTTACCTAGCTCTAAATTTAATTGTTACACCTTAAGGGTATTTTCATAATTATCTTAATCCGAGGTGATTATGTAGCTTGATTTAGTTAGTTGCAATCTTTGATATGTCATATGAGTGAGTTCAAATTGGCAGACAATACATCGGCTGTTGGGATTGTAATTCAATTAAGTTAGAGTTACGTGATTCACACATATGAAAATTCGTTGTTGGATTGTGAAAACAACAATATCACCTTATGTTTTGTTGATGAGTGTGTGAATAAATTAACTTGGCCAGATATTCAATGAATTGAGTCATTGATTAAGACTTGAGAATGATACGAGATAATTCACTATTATGTATTTCTTATTCACATTCAATAAATGAGTTAAGAAAATAACAACAAGAGGAGTAAAATGATAATTTTACATTTGATCTTGTTACTGATATTCATGATGAGTATTATTTTAAAATATTTTATGGACCGTGAAAATAAAAAAAGTTTATTTACACCAACAGAAAAGTAGTGCGCATGAATCTAGAGTTGATTCGACATCAACCTATAGTGGAGTCATACGATGTCAGATAAATTTTCCAGGTATTTGAATCCTTATCTTTGTTCATGTGGGTCAATCCAGTCTTTGAAATAGCTCATGAGAACAGGATTAGAGAAACGAAGTAAATTGACTCAAAATGTGTTTTGGTGCCAAGGCATATTTCTTACACATATATGCGATGGGTGATATCACTTAATTAGTTAAGTGTGATTATTTGTATTGAAATTAATTAATTTATTATTTTCTAATTATTATATAATTAGTGAATAAAAATAACTTAATCAATTATTTGATAATGATCAATTGAATCTATCAATTGGATTGATAATTTTGATACAACTCTAACACTGTGGAGATATACTCATTTTTGGCAATTTGAATATATGTGGGTGAATTTTTAAAAATTTAAAATATATGAGTATATTTATAAATATTAAAAATTAGATTTTATAAATGTCTAATAGCAATTTGATTGTAGAGAGAAATAAAGATATAAATTTTAGAATAGATACAGAGAAAAAAGTTCTCCCCTCCCTAGTGATTGTTGCCGATAGAGAGAGCATTAAAGGAAAAATATTCATTTTTTTCTTCAATCATTTTGAGAGCCCACACTCAAATTCTTACACAAAATTCTCGTGAGATATATTTTTGAAATTAACGGGTGGTTGTTGGTGGACGAAATTCGCAAATCCTTCTTGGAGTTCAAATGCGTGATTCGGATCCCAAAACTTGAAGAACACGAAGAATGCTCGAAGGAATTCCGCCAGTTCAGAAATTCTCCGATACAAAATATAGGTGAACAATTATTTCTAGCCTTATCTTCTCGTTTAATATTGTATATGCATAATCACACGTTGTTTGATTTTAAATTATTTAATTCGATTAAATAAGTTAATTGAAATTTTTTTTAATTGAAGCTGTTGAAGTCAGTGTGAACGAGTAAGGGATCATTGACCTTTCTGGGGTCATGAAGACAATCCCTGCCCCCGCTCCTGGATGAACCATCGAAGTACATCGGACCGTTCGTGGTTCAAACTTATTTTTAGTTAATTTTAAAACCAATCAATCCCAACAGAGTGAGCAGTATTTGTCTTTATCAGTGTCGTTTGGCTCCCTTGTAAGTGGTGGTCTTTTCAGCCAAGCTTTATCTTTTATCATCTCCAAGACTTAGTTTACCGAGATAATCAACGGGTTGTAGATTTTGTCTCTAGGATGGATGTTATCCGCGTATCTCCTTCGAGTAATAGTTTTGTTCTGCTTGCTGTCTCCCTACTCACTTTCTTTTTCTATTCTCTGATTCTACTTTCTGCATGCACTTGAGCTTCGTCTTTTTTCTCTGGCTCATTAATCCGTCTTTCCGCCTGTTTTAACAAGCTTTTCTTTTCTTCTTCTAACATGATTTATGCTTGCATTCTTTGAAAAGTCTCTACTATGGTCAAAAGTTTTACCTTTGATAAATCTTCAAAGAATACTAACTCTGGATCTCATCCCCGTTTAAAAGCCAGTCTTGCCACTTTGTCGTCACAGTTTTCTAACTTGGTTATCTCCTCCTTGAATATATGAGTGTATTCCCGAAGTGTTTCTTTTTCATTCTGGGCGGATTTCGTCAGAAGGTAGTCTGAGTCCTCCATTACTGCTCGATAAGTAGAATACTGTACCAAGAAGACAATGGACATGACAGTCAAGTTAGTAATAGATTGAGTAGGGAGGGAGTGATACCATTTAGTGCAGTCTCATCTAGACTTGTGGTTAATATTCTGCACATCAAAGCGTCTTCATGTTGGTATAATGCCATGACTTGCTTGAACCATCTGAGATTATCTACAATGTCAGATTTTCCTTCATAACATTTAAATTTAGGGGCCACAGACTTTCTCGAAATTGGGGCGACCAAGATTTTCAGACTTAATGGAGTCCTGGTATGTGATTCTAGGTCAGTTTTTCCCGTGTTTCTCAGACTCCTTAGTTCCATCATCTTTCTTTCCATCATCTCCTCCATGGCAACTTCCGTCATGACTTTTGGTTGGCGAATTTCTTCCGCCTCCTCCTTTTCATCTTCCTTGGACTGAACTTCCATGTCTTCATTATGCACGTTCCTACTCTTTTCATTGTTTCCTTCATGTCTGACTTCGTGTCCATTTCCTTCTTGGTAGTTATCACTTCCCCCATGGTTAGTGTGTTGATTGACTTCTTCTCGTGTCTGTGTAAGGTCCTATTGCAATGCAACGATATAAACCTACATCATCTGCCACGCGTTGTGTAGTGTTTCAGTGTTTCGTTGTTCCATTTCTTGCATTTGACTCAGGATAGTCCAAAGCATCTCAGTTAGGGGAGAAGGGTGATGGGCCTGGTCATCCCAGATTATGTTTCCTTCGTTAAGGGTGGTGTTCGTTCTGGTTCAATGCATAGTTTAATTTTCTGGAGTGTATCTTTGAGGCTATTTTTCTTCTCTCAACAAGTGCACCAAAATGTTAAAAGATTTTTTCTTGGTTTAATCAGGGATCAAGGAGAAAAATATCAAAAATGACTAATTTATATAAGTATTAATTAGAGAGAGTGAGAGAAAGCATGGAGCAAATGTTCTGAGTTGTGTTTTTTGTTGTATATCAATGTGTCCTTTTTCTTTAATACATTTGCCTTATACAGACTCCCCAAATAACATGAGTTGATTAAAATAATAATATAAATGAAAGTACACATTATGCCTAGAAATTACACTTATTCGTAGGGATTACCCTACTTTCTCTCTCTCTTTCTAATTAATATTTATATAAATTAGTCATCATCGATATTCTTCTCCTTGATCACTGGTTAAACCAAGAAAAAATCATTTACAAATTGATGACCCAAAACACATTTGGGTGGAGTATCAAAGGCCACTTAGAATTACACCAATCAAAAGCAATGCTCATAGAAAGATCATAAGCAAGAGAAAATGAAAAATGATATAAATCGTACAAAAGTAAAGTTCATAAAACCGATCATTAATTAAATAATAGGACCGACCATTTAATCGAAACCATACAGGAAAGCGTTTTAACAAAACAATTTCGAAAATCTTAATTTGATCAGTTGATGATCATCAAGACAACGAGGAGAAAACATATGCTAAAAAAAGGAGAATTGAATAGAAATAAATAGAGACCAAGAGAAGTAGAAGGGGAAATAAGAGCAGAGGCAGGGACAAAGACAAAAAGAAACACAGAAAATTAGGGAGAAAGAGAGAAGCAGAGAGAGAAAATAAAGAGGGACCGAGAGCTTAAAGTGACAAAAGAAAAAGAGAGAAGAAGTTTACTGGAGCAGAGGGACGGCGACGACACGATGATGACTCCCAAACAAAAACGAAAAGGTAATAATTTACTGAAATTGGAGAAAATTTTCAGAATTGGCTAAACAACTTCGAAATTGAAAATTCTAGGTTAGGAGAGGGAGAGAGAGAAAGAGAAGGTGAAGGACATGGGAGACATTTATTTGTGAATTGATGATTTTCCTACAAATTTAATAATGAGATATCTTTGTCATCAACTCAATCGATGAGGATGATGATAAAACATTTGAGAGTGTAAAATTAACTCAATGTGAATCAAACTTTTAATGAGTTAAAAGTATACTTTGATGCAAAAATATCTTATAATAATTTCTCATGCATATATATACATAAAATAGAGAGTTAAACATCTATATAAAGATTTTGTAAATATTTGAGATTTGAAATTTTTTAATGTTATCACAAGTCTTTTCATTTTTTTAGATCTTATTGTTGTTTTAGTGATACTTGTTTGAACTAGTTATCATTCATGATCATTCTTTTGTTATTTGATTAGCAATGATGGAAGAAAAGAAATAAGAGTAGCTAGTAAACTAAGTAGTCTAAAATAAAAAAATATATATTTATATCCCAAAAATATTCTATTTTGAAATTTTTACTTATAATGTTTTCGTGACACTCGGTTTAACTAGTTACGTCTGTGATTTCTCTTTTACTATTTGAACAGCAATTATTGAAGAGAGGAAATAATAGTAATTAGTATGCTATGTAGTAAAAAATTATATATTTATGTCGGTTATGCATTTACATATGTGTATATGTATGTATATATTATCTTAATAAAATAATACATTTACATAAGTTAATTTATTTAAATATAAATTATTTATTAATTNTTATATTTTTATAAATCTTATTTATATGTTTCACATACTATTCATTTTTTTACTCTATACATTCACATCAAATTTATCATACATTTCTAACTTTTCTTTCACTCCTATTTTCTTTATATTTGTTGTTCTTCTTATTTAGTATTTATTTATATACCATTGTCATATTATCATACTTATAAGTTGATTCTTATCTCATTCCCTTTGTTATTAGAGTTAATATTCACATATGCTTGGATCACAATCTTAATAATTAGACTTAAATTTTGTTAATTTGATTATTTAGTTTCACTAAACAAATTTGATGACAGACTTTGAGATTTTTGGGATACCAAGCTTCTCGAACTACTGAGGTGATGATTTATTTTTAGGATACCAAGAATGACTTCAATAATATTTTGATTTAAAAATATGAAAATAACAAAAATAATTTTTTCAATGGTCTTTGTACCACCTATTAAATGTTATTTATTTTGTTCATTTTTATGATACAAAATGTACCAAATGAGACATTTAAAAATGAATTTCTTCAACCTTATTTTTTCAAAAATATAACTTGGATAGCATTTTATTGAATTTGGTAACCATTTTAAAAGTGGGTGTTGTGGGGTGCTAATACTTTCTCCACACACAAATGACTCTTGAACCAACTTTGAGTTTTTGTAGATCAAATTTTTGTTTTAAAATTAGGTTACCAGTCACATCCTAAAATGATTGGTGGGGACTCCGGATTTCTTTTCTCCACAAATGATTTTTCAATCGTTGCTCCGCGTCGCAGACACGTTGCAACAGCTTGGCGACTCCGTTGGGGACTCAAACGGTCTAACCATTCTTAGATCGACAGAGAATCGAGCGAAAATTTTATCATATGCTATCTTTTTGTGTGGCTCTTTGTTTGTTTATTTGATTCATTATTTTTCTTATTCATGCTTGAAGTTGCACATAGTTTATTTTTAGATGTATATTTCTTTACATAATTCCTAAATTTACACACATACACTAGCCTCGTACCTAGGCTTTCCTTTTAGGATTAGCGAGAATGAGTAGTGGAATGCCTTCGTGGAATTGCGATTCTCGTGCAGGCTCATGAAAGTTCTCACTTAGGTCGACCATTTCGGGATATTATTTAGGGCCCATGTTATTATGTTAACATAACAGTGTGGATAGCCTGAGAGTCTATTAAGAGATTTAGACTCTAAACACATATCTAGACAATCTTAAAGCCCTTCATTTACTTCATTTTTTAGAATTGTCATGAACGCCATCCACTGACACTTTGTAATTCATGATTTCTATATAATTCTCCATTTCAATCATTGTAAGTTCATTATTTCTCTTATGCATTCTAGGTTTATCCTTTAGTTTGTTATCTGAGCTTCAATCTGAGTTTGAATGATGGTAGTACATGCCTGAGGAGTCAATTTATTATGTATTGTAGAAAAACGGTCACATGCAAGCATGATGATATGTTGTTGATCCACTTATTCATGACAATTTAATGCGCGCTGCATCTCGCTTGTACATCCAGTTGGATAGTCCACATATTAGGATATGGAAAGACCTAGTCCGTGATTTTCTGAGACAATGCAAGTACAATATGGACATGGCTTCTGATCATTTGCAAAGATTGAATAAAAAGTCTATTGAAAGTTTTAAAGAATATGCACGAAGATGGAAGGATTTAGCTGTTCAGGTACAACCTGTCTTTTCAAAAAAAGAAATTATTGCAATCTTCGTCAATACCTTGAGGTCTCTATTATATGATAGAATGATTTGGAATGCCTATTGGTGAAAGAATAGAATATGAGATACAAAATGGTAGAATTTCGGAAGTTGTGTCAGAAGCGTCCTCTACAGAAAAAGAGCCACCGTTAAAGCAAAAAAAGGTAGATGTATAGATAATTAATTTTATGTACCTATCACAAGCTGTGAACCTCATACCGAGATTTTCAAAGTATAGTGAATGATCCAAATCTGTGACATTATGTATGGCAAATACCTCGTAAGTGTCATACAATTATCACTCCCAACAACCAATATTTCAAAACAACCCAAGATTTGGTGTGATACCACCAACTCACCAGTAAATGATGGCCAGGTTTATCAGCCTTAAAGGGAGAATAGGAATAACCAACAGTTTGTACAATATGACTCGATTCCAGTGTCCTATACAAAATTATCATCACAATTAATACAAAATAACCAGTTGGTGTCAGTCCCTTACGAGCCTCTCCAGCCACCATATCGTAGGTGGTATGATCTAACTGCTCGATGTGATTATCATGCTGGGGCGATAGGACATTCAAATGAAAAATACACAACGTTGAAAGCTAGAGTTCAAATGTTAATCAAAACCAGTTAGCTAAACTTCCAGAAATCTGACGACAACTCATAATTAGTTTTAATCTCCACCAATGCATGAGAATACCATGATAAATTCTGTGGGGCATCTCTCTTCATGTGATAATGGAACAACTTAATGTGGTGAATGTTTCAATAATTGGGATGCCACTAGGTTGCCATGCTTCTTAAGAGCTTTCACGAGTAACGAGCTAATGTCAACTTTCTAAAAGCTCTACCCAATGTCTGAAAAACTTTTGCTATACATTTTCTTATCATTTTTTGTTTATTTTTAGTTCTCACCTAGTTTTGTTCCATTCGCGTTTCTATGCATTTCAAAGTTAATGAATTCCAATGCCTCATTCATTGTTGTCATATTCTTCTTTTCACCCAAAAACCGACCCAGATTAGGAATGATGATTTTGAGAATAAAAGCATTAGCAATATCAAATATAGCTTTGACAATCTTATTTTCAGTGAAGAGACAAATGAAAGTCTTTTGTCACGTGAATAAAGACATTACAAAAGGTATCATGCGTATATGAGGTCATGTTCTTATTGAATTCACTTCTGATTGGAAATGATGGAGAGGCATTTTTCTTCTATCCCAAATATTTTTATCCATTGCAAGCACAATTGAGCCTTAAAAAAATTATTCATTTCATGACACTCAACCAATGATCATTCCCTACACTGGGACAATTATTCTTTTTGTCAAAATACAGTCTCAAAAGTTGAAAATTTTCTCAAATTGGGGCAAAAGAAAAAGACCAAGGCAAAAAAAATATTACAAAAAAAAAAATCAAAGCCAAGTAAACCATGTGATACTTTTAAGAGTGTCCTATTACATTAGGAGAAAACCAGTTCAACAAAAATTCTGAATGCATTATTTTCAAACTGCGGGTAGTTGTTGCAAAAAGTTCTGCAAATATCCAATTTTGATTTCTCAAGACAAAATGTCAAAGACCACACTAGGGCAATCTTTGTTCAGCAAAATCCTCAATGGTGATCATTGGTTTAGAATATTGCAAGTCTTTCACAAACCTTTAAAAAATTATCTAAATGAAAGTCTTCTTCAGATAAAGAAGATCTATCTACAATAAGAGCATGACTTTAAATAAGTTAATATCTCAATATATATATGTCATGAGTAAGACATCACATTTAAAAAATGAAAAAGAGCACAAAAAAAGAGAAAAGGTAAAGAAGAAGGAAAAGAATGATCACTATGAGTGTGGAAAATGGTATTAGAAATGCTTTAATTCTTAAAAGAGTCGTTCCAAAACTGGAAACGATCTTGTTCCAAAATTTATTTTCTCATAACCTCTTCAAATCCTTATTTACCAGCATTTTTTGTTAATAAGAAGCCTTTCAATCACAATATACATTCTATCATTCTTACTTTCTCCATTTCTTTTCTCCAACATTCAGAGCATGTAGATGACATTAAGAATTACACTTGAAATTACTTAGAAGCGTGACTTTTGACATAAAAAATGAAGAAGAAAGAAAAATAAGAGTTTGAGATCGTGGTGAATACTTGAAAGGGTACCATGAGAAAAAAAAAGTTTGAGCTAATGGTGAAAATCTAAAAGGGCACCATTGGCAAAAGAAAAAGGAGGGACAAATGTGTCAATGTATATATATATAACAGTTTTATTGGCAACGATAAATTAATGCTCCCATTCACTAATTAATGTCGAGACAAAATTAATCAATTAAAAATCTCTAATGAAGATAAACGAGAATTGTTTAGAATCGTAGTCAATAGAAAACTATGAGAGTGATGGTGATGATTTAGGACGATTTGAATACCCTGAATTCTCAAAATCTAACTCTTTCAGTTATGACAGTGATTCCCCTAACTTCTCAATGGGATGTAGGGATAGATGTTGTCAAAAAGTTAATGTTCTAAATAAAAATAAAGTACAAGAAGAAAATCCCTTGATGGATTTAATTAACAAAATTAAAAATTCAGAATACCTAGAAAGACTTAGGGAAGTAATTTTAAAAGAAAATACTAAGTCTAACAATATTGCAAGCCTTTCATAAACTCTTAAAAAATTAATAAGGGTAAAGAAAAGAAAAAATAAGTTATCCTACATGAACTTCAGAAAAAAATTAAAAATATTAAAATAAAAGAATAATTAAATTTTTTAATTAAAAGTTTAATTCATGAATCTACTAAACTAGGAGAACCTAGTATATTCTTAATTTCAATTAATAAGGTTGAAAAACCTATTATCAATAATCAAAATAATGATAATTTCATCCAAATACTTAATCATATCAAAATCAAGAAATGGTGTATAATTGTTAAAATAATAATTCAAGATTCTGATTTCACAATAAATGGCTCTTGTTGATCCAGGAGTAAACTTGAATTGTATGCAGGAATGATTAGTTTCTCTCAAGTACTTCAAGAAGACAAAAGAATATTTATCTTCTGTCGATGGTACTCGATCTGCACATCAATTATGAAATACCTAAAGTTCATATTTACCAAGACAATGTATGTTCTAAAATATCATTTGTCTTAATAAAAAATATGATTGATAAAATAATTTTGGTTTTATCGTTTATGTCTCTCCTGTATCTTTTTATCACGAGTATGATAGGATAATTACTTATCACATAGATGAACCTATCAAATTTAAATTTCTTTCTTTTCCTCACAGTGAGAAATTAAAAACCTTAAGACAAAATTATGTCTTCAAATCCATAAATTCAATTTCTTATAAAGGAAAACAATTATATTTTTTACAGGAAAGAACATAACTTAGAAGAATTGAAGAACAGCCTCAGAATTCTACTCTTCAAAGTCAAATCTTTAAACAAGAAAATCTTTGTTTAAAAACTAATTATAAGCCCCTCAAAGATGCTTTGAAATGGATAAAATATCTAATAGCAAACAGAGGAGACTTATCAACAAATTTAGAAATATTGTTGTGCTCTCTGAGTTTAACACAAAAATTGGATTTTGGCAGATGCATATTAATAAAATTAATAAATACAAAATTGCATGGAAAATAATGTCATTTGATCTTAAATTTGCTTAAAGTAAATTTCAGAATATAATGATTGAATTCTTTAATCAATTCTTAATTGACAGCATTCTTACTAAACAATATTGGTTGAATTTCTTAATTGATAATATTTCCTTTAAATATGACAAACAATACTACAAATACTTTGATTTGTTTGCCAAGATAATAAAATAAAATATTTTAGTTATCTTGCAAAAAGAATCAAATTATTTCAATCAAAACATAAATTTCCAGAATTTGAAAATTATTTCATACAATTTTCCTTATTAAATGAAAAATTTGTTTTAATTAATCATGAATCTACAAAACATGTTTCAAAACATGTTTCAAATCCACTAGAATATGAGAAGATAAATGTCAGAGTATTTAATCAAAATTATTTTAAAATTAAGAAGCTTAATGGCAAGACAATAGCTTTTTTGTTCAGAACCCCTAAGAGGATCTTAGGATTCAACAATTAGAACAAAAATTAAAATTTAAAATTTAATACTTAAAGGCATAGCCACAAGTTCTCAAGTTAGTCAGCCAGTCTTTGATAATAAGTCTGAACAATCTAACGAAGTTGAAGCACCCACTGAATCAGATTTTCAAAGAAACATTCATTCTGTTAATCCTCAACTCTTAGCCTTGAATATAATAATCCTAAGTCAAGAATATAAACCAGATTGGGAAGGTCTAACCCAACACAATGACTGCCCAGCCAATCTAAATAGACATAATAGGTTTATCTATTCGTATAATATGGATAAAAAATCATATTTGCTGAATGTAATGCATTCATGTAAGAATTTAGAATTGATATATTTTTTCTTGATTATATTGAGGATATTTATATCAAAGTACTTTCAAAATATAAATAGGTTAAAGAAGACTCTAGTGTAGTATCTACTAGTCATCCTCCTTCTGAAAAGATTATGATTAATTATAAAAACTCTTTAATCACTGCTTCTCCTTTCAAAATTACAAACGATGAAGAGTCAAATAAGAAAGTAGTTGAACAACTCAATTACACCAATCAGAGTCTAATTACAATAGGAAAACAATGAGATTAAATTGAGAACAATGTTGATGTTCTTCATGAACCTAAATCTAATGAATCCATGAAAGAAAAACCTCTAATAAATCTTCTAGATAAAACCACTTTAAAAATCATTCCAATTAATAAAAAGATTGATAAAATGATTTATGAATTAAAAAATAAATATATTGAGTCGTCTTCTTCTGTTAAGGTTATTAACTAATACAGTAGTTCAGAATTTGAAACTAAGTCTGATAAAAATAATGAAATATTTCAAGATTTGAAAGTAATTAACCAAGACGATAATTCACATTCAGAAAGCCATAGGTGAGAATCAACATATGAATCATCTACAATAAGTGAATTTTCAAATATTAACAATATTAATATATATATATAAAAGATGGTTTGAAGCTATATGAAATGACACCATAAGCAAGATGGTAGCATTGAAGTTACAAAGCAGTATATTCATAGCGAAAGCTCTGCAGAACATTATTGGATGTTTTACAATATTGGGAGTGAAGAGAATAAGCAAAATAAGAAAAATTATTTGTTTGTCTCCACCATCGATAGAAGCTGAATACTCGGGCATGATCCAGTATAAAGGAGCACATTGTTTTCTCTATCATGATATCTCGTTGTCTATGATCCTAGTCCAAGCGACTGTTTTGAAGGATGATGGAGATAACCATAATGACCCATTTTCCAAAAAAAAATATCATAAGATTTTTTTAAAATGTTCGCAATCATTAATGGTGTTCACGCTGTTATGATCATCTCACTTGCATTATAAATCAAAAATTTCATAGCATTAACATGCATCATACTAGTTATTTTATTTATATCAAATCATCAAGAACGTCCATTTAAAATCTATGGCCGCATTGGTCAACTTTCAAATAATCTTCTTACAAATGTTTACAATCATACATAGCATGCATTCAAAATCATAACTTTGCATTATATTCAAGAATTACAATGCATAGACATATATCACATTGCTTTGTTTTGATACAATTCAAGTGCATGAGTTATCTCATGATATTCTTTTGAAATATACACATGACTTTTCAACATTTAGAGTATGTATTAGTCCAGCTCTAGCTACCATATGAAGCTTGTATAAATCAGATCAAACGTCACTTCATTTTTTTTGTTAAATCGAACCCGACTTTGTCACGGTCGAAGCCCGGTGTTAGCGCCTAGTCCGTGTCAATTAATATGGTTAAATCGAACCTGGATTTCGTTAAGGTCGAAGCCTGCGTCAGTCCAGGTCCGATTCTATTCAAATTTCTTCGATTAAATCGAACATGACTTTGTCGCGGTCGAAGGCCGGTGTCAGCGCCTGGTCCGTTTTAATTAATATGGTTAAATCAAACCTGAATTGAGTTGAGGTCGAAGCCTGCGCCTATTCAGGTCTGCTTCTTTTCAAATTTCTTCAGTTAAATCGAACCTGACTTTGTCGCGGTCGAAGCCTGGTGTCAGTGCCTGGTCAGTTTCAATTAATATGGTTAAATCGAACCCGCGTCGAGTCAAGGTCGAAACCTGTGTCTATCCAGGTTCATTTCCTTTTCAAATATCTTCAATTATATTGAACCCAAGGTGAGTCGAGGTCGAAGCCTGCTTCTATTTAGGTCCGTTTCCTTTTCAAATATATTCGGTTAAATCAAACCTGACTTTGTCGAGGTCGAAGCCCAGTGGCAGTGCCTGATTCATTTCAATTAATATGGTTAAATCAAATTTGAATTAGTTGAGGTTGAAGCCTGTTCCAGCTATGTTTTCCTTTCAAATATCTTCGATTAAATCGAACCCGCATCGAGTCGAGGTCGAAGCCTGCGTTTATCCAGTTTCGTCTCCTTTTCAATTAATATGGTTAAATCGAACCCGCGTCAAGTCGAGATTGAAACCTGCGTCTATCCAGGTTCATTTTCTTTTCAAATATCTTCTGTTAAATTGAACCCGGCTTTGTCGCGGTCGAAGCCTGGTGTCAGAGCCTGGTCCATTTCAATTAATATGGTTATATCGAACCTGAATTCAGTCGAGGTCAAAACCTGTGCCTATTCAAGTCCGTTTTCTATATATCAGTTAAATCGAACCCAAATTGCGTTGAGGTTAAAACTTGTGTCTATCCAGGTCCATTTCACATTTGTGTCATCTCATAGGAGCCCGAATCAGGCGAGGGTTCTATTCCCCTTATCCAATACTTTAAATATACACACTTTATTTATTATGTACTAGTCTTAGACTATGTGTATGATTTTTTGAGAAAATAAAAAAAGCCTAATGTCTAAAATAGATAAATATACTAGGGACTAAAAATATAAGGAAAAAATTCAAGGACTAAAAAATATAAAATGGATCATAAGGACTAAAAGAAAAAAGTGAGACCCTAATTTTGCCTATAAATAGGAATGGGGTCTTCACTTGAGGGGAGAGGCTTTTGGAGTGAATAAGAGGTCATTTTGGGAGAGAGAAAGATAAGTCTTGAGAGAGAATGAGAGAATATATTTTTTAGAGAGAGTATGCATGAGAAATATGAGAGAGATTCCAAGATAGAAAGAAATAGAGTTTACATTTCTATTCACCTATTCATCTTCTCTCATTCTTTTTTAAGGTAGTTTAAATTTATTGCACATTAGCTAACAACATTATCTTGTTCTTTATTCTTCATCCCCTCTCCTTCATACTCATGTAATGCATAGTCTTTGTTTCTTTTTTCATATATAAGTGTTTATTCTTTCTTCTTCATCATTTACTCTTAATCTTGAATTTTATTTGTGCATTGAGGATTTTCCTACAAATTTGATAATATGATATCTTTGTCATCAGCTCAATCGATGAAGATGATGATAAAGCTTTTGAGGGGTGTAAAATTAACTCAATGTGAATCAACCATTTAATGAGTTGAAAGTGTACATTTGATGTAAAAATCTTTTATGATAATTTCGCATACATAAAAATGCATTAAATAGAGAGTTAAACATCTATATAAAGATTTTACAAATATTTGAGCTTTGAAAATTTTTAATGTTCTCACAAGTTTTTTCATTTTTTTAGATCTTGTTGCTATTTTAGTGACACTTGTTTGAACTAGTTACCATTCATGATCATTCCTTTGTTATTTGATTAGTAATGATGGAAGAAAGGAAATAAGGGTAACTAGTAAACTAAGTAGTGTAAAATAAAAAAAGGATATATTTATATCCCAAAAAAATATTCTATTTTAAAATTTTTACTCATCGTATTTTCGTGACACTCGGTTTAACTAGTACCATCCACGATTTTTCTTTTGCTATTTGAATAGCAATGATTGAAGAGAGAAAAGAATGGTAATTAGTATGCTATGTAATAAAAAATTATATATTTATGTCGGCTATGCATTTACATATGTGTGTATGTATGTATATATTATCTTAATAAAATTATACATTTATGTAAGTTAATTTATTTAAATTTAAATTATTTAATATTTATTTTTTTAAAATGGTATCGTTACATTAAAAATAAAAAAAATAGAAAAAAAATGTTTGACCGAGGGTGATTCACTTTATGTTGCAAACATAGGGCAACTCCCTCTGTCCCCTCCCCTTTTTTCTTTTTCTTTTTTATTTATTTTATTTTTTATTTTAATTATTTTATTTTTCATTTTTTATTAATATATATTAATATTTATTTCAAATTTATATTTTTATAAATCTTCTTTACATGTTTCACATGCTATTCATTTTTTTACTCTATACATTCTCATCAAATTTTTCATACATTTCTAACTTTTCTTTCACCCCTATTTTATTTATATTTGTTGTTCTTCTTATTTCTTATTTATTTTTGTATCATTGTCATATTGTCATACTTGTAAGTTGATTCTTATCTCATTCGCTTATTATTAGAGTTAATATTCACATATGTGTGGAACACAATCTTAAAAAATTAGACTTAAATTTTGTTAATTTCATTATTTAGTTTTCACTAAAAAACCAGATGACAGTCTTTGAGATTTATGGGATACCAAACTTCTCTAACTACTGATGTGAGAAGTTATTTTTTGGATACCGAGAATGCCTCTAATAATGCTTTGATTTAAAAAAAATATAACTAAAACAAAAATAATTTTTTCAATGGTATTTACACCACCCATTAAAGGTTATTTATTTTATTGATTTTAATGATACAAAATGTACTAAATGAGACATTCAAAAATGAATTTCTTCAACCTTATTTTAAAAAAAAATATAACTTTTATAGCATTTGATTGAATTTGGTAACCATTTTAATAAAGAGTGTTGTGGGGTGCTAATACATTCCCACATACAAATGACTCCTGAACAAACTTTGAGTTTACGTAGACCAAATTTTTATTTTAAACTTAGGTGATTAATCACACCCTAATCATTTTTCTAATGTCGGGATCATATAGAAGCAACTATGTCTCGATCAACGTGCTCGTCCACCATTCCAATTTTTCTATCACCTTACGAAAGAAGTTGTAGATAATTGAAAAAAGGAAAGTAAGTGTACAATATACACCACTCTACATGTATATTTGTGTTTATGATAAAATTTGTGCGCATCTTCATTTAGCACATAATACTTTGAAATGCATAAAATCTTGTATGCTTTTGAGTAATTTTTGTTAGGAGAAAATTACTATTAAAAGAAATTAAATAATAAAGCGGTGAAGGAAAGATTTTAGGAGTGTGAAGTGAACGGTCCAAATTGAACGAGACCCCTCACCTATAGCTATACGCCATGTCAACGTGATATGCTTTGTGAAATAATTTTCAATGATTAAGTTATAAATTAAATTTTAATTGATCAAGTGACGTGTTAATCATTGATAGATTAATTTGATAAATAATTTTAATAAATTATTAATCTATAAATAATTAATACATCATTTAGTCAATTAAATTTAATTTATGAGAGGTCAAGCATATCAAATTTAATGCAGTCACTCGGGACGGAACTAGAAATCATAATGAGGGTAATGTATATGAGAATTTTCATTAAAGATATTTTTTATATTGACAGATTTTAGATATGCTATATTACACACACAAAACTTGGTATATTTTTTTTGTCAAGGGAGGGGATACAACATGAGATTTAAACTCCTAATCTTGAGATTGAAAATCTCATATATTATTTGACCAGAAAGGCCTAGTTCAAAAAAAAATTGGTATATTAAAATGCATAAACTTCTTTCGCATTTGAAAGTTTTGCTATCATATTCGCTCTCCTAAAATTCTTTAGTCAAATTAATGTATGATATGTAGATATCTTTTGCTACACCAATCCATTAATTTTAGCATCCCTATCACTTGCATGCATTTCCCTATCCAGAACTTATTTCAATTGAGTTTCTCATGCTTTACAACAAAAAATTTCTAGAAAGAATGTGATTTCTAAAGGGTGAAAAAAAATCGATATAAGTTTTTTAGCCTAAAATGTATTCTAAGATAAATAATAACCAAATCTTCACCCAAAGTATCGTGACTATGTTTCAATTTTTGCTAACCATACTATCAAAAAAATTGATTGATTTAATAATCTTTTATAATGCAAACAAGGAAAGCAAGATTAGATTCGATTTAATTAAACCATATTATACTAGTTAAATTACATGTGCGGCGTACATGATATGTAAGTTCTATTATTTTGATCGTTTATTATACATTACTTGTTCATATAAATTTTTTTTAAATAAAACATATTTATTAGTAGATAAAATTAGAAAAATACAATTAAAACTTTTATGTTTTTCATAAGTCTTACTCACCAAAATATTTTTAATTAAGTTAATTATACTAGAAGAACATCATCTATACATTTTTTTAGTTTATTTTTTAGTATATAATTATGTCTATGATTTATATGTGATAAATGAACTAAAATATATATTTTATTCTTTTATTGACTCATTGAGTTTTTCTAATATATATCTTAACAATGAAATAACTTAATATGTTCTCATGTCTAAAAATAAATTTCAAATTAGAATTAATGATGAAAAGTTTACTCAAGAGATGCATTATTTCAAGAAATAAGAAAAGAAGAAAAATTAATAATTAATGATGCATCATTAATAGACTCAATGAATAATTTTGAAATTGTAAAATAAGGAGTGGACAAAATGATTTAAAAATGATTTTCTTTCTCATCCCACTTTTAATATATGAAAGATTATTTGAATATGAAAATTTGAAAACCCACAATTCATTATTAATCAATGAGACGCAAAGGTGGGCCATTATTTTTTTCCAAAGTTAGTGGGAAGTAAATATAAATGAGAATTTCATTAATTATTTTATTTAAGGCTAACACCAACTCATAAGAGTGCGACACATGTATTTTTAAAGGATGTTGTAGAATTAGTAGAAAAAATTCATAGGCAAAGTTGTCCAAAAATAGTTCTTCTAGGCATGCCACTTTTAATATATTATAGACTATAATAAAATCATCATAAAACACTATATGAAATGTCTTGAGAAAAAAAAAATAAGTACGAATGCACGAGTAAATAACAAAAGACACAAGAGAAAACATATTCATATCTTGAAAATTTTCTTAACAATTTCACTTTTATTTGCAGACAAAAATAAGAATGAGGGATGCCCTCTTTCGCCTACGCACTTATCAAATCCATCAAGTTGCATTAAATCATCTCAACTCTTTGTCAAAGCTCCTTCATCTTCTATAAAAGGAGATTCCAACAACATTTAAAGGTATAAATCTAGTTCAGCTAAGGACTCACTTAGATAGGCATTGAAGGTTATTTGACAAGGACACTCACTCTACTGATTCTGCTTGTCTGGAGTTCTTTATCCGTTTGTGACTGTAAGAGATTAACTCATCAACACATGACAAAGTTATACATGGCTAATATCATGTATCATTTATACTCTTCCAAATTTGAGCTATAAGAATTTTAACACATTAAACTATCACACTTAGTTTGTCAATAAGGTTTTTCATATAACTTTGTCGACTAATACATGACTAATAACACGTATCAGTTATAACTCTTCCACAAAAACATGTATCATCATTTTATTTGTTCATGCAAAAGATCATGAATTTATCTCTAAAAAGTAAGTTAATTCATTTAAGATAGATTATACATTCATCAAAATCATATATAATGATTAGAGATTATAGTGAGCATCTTCATTCATCACATAATATTTTAAAATGCATAAAAATTTAGTTTGCTTTTGAGTACATTTTTGTTAGGAACAAGATTATTATTAAAAAAATTAAATAATAAAACGATGAACAAAAGATTTTAACAGTGTGAAGTGAACATAACCAAAAATAATTGTGCGAACAAAAAATTACCTTCACAGTAGGGTGTGATAAAAATGGAACAGGCAAATTCTACCAAGCTTATTATAAGGAGAGGGATGAGGAGAGAGAAAAATGTTTAAGTCTATATATTCTCTTAATTATCTTTTTCCTCTAAAAGACCCATAAAAATAGGACTAAACTACACAAAAAGAACTCCAAATTAACTTGACCAGAAGTTAATCACTCATAGTCATTTTTCTAATGTGGGGATCATATAGAAGCAACTTCGTCTCAATCAACATGCTCATCGACCATTGCACTCTTTTAAGCACCTTAAGGAAAGAAGTTGTAAAAAATTTGAAAAAAGGAAAGGAAGTGCATAATATATACACCACCCTAGAAGTATATTTGCGTTTATAATAAAATCATAGTGCGCATCTTCATTTATCACATGATATTTTGAAATGAATAAAACTTAGCATACTTTTGAGTAATTTTCGTTAGAAGTAAATTACCAATAAAATCATAGTGCGTAAGCAAAAACTACCATCACTGCAGGTGTGATAAAAATGGAACAGGAAAATTCTGCCTAATTATAAGGAGAGAGATGAGTAGAGATAAAAATGTTTAAGTTTATATGTTCTCTTAATTATCTTTTTCCTTTTAAAGACCCGTAGAAATAGGACTAACTTCACAGTACAACTTTAAGGAGATCGACCGTCTAAAAATATGTGGACGGTTGGGATCAAATCTTAGATAAAAAATGATTTTTTATTTTTCTCAAGTAATGTTTCACGTGATCTGGACAGTCCATATTTGATCGGACAGTCCCAAATCATGAAACTCCCTTGTGTGCCATTGATGACCAATGACAAACAAACTCAATTCAAATAAACTTGACCTGAAGTTGGTACAATAATAGTATATCTTAATATTTATGTTAGCCAAGGTTGAAGTCGAAGAGGACTCTATAAATTTAGAGTAGGGGTGACGACTTTACGGTCCAAACAGAACCGCAATCGGTTCTTAAGGTGGAATTCAATTCGATTATGCATAATTAAAGAACCGAAGTTTCGGTTTGAAATTTTAACAGTTCTCGAATTGAATTGAATCAAAACTTTAGTTCTCTATACTTTTTTATTTTGTATTACGTAATTTCATATTAAATCGAACCGGAACTTTATTTTTTTTTAAATAATTTTCTTTTAATTTTATTTTATTACTAAGTTTTAACCAAATTGAAATTTTTGGTTTAGTTTGATTATTTTTATAGGATGAGTTCAATTTTTTAGAAAAAAAAACCCAAAAACTGGGTACCACGCTTTAACCGTTTTTAACTTTGTTGTTTTAATCCCTTACCTTATTTGTAATTTCTTTTTCAGTTTAAGCTAATATTTATTTTTTTTGTCATTTTTTCTTTTCTTAGTTATCTGAAGCTTATATTATTATTATTATTATTATTAATTATCTGATGCTTATATTATTTATTTATTTTACTGAAAAAAGCTTATATTATATTTCGCTTTGTGCCTATTATCAGCATTCCGTTTTACATATTGTATTTAATATTTAAGTTAAATATTTATAACATTCTTAGATATCCTTAAGTATGATAAAATATAAGCTACAACTAAACGAGTGTTTGATGAAAATATAAATTCAAACTAACAACAATTAATTTAAAGCAGATAAAAAATAATTTATTACTAGCATGAAATAAACTACCAAACTATTGTTGATTCAAATGTTTCATAAAAATATTTTCATCAAATGTTTCATAAGGACCAATATGGTAATAAAAAAGTGCCATTCATGTTAATATTATTAAAAAGATGAAAACAAAAATCCACTTCATTTCTCTGAAATTCCAATTACAAACAAAAACAAAAAAAAACTCTATGATTATCTATAATCTACGGTACATAAAAATAAGGTTAAGGGGAGGAATTTTTTGGACAAAAATTATCCTCACAAGTTTATGAAATTTTTTAATTGTCCTTCATTAATATTAAGATTAAATCTTAATAATTTTAAAATAAACTATTAATAAACAATTGTACAATTTAACTTTGATTAGGATAACATGTATAGAATGGAATAAAATACATGTAAAAAATAGTAAAAAATTAATCAAATATAAAATTATTACTTAAAACATTAAATAATTAAATCTAAAATAACTATATGTATTTGAACAAAATATAAGATATTTTTATGAACTCTACAAACAACAATGCTTTATATAGTTTCTTTTGCACATATAGATAATATTTTTATCATCTTTTGAAATATTATATTGATATAATTTCATTATTTAGTATGTAACATGCAACGGACCTCTTAAAACTTATTATATGAAAAAATATAATTTCAAAGAAAAACATTATGTTATAATTGTTCAAACTACGTGTATCGCACGTGCAAGTGAACTAGAATATTAAAAAGTGTCTTAGAGGTGATATTAAACGTTTGATTTCTCATTTTATCCATTCATTTTTTTTTGTTTGTTCTTTTTCTCATATTGAAATTAATTGAGTTTTTAATTCCAATCATACTCATATATTCAAACTTTCTTTATTAACCTTCAATTACAGTAATTTTGTTCTTTTTCTCATATTGAAATTAATTGAGTTTTTAATTCCAATCATACTCATATATTCAAACTTTCTTTATTAACCTTCAATTACAGTAATCATACGAACCATAATCATATTTACTTTCATTTGATATCCACATAGTTAAATTGACAAACAATATATATGTTATTAATTATCCTTGGATCTTTCATTACATGGTTAATAATTTTGTATAATTTTCTAATCAATATTACATTTATATTATATTTATTCATATTGGTATATTAATTGGTACACTTTTCATATAAATAAAAGTACCAAATATTAATTTTTCATCCATTAGAAAAATAAGCGATTTTTTAGGTATTATTACTATATATATATATATATTATATGTATTTTAATAGGTTATCTTTACCTACTAAATGATTAATTTTTCCAATTTTATTTAATTCAATTCACGGATATCTATATCTAGTTGAAAAAAAATAGCTAGACCAAGTAAAAAGCATTTGGAATTCTTGTAAAAAAAAAAATTAAACAAAGACGATAATAACGATTTTGAATGTTTAAAAGAGAGTTTTTGAAACTTAGTGAGAAAAAAAAAAGTTAAAAAACGACTTCCCCAGTTTGCAAACCAAAAAACAAAATAAATCGAAAACTCCAGATTAAATGGAACAAGATTATGTAATTTGAATAAGATTCTATTCACAATTTTGAAAGTAAAACAAATCTTAATCTTAGTTGATCTAACTACACTCACTTCTCTTATAGTTTTTTAATTACTTTCCCTTCAATTTTCTTTCTTTTTATTTTTGAGTTTAATTAATTTCCCTCCAATTACTCTCTCATTTTTCTATAAATAAGAGTCACATACCAACAACTCATGCACAGTCTATTTTTCTACTATACCAACAATATGAACCCAAAACAAGAAGAAGAAGAAGAAGAAGAAGAAAGGAGCAACGTTTCCACTAATCTCGCTCTTTCTTTCAACGTTTTCTTGAATGTCAACAATGAATCGGAGAAAGTTTCGACAAAAAAGGAGTTCCCAGAGGAAGAAATTTCATGGGATTTGAAGTTGTATGATGATTCTTGGATTTCTAATCCAAGTAAAAAGAAAAGAGTGGGAGATCACAATTCTGCGATATGTAATGAAACCTCTGTTTTTGCTACTCTGAAACAGAGCACGAATCCCCTCTCAAAACCCGACAGAACCGTTGATTCTGAGATCACATGGTTGAAATTCCACGCTCCACAAGAAGAAGAAGAGAGAGTTAAAGGAATATCAACAAGTTTGAACCTTTACGAAGACCCATGGAAAATAAAGAAGAACTTGACTATCAGTGATATAGGCAGCTTATGCAGACTGATGCTGAAAACAGAGATGGTGAAAACACATATATTACAATACATGAATTCTGATAAAGTAAGTAAAATTGAGAGTAAAGAAGGTGAGAGATTTGAAGTGATAGATGATGATACGAAATCGAAGCATCAAATGGTGTTGAGAAAATGGTCAACGTCAAAGAGCTATGTTTTCAACGACAAATGGAGTCAGCATTTCGTAAAGAGAAGAGGACTGAAGGTAGGAGATGAAGTTGGGATTTATTGGGATTATTGTAAATCTGTTTTCCATTTTAGTTTGCTTACTAAGAGAAATTGATCTCTCTGTTTGTCTTCTAGAAAATCAAGGTCTTTATGTATCGTCTTCTCCTTATGAATGTTCCAGTCTTTACCTTTCTTTTTTATGAAGGAACTTTGTTTCTTAGTTTAATTATTTCTTCCATTATTTAATTTCATATATTGTTTACTATGAGTTTATATATGCTGGTTAATGTTTTTTTTTCAATTTTCTTTCCTAGTATTTAAGCCAAAATTTTACATTTGAAGTTTATCAAATTATTTGAAGAATCATAGTTGCTTAAGGATTCTAAAGGATAAGAGATTGAGCTTAATTAAGAAGATTTCAAATGAAGATGGAGTTAATCAATTTAAATTAAAAAGTTTCATTGGCTATTAATTGATAAAATCACAAATTACGTGTATAATTAGTAGTCCATATCCAAACCGAACTAAAATAATTAAAATATTACACGGAGTTTTAAAAAATAGCCAAATCAACATGTGGAAAAAATTCAATTTATAGAATTTCCAGGCTTCTGATCTCTTTCTCTAGTCGATGTGGAAAAAATGTTGATACATACCTGACCTCTCATCTAATTTACTCTTTTCAAAATGCTCAGGTTAATCACACATAATCATTTTTCTAACGTGGGGATCATATAGTGATAATTTTATCATGCCGTAAAAAAACACATGAATGATGGGTTATTATGACTTTTAGATTATATTTGAAGTAATTTGGGTCATACAAAACTCAACAAGTAGCATGTTTTTTTAGTTTTGTTTGACGTTCATCAAATACGTATTGGAGTTCACCAAATACATACAAAAAATTAATTCTTTGAGGGGTTCATCAACTACGTAGTGAGGTTCAACAATTACGTAGTGGGGTTCACCAATTACGTAGTGGGGTTCAACAATTACGTAGTTGGGTTCACCAATTACGTAATGAGGTTCAACAATTACATAATGGAGTTCACCAACTACATAGTGGGGTTCAACAATTACATAATGTGGTTCATCAAATACATACAAAGGAATAATTCTTGGAGGGGTTCACCAAATACGTACGGGGTTCACCAAATACGTAGTGGAGCTCACCAATTACGTAATTGAATTCACCAAATACATACAAAAGAATAATTCTTGGAGGGGTTAATCAATTATGTACTGGGGTTCACTAATTACGTAGAAAATAATAATTCTTGGGAGGGGTTCACCAAATACGTACAACCAAATCACCATACCTAATAGGCAAGTCGTCTATTTTTACCCCCTAAACGTCATTCTGAAGGTGTTAATCGCATCGTCAAAGCCAAGAGCTAGTTTTATTCCTCCAATTGTTTGTTTCAGTCCCTAAACGCCATGTACAAATATCACCAGTCGCCCCCCAATCGCCACTTTTTGACTTCTAATCACCATTTATATGGCTCTAATCGCCATTCTTCATAATTTTTCTTAAAATTGATATTTTTATAATTCTTTACCGTACACCGAGAAAATCATCGATAAAAATAGAAAAAAAAAACTCATTATTTCAATGCAAACATTCATGATACTCACTTATTATGTGAATTTAGATTAGATTAAATAAGAATTCTCGATACAATTGAACACATATTCATAAACTCGTTAAAAGTTGTCATTGATAATGTTGTTATGCTTTTGTGACAAGTATTGAGCGAGATGAATTTTCACCATATATAATTATAGGTTGTGATGTTATGATGGTCGGTAAATCTTATTTATGGTTTGACGAACACATATAGCCTTCAAGGTCAGAATCTATCTATAAATCGAACATATCCACTATGAGTTTGAAATTGAATATTGAAATTTAAAATTTAAAATTTTTATTTTATAAAAATCCTAAAAATTAAAAGAGAGGAATTATAAAAAAGCCCAAAACTAAGACCGAAACAGCTTCCGGACCTCTGAAAATACTTAAAATAGTATTTTTCAGACTCAAAACTGGGCTATACAGAGTATACCCTATTAAAAATGTAGATCTCTAAATAAACTTCTATTTAATATCTTACGGGCCACGTGGTTCCACCCGAGTCAAAAGTTATGCCCTCCGGAAGTTGATCTGGGCGTGCCACGATCCAATAGAGTATTGGGACCAAATGCATGTTGGTGGCGTTTGGGCCCCAAACGCCAGTCATGGTAAGCGAATCGCCAGCCTTGACTGGCGTTTGGGGCTCAAACTCCAGTCTTGAATGGCAACTCGCCATGCAATGATGGCGTTTAGGTCCTCATTGTGACGTTTGACTCTTAACAATTTTCATACACGCTTAGTTATATTCACACACTTGGACATTTTACATACTTAACAAATTTCTTATACTTAGTCATTTTCACAAATTTACTTATTTTCACACACTTAATCATTTTCAAACACTTAGCGATCTTTACAACTTAGCTCTTTTTACAACTTAATCATTTAACACACTAAGTGTGTGAAGATGACTAAGTGTATTTTGGTGAACCCCTCTAAAAATTATTAGAAGAACACCTTGAAGAAATTAAATTTTAAATTTTGGTGGACACCTCAAACATTTGTTGTACGTGAAATACTTTGGTGAAATTCTCCAAGAATTATTAATTTTGCACGTAAAATATTTTGGTGAACATTTCAAGATTCTCTTTGTACCCCACTACAAAATTAATAATTCTTAGAGAATTTCACCAAAATATTTCACGTACAACAAATGTTTGAGGTGTCCACCACAATTTAAAAATAATTTTCTTCGAGGTGTTCTTCTAATAATTCTTAAGATTCTCCTTGTACCCCACTACAAAATTGGTGAATACCAAAATACAATATCATTTTTGGTGAACTCTTTCAAGAATTATTAATTTTGCACATGAAATATTTTGGTGAACCCTTCAAAATTTTCTTTGTACCCCACTACTTAGTCATTTTCATGAACTTAACTATATTCACACACTTGATCATGTTCTCACATTTTTATATTTTTGCCATTTTCATGTAGTTGTTGTGAAACATTTAGTCATTTTACACACTTAGCCACATATATACACTTAGCCATATTTTCATACACTCGGGCATATTTTCATACACTCAGTACTTTTCACACACTTAGGCAATTTTCACACTTATATTCACACACTTGATTTCTCTCTTCCTCTTTATCACGGACTTAATGATATTCACCATTTTCACACACTTAACTAATTTCACACACTTAGTCATTTTCATAAACTTGCTTATTTTCACACACTTAATCATTTTCATTTCTTCAAATCACTATAATTAAAAAAAAGAAGTTGATGGTTTTAGGAATATGCATATCTCTGAAGGTTGGCCATTGGTAATGAAATGATCCACATCAAATGTCTCCAAATATTGGCCATTCAGTTTGGCCTATTAATTAGAAAGCTGCATTTCAACAATGTTCTACGCAGACACATGATAGTTGATATCACAAATTTATAATAACTCCTCAAACAGATTCAAGAAAATAACTTTAAATTGGCAACCCTCAAGTCTACGTCTATACATAACTACACAAATATTACACTAGAAAGTAGCAGAACAATATGCAAATCCTGATACTTTTTAATGACTATTTCAGCTGCACCATTTTACTCTCGGGATCAAGTTGCAATGTGTGAGGATAGAGCAACTACTTCTCTCCATTAGCGTCCACAATAAGAAGCTGTGAGTAGAACCTAAAGCCAAAATCATAAAAAATACGGCGGGATTCAAAAGGAACCTGAAGCCAAATATCACAAAAATAAACAACAAAAGAATGATGAAATAAGACTAACTATCCCAAGTAGTATATTCATATGATAACACTTATATGTTGATTTGTTGATATATTAAATAGAGTATAACAAATTAAAAAAACAAAGTGACATTTGAAAGCATGTGTATAACGTCCAATCATTAAGACTATATTCATAACATCCTTTGTATAGCCTATCCTTTGTAAAGCATGTGAAAACATTAAGACTATAACAAAGAACTATGCCGAAATCCATTGACAAAAAACATAAAATTTGACTAAAACCAAAATCATAAAGCATGTAAGAGATCAATCATCCTGCAAAAAGGTAAAAAGAATCACTGAATAAATGAGCATCAAAGCGAACCTAAAATTTCAGTAGAAAGTCTAAAAAAACAATTTCCAGTTTGTTTGTGATTCTTCGACCTTTCTTTGAATAAGCCACTCTTATAACTAATATAATTGTTAAAATATCAGACACAACTAATATGTTTTCGGTTAAGATTAAAACACTCAATTCTCAAATACAAAGAATACAACAAAAATTGCAAGGAAATGAAATTAATGTGAACATATAAGAATCAAAAACTAATCTTGCTTCATCAATATCACCATTTTTAGCATAAAAATCCATCAAATCATTATTCAACTATAGGCGTGAAGTGAACAAGGACTGGCGTGATTAAATTCTTATGTTCATACATGAATAAAGCTAAAAAGGAGACCAACACAACAATGTCCTATTGCAAGATTGCAACTACAGAAGACACATAATCAGTCAAATAAAGCATCAAAATAAACAAAGGAAAAACAAAGAAAATGCCACAAAAGAAAGTCCAACTATTCAAAATGCTTTTCCAATCTAAACAACACTATTACCATTAAACATCAATTCAGTAACAAGCAGGTTGCCCTTCCCTTCAACTGAACAACATTATCATAATCAATCTGACCAAGCTTTTTCAAAGTTCGTGAGTGATTGTTGAGTTCACTATGTGAAGGAATTTTTTCCTTTATGATGGAAAATGCCAAGAGTAGAGAAAATAAGCACGAGAGTAATAAATTTGCAATGACTTGTATTCGATGATCCTCCAGTTTACAAGTTGGCATATATTCATAGGCTTGTAATACAACTTAATTTCTGAAATAAAACAAGAATAGATGGAATATTCTTTGAGATTGAATTTATCTTCCAAGATTTGCTTCATCTTTTAGTTGAATGACTGAACATTGCTTATCAGTATTAACAACTTTTTGAATTTGAATTATTTGGCGTGATGTGAAGAATCTGACGGTTGTAGTGATCGCTACCAGCTTTGCCACGATGATGATTCCCTTGGCTTCTCTTGCTTTCGTTACTTCCTATGCGACATTTATACTTCAGCTACCTTGGTTAGGTGAGTAGCTCCATATCAGTTTCTCCAGATCTGCCAACATGGAAAATTCAACTATTCTTATAATGCTTCTGTGGCATTTACTTTAATTATTCTTCTTCTCCGTTGATGTGGCTGAACACCGAGAATTATTCTTGTTCACACTACAAAAAATATGGCATTTTACAATAGGTGGATATCTCTGTAAAAAGTAATTGATAAGGATCACGCGGCACTTGTGACAATCCCTCATATTAAAAGTTCACATTTTTCACGAGGCACAATGCCTCCCGCGTAAAACCATGTGGTATCTCACTTTTTATCGGGTTTTACGATTCCTGTAGAATGATGTTTAATGAGCTTTTATGACTTCTGTTGAATATACTCAACATGTGTTTTAAATTTTGTGTATTAATATTCACAGATTTTTATGTCCTATTAAATCAGATACTATAAGATTTTTTTAATCTCATTGATATAGTTTTTTGTTATAAAGATATTTTCCTGGCATTTTATAAATGCTATTTTTTGTAGTCAGTTTACATACATATTTAATACATTAAAAATTATATAACATCAATGAAACATTTAATAACATTAATATTTTATTTTATTTCCACAAAAGTACAATACGAAACTAAAACATATCTAAAAGTATCATCGCTAAATCTAATCATCCACGTATCATTGTCATTTATTCTAAAAAACTAAAAAGCATCTAAATATTTCACCAAATACTGCAAAATTATCACAAATGTTCACTAAAATATCATATAAAGTGAACTTAGTTACCAACATTGAACTAAGTTAGCACATTAAAAATTAATGATAGCTAATCAAATTCATACTAATAACCAAATAAGCATATAAATAGCATAAGTACTCACAATTTGTTGTAAATATGTAAATAGCATAAGCACTCTCACTTACGATGTAAATACCCTAGTTTGCAAAACATTATAGCAATTCAGAAGATAAAATAGAACCCCACATATGATCTTCATCAGAAGGTACCCAATTTAATAAAAATCAAAGCAATTCACAAGGTTAACTACTCAATTTACCCGATTAAGCATTGAACAACAAAGAGGGATCTTTAAAGAAATACATCTATTCTTCAAGCTTAAGAAGTCCTTGCAAATAGTGTCTCTGTCCTGCATTTATAAGAATATGATTTTCAGTAGACACTACACTTGATTTTTCAGTATTTAGAAATAGTATGCAGAAAAAATAAATCAGGTTGAAAATCAAAAAACCCTGCACTTGATCATTTTTCAACCTTCAAAACCAAGACCATCAAGAAAAATATGAACAAAGTGGCAAAACATCAAAATCAATTTGAAATTAGTACACAGATATTAATAAATAAGTAGTAAAAAACATAAGAAAATCAATTTAGATAACCTCTAGGAAATTAATCTAACCTAAAGCCAAGTTAGAGACACATGTCTTTTAAACCCATTTAGAGCATCTTCAACGTTGACAAAGAGTAAAGCTTCAAACACTAACAATGAAGTTCTAAATTAACAAAGAAGAGAAGAAATTAAAAAAGTGTGGATAATGTGGGGAATCACTTTAAGAATGCCAATGGTCCCAACAATTTCTAAAGTTACTGACTCAACTTAACAACGTAGTCCTAGGATAGAGGTTGGCACTTGAGAGTGAAGTGCATGGCCTTGATTTTGCGTTAGTTAAGCAAACTTATTGTATAAGTAGGTGCGCTAAGAGATAATTGTCCACCTCCAGAAGTACTGGTGGATACAAGTGAGGCAGCTTATGTCACTAGTCCCTGATTACATAATTCATCTAACTTATCAGGAGATGATGCAAATGATTTAGCAATTCGTGTCAAACTGAAGCATGCTCCAACACCTGCCAACATATAAATTATATGTGATGAAGGAAAAACTGCACTAATGGACAATGTTACTCGCTGAGGCACAATACTAATTGGTCATTACCAAAACACAGAATAATTTTTAAATGACTAATGAAGGTCATCACCAAAATGTAAATTTCACTTTTTATAAAGAGATACATGAACTCTTGTAGAGAATAAATCCAAATACTTTAGTACAACCATAAGGGCACCAGTATATGATGCTTAGTAAGCCATTTCTCAATAGCATATAATCAACAGCTTCTATAGGCCTGCATTTTTAGTAGAACAAGCTCTATAATTTAAGTTCAAATACTTTAATCCCTTCATTAATCTAGACATATATATTCAATCTTAATTATTTAGCTTAAAAAGTGTAAATAAAGACATTCAAGACTCTAACAAATGAAAGAAAATATAAGGGGGAAAATACCACATATATTTTAAAGACTACACAAGCAGTAGTAAGGACCACACAAGCAGTTGCTATCTACGAGTCATCTTCAAGATTAGGTGTGTCCACTATATTATGATAGGAAAATTAAGAGTACAAAAGGCAGCAAATTATCCAGTTCTAGCAATCAAAAGGCGTAGTCTATTATTATCTCATCTCTCATTAACAGGTAAAGTTATTCAAAAGACTAGATTAAAATAAACAAGAAGCATCTACTTGTTTTGAAAACTTGTAATTGATTAATTATTTTTTTTAGTGTGCATATTTACCTCAGATTTCAGCTTCTCGTTCTCCTTGTTTTCTGCTTAAATCTCTTCTCCAGCAGAAGCACCTAAAAATTGGCCAGAAAAGAGTTACAAAAAGAACCACAAGGTTTTTCAGTCAAATGAATCAGAATAAACAACTCCCATCATCATGATACCACGCTATTAGGCTAAAGGAGATCAATAAATAGACAATGATTCCGAAGCACATAGTAAAACAACCAACAAAAATAAAATTGAAAAGAAGCTTGATGCGTGTGAACCAAACATAACTGGATTGGTTTTTCATGAAGCTTTCATCGGCAACCTAGCCCTCTGTTCTTCGGCGTGGCTGAGGCGAGGGTCATGGCTCTCTCATCTTCGATGTTCTGTTCTTCAACGAAACCAGAGAACTAGAAAAATCTTCAATCTCAGTAACCCTAATTTGTTCCCTGTTTTTGAATGAAATAGAGAAGCTAATAGAGAGAAAGAGGAGATAAATGAGAGAGAGAGAGAAACTCATTGATGAATAAACATCAAAATTATAACCTCGTGTATGAATATTTGGGAAAAGAGCCACAGAGAAAAACAAACTTACTAGGAGATAAATTTCAAGAAGGCATTGAAGAGACCAAGCTATGTTTCTCCTTATTTGACCGCCCACTATCATCTTAGTTGTTCCTGTTATAACCCCTCAAACAAAATGGAGTACCCTGTCAATACAAAGAACCAGATTGTTGCAGACAAAATCCAAAAAAAATCAGTAAAAAAATCTGCTGAAAATTAGACCCAAAATCAAATGAAAGGGGAAAAAGAACCTAAAGCAAGCCTACCCGTATAGAGAAAATTAGAGAAGAAAATGAGAGCCACAATGAAGAGAACCAAGCACAGTGACAAGACTCACGATGAAAACCAGTGAAAGCCACGAGCTCAGGCGAGTCCATGGGCGATCTCTCAGGTGAAGTTCTTCGAGAAAACTCTAATCGCCCACTTTGAGAACCTAACTCACTATCTTATAATGAAATAGAGAAGCAAGGGAGAAGAAGAAAGGTAGATCTGAGATGAGAAAGGCTTTGTTCGACAATGGAACAGAGAAGGGGTTGAGCTTCATCTGAAAGAGAGAGAGCTAAAAGAGAGATTCGAGAAGGAATAGAGAGAGGTCTCAAGGAGCGTCTGTAGGAACGGTGGATCTCTCTTTGTTAAAACTCACGACTGTAAAAAATTTTAATTCTCGTTTCCCTTGAAATTTTCATCCCGCTTAATTTTGAACTTTTAACAGGATTTTTTTTATAAAGTTCATAAATAATCTTATTGTTTCAAGTTTTTTACAGGAAGAAATTATGAACCTTGTATTTAAATCTAGTAGAATGTCATATTTGTTATAGTGGTTTATCCCGAATCAAATCCTCTACTGAACGGAAAAAGGTCTTGAACAAAGCTGGAAATCCGCAATCGAACGAAACCCAAACAAAATCAAATGAAAAATAAACCAAATTTACAAAACCCTAAGAAATCGTGACAGAGAGAGGGTGAATTGTAAAATAATAGTCTCTGTTTTCTTATCTTAGCAAATAAAAAAACCAGAAAAAATATTCAAGTAAATCACAAAAAATTTTAGATCTACAACTAAATCGTGAAAATAGGGTCGAGCTCACATGATAATATAAATGTGAACCTGAAATCGAGAGAGGCAAGGGAGACGAAGAAATGCAGATTTGAGATGAGAGGCGAGTGAGACGAAGAGAGGCAAAACTGAGATGAGAGAGGCGAGGGAGATAAAGAGAGGAAGATCTGAGAGGAGAGGTGAGGGAGATGAGGGTGCTGACTTGTTGAGTTTGGTAGTTGCGAATGAGGAGAAAGAGGCTTTACTCGACAAGGGAGAGACCCTGAGTTTGGTGAAGAAGAAGAAAAAAGCATGCTTGCTTTCGTCATTCGCGGTGGAGATTGGAGGAGAAATCGTGCTTGTCGATTGTGAGTGCCTTAATTTTTTGTTGTAGTCGAAAAAGGGGAATGGGAAAGTGGAGAGATGAAGGAGAGATATGGTAACTTACTCTATCGGTTTCTAAAGAAAATAAAAATAAAATTATTTAATGACTAGGATTGATCCATCCATATCTTACAGTTAGGATTAATCTCAACATCAATACTGAAAAAAAAAATCTCAGCATTAAAAAGGGACCCATCATATAGAAGCAATTTGTTTAAAAATTCAATATGCTAGCTCATCACTTCCTTCATTTCCCTGATTAATGATTCCCAAATTAATGGGAAACTACGAATTCACTGTTTAATATGCTCCTCCACTATTACAATGCGGTTAATATATATTTGTGAGTATTGTATACGTATATCTTACGTGAAATTTTTCAAATGAAAACATTTATACACATTCGATACCCGCATGCGAGTTTTTACGTGTCGCGCATTTTTATTGAATTTAACCGTATATATTTGTCAAATAATATTATATTTTTTTTCATCCCCGTATTAACTAGATCAAGATTCAAATTCTGCAGCCTGTATAAGAACCTCAAAATCAAAGAAAAAAATTAGTCTTCATTCACCCAACACAACACTCAATCAATTTCTCAATTTCAGTTTCTAGCTATTTAGCTCTTAGAAGTTGTTCTAAATTTAGTTAATGAATAATGTCCATTTATTTTTTCACTCTTGCAATCAGTTTTCATCAATTAAGCAAATTAGAGTCAAGAGCTTTGTTATTAATTGATTTTAATTTAATAAAATTCTTATTTTTATTTCTTTGTATATTTCTGTATTTTAAATTCTCAATCTTAATAGTAGTAGAACACTTGAAAAAATTCGTTTCGCACATTAAGACACACTTGAGAAGAAGTCAAATTACTAAGCAACTATTTTATTCTACTAACATAAGCTGAATTGGCACTCTCATACACTAATAAAAAAGGACATATTTTAGTCTAGGCATACCCTTGCAAACTAGGTATTCAGCATAACTCTATCAGGCTGAGATATAATTTTTGCCAAACATCTGGTCTAAATTAAATAGCAATGTTATATAGTATTATTATGTTCATCACCATTACAACGTAGAATAAAGTGCTACCACAACAATACTAAGTGCTAACTAGCTATAATATTGAGCACCATTGTTACGCATGGCATTTTTTAAATTAAATTGAATGGATGAAGTAGCAATTTGCAGTATTCTTTCTCAAATTATATTCGATATAGTTTTCAAATGATATTTTTTATGATTCCCGATTCAATACTACTATCCAATAGGATCTTGAACATACCAATCTTAAAATGATTTTGAACAAAAGCATTCTCGAAAAAGAGGCGAAACTACATTGGATGTTCATGTTCTCAAGGAGTGCTAGAAGTACTTGCTAGTTCACACTCTGTCATTCTTCTCCTTTATAACGACATATGTGTTTGCACTCGTTTTTAAAATTCTTAAAAAATATGTTCAATTTCCCTTTAATTTTCAATTAAATATTACGAATACAAATTTATCTAAAACTTATCTTGTTGTACTGATTTACACACTAGAATGATATTACTATTTTTTTTACACATTTTGGTATTATATTAACGAATCACCGTGTTCTCAATATTTTGCCAGATTTTCTGGCAAGCATTTATTTTTAGAGTATTAAGTTCAAATTACCTATATAATTATATGTTTTAAAATGTAAAAAAATTGAAACCTAGTAGAAATATTTGACAGGACATCTTAAATTTTAATATCTATTAGTACACTACCAAAATTTGTGGAATAAGTATATATAGTAATAGGATTTTGACATACAATCTTTAATGTGCAAAAAAATCATTTCACAACAAAACAAAAACAAATAAATTTTTATCACTATTATTTTAATTGATAGTATAGAAAACTGAAAATATTGTAAAAGTTGGATTATCACTTATTCAAAGAATAGATATAATACAAAATATGAAGAATTATCTGCTCCATAGTAAATAAATTACCTACTCTTGATATGGGTTTACTAACAATGACCCTAGAATGTGCATCACCCTCACATGAATCAACAATCACACATATAGTCTCATATAAATCATAAGACATTTTATATGAGAATTAGTAAATAAAACATATATCTAGGTTTTTTCTAGTAAATACGACCTATTTTTTTGTTAGTTGCGAAAAGGATTGATTTTTTGTTTTCCTCATTATGTATTATATATAAATGAAGCTAATGAGGGAGAAATATTTTTTTCACATAAATTACCGTAATATAATTCATTAAATATATTTAATAAGTATTAAGATTAAATATTAATAATTTGAAATTAAATAATTAATGACATTTTTAACCTTTTGACAAAAATGTCTAAACTATTTTTACAATTAGTAAATCTTCGATACATACATAACACTTGAATATTTTAAATAATTATATACCACGTCGAATAATTATTTAGCAAAATATTGTATAATTGTTTTTAATTACGTCTTATATCATCCTTGTTAAATTGTATTAATTTTTTTAATAGCTAATTGTGTAACTTAAATTTATTGAGATGTTATAAATTAAAATGTATGAAATGAATTATATTAAGAAAATAATATAAGGATTACTAATAATAATAAGTACTATAAATTGATTATACGTATTGTTTGATTTTTTTAGATTAATAAATATTTATGTTTACTATTAAAAAATAAGTAATCTTACTAATAGTATTTGCAAAACTTTATTAATGTAATTATGTTTTAGAAAATACAGTAAATACTTACTATTTGTTATTAAACATAATAAATATATATGATTTTTTACGTCTTAACTAAATATTCAATTCATAATGGTCATATATTTATTAAATCTCAAAATGTGTGTTAATTTTGAAAATATATAAGACTAGTCAATCCGTTAAATCATTTTACGTAAACGTTAATTTTAAATTTCATGATGAAAATTTTGACAAATCTTATCCAATAATTTAAAATTAAAAAATATTTTAATTTAGTTGTTAATAGGTTAAAATCTATCATAAATATGACTGATGGGTACTACAGTAAATAAAGTTTCTAATTTTTAAATTTTTTTATAAAAATAAGTATTTTTAATTATTATATTACTGATTACTTTGCGGAATAAAGTTTCGACAGCCATATTTAACTTTACGCCCACAAAAAAAGCAGGTCCGTCCATATTCTTGAGCTCAGCCCAAATTGTTAAAGTTAAGGCCCAAACACCTATACCCATTTGATTATGCTGTGACTTGCCTCTTCTTTCTATCTTGAGTAGTTCACAATGCACTATAAGATGATCTTGTAGTCATCATATAATGTAGTGTTACAAGATCTTTTTGTAGTCATCATATGGTGTACACGATGACTACAAGATCACATTGTAGTCCATCAGGAACATCTTGAGCAGTTCACGATGTACTACAAGATGGTCTTATAATCAATTTGTACACTACAAGATGTCTACAAGATCATCTTGTAATACATTGGGCATGTCTTGAGCTGTTCACGATGCGCTGCAAGATGATATTGTAGTCATCTTGTACATTACACGATGACTACAAGATCATCATGCAACACGTCTTCTATGCTTCCATTTCATCCTGTAGACTTCTTGTACATTTTTTTTAATTTAGAAAGTACTGACTTCCTTCATTGACATATATACAGATATATTTGAAGTTTGAATTTTTATAATTCATGATAGAGATTGGGAGAAAACGAGTGCATCCTGGCCTTTTAGTGGAGAGAATACCAAATTGTTGGAGATATCTACAAACTGTACTTACCACGAGCTATCCGATATATTGTACGAATAACTTCACATAGATGCCTCAAAATATGATCTATCCATCAAATTTCTTTATAGAACTCATGTCCCCTGTCCTCCTGCTAAAATTCTAAATGATCGAGATCTATAATTTTTTATTAAAGAGAAAGGATCAGAATCACTCCAAGTCAGAGTTTGATTCTTGAAACTACAATGTCACAACAACATCTGCATGAAAGCATTCCTCGCTTTGAGAGTGTTGATCATTTTGATAAGAACTATCATTATCTTTGGTGACAATAACGATGTTTTTAATGATGATGTCATTTATGATGATGTCATTTATGATGATGATGATTTTGATAAGGGGATGTATGATGAAGCCATCCATGGAGATGACCCTAAAATAATACAAGATTTGAATATAAGACCCAAACCCGCGTTCGCTCGACCTATGTCATCACCGAGTGAGCAATGGGCTTATTTGAATTAGCTTGTATCGGACATAATAAGTGTGGACAACTTGTACAGTGATAAATGCGAGCTGGTCAGGTTTGCTCATATGATGGACATCCGACAAAATTTTAAGTTTCGGGTCTTTAAGTCAAAACCCTGGATTTTGGTACTTATATGTGTAGAGAAAACATGTCGGTGGAGGTTATGGGCTATTAAAATGCAAAATTGTCCGTACTTTAAACTTACCAAGTTCATCAATAGGCATGCATGCACGTTTGAATCTTGAGACATGAACACCATCAAGCTTCTTTTTCGTTGATTGGTCATTGTATAAGGTCTAAACACACGGGTGTTGGACGAATATATAAGACAAATGACATAACGAAATATGTTCGACTTAATCTTGGTGTCAACATCAGTTACCATAAGGCGTAGAGAGTTAAGAAATGTGCATTGGAATTAGTTCGAGGGTCACATGAAAAAAATTATAGGATGCTTCCATCATATTGTCACATGTTGGAATAAAAATATCCAGATATTTATTTCATATCTTTCATCTTAAGGTCTACAAGATGTCATTTAATCATCTTGTAGCTACAAGACAGATACAAGATATCCTTGTAACCATTTTGTAGACTACAATATGGTATATGATGATCTTGAACCTGTCCTGTAGACTACAAGATGGACACGTGATGATCTTGAACCCGTCTTGTAGACTACAAGATGGACACACGATGATCTTGAACCTGTCTTGTAGTATACTAGATGAGTACATGATGTCCCTGTAACCATCTCATAGTCTACATGATAGGTACAAGATGTTTGTACCCGTCTTGTAGTCTATATATTTTGTGATTTTAATACTGCAATATTAAATATTTTTCATGCACTGCAACACATATAGAGATCCGATAAGCATGATCATTTTAAATATTTTTTCATGACCCTTGGACCCTTTGTTCATGGATTTCTTAGATGTGTACGGCTATCATTGCTGTTGATGGAACAACCTTAAAAGTCAAATACAATAGGGTATTATTTGTTGCAACAGCAAATGATGAGAACAATCAAGTATATCCCGTTTCATTTGGGATTGCTGATTCAGAAAATAATAAATCATGGGAATGGTTCTTCGTAAATTTCATGATGTAATTGACGATCTAGAAAACTTAATGTTCATATCCAATAGACATACAAGTATATAAATGGTGTACAAGTTGTCTTTTCCAATGCACTTCATGAAGCTTGCATATTTCATATGGGCCAAAATATCAAATCAATTTATAAAAAAGATGATGCAATTGCATTGTTTATGAAAGCAGCTAAGGCATGTCGTAGATCAAAATATGATCAACTGATGACTCATTTTACTTGTACATCTAGTAATCTTAGAATATGTGTCGAAGGGGGGAGTTGAGAGGTGGGCACGTTCTCGTTTTGATGGAAGACAGTACAATGTAATGACCACAAACATTGGAGAATGTTTGAATGGAATTTTGAAAGATGTTAGAAAGCTTCCCATAACATGCCTTGTAGAACATATCTGTGACATGTTACAATGGTGGTTCTATGAACGACAGATGACCGCCTGTCAAATTAACTTCCAAATCATAGATTGGATTGAGGATGAGCTTAAAAAGAAGCATGTTGCATCACAATCACTATCATTGTTTCTTTTAGACATCCATGAGTTTCGTGTTGCGGGTGGAAGTAGGAAAGCAGTGGTAAACTTGCATCTCAAGACGTGTACATGTCAAGAATTTGATCTTGATCAAATTTCATGCAAACATGTGTTAGTTGCATGTCGGGTACACAATATTTCCACATAAAGTATGTGTTCGAACTACTATAAAAATGTGGTCCTAATTGTGGCATATGCGGAAATAATACATCCTCTCGGAGATCAAACATATGGAGTCATCAGCCAAGGAGTTCAAGAAAAGGTGGTATTGCCTCCTATAACGCGACGACAAAGTGGCAAACTAAGGATGCAAAGAATTCCATATAGAGGTGAGTAAGTAATAAGAAGGAAGTGCACACGTTGTGGGCTAATTGGCCACAACTGACAAACGTGCAGAAATCCAACCTCTCTCTTAAGGGGATGGCCAATCCACTGCCCTGTAAAATATAATTATTTAAATATTAATATAGAAATTTACTTTACCATTTTAAAGTTATATATAGATAAATATGGACTTGAGTGTCACGATGACCATGACATCATCGTGTAGCCTACAAGAAGGCCTATCAGATGACCGTTAAGTATAAAAAAATGTATAGTAGGAAAAAATTGGGCATTCAACAACATATAGTATAAATGATCAAGCATTCAATAGCATATAAAAAAATTGGGCATTCAAAAACCATGTAAAGTATAAAAAATAAATATCCAAGTTATACAATTAACAATTATTTTTGTACACATCCACAGACAAATAACTCAATTCCCATTCTTTTACGATATTGTGGCATTTTATTTTGAGTTATTTCTATAGGGTTCATCCTGTATGTGATGGCTTCAACAAACTCCACGGAGAATACCCCACAATCAAAGGTATAAAAAACATGAAATGCCAAAATACAATTTTATTAGTGTATAGTCAACGTTATAAATTCAAATATCTATGCACATTATAACAAAGAGAGTTTTTCAGCACATAAATCAAAATATCATATTGTAAATACTATATTGAACTCGATAGAATTTTACCTGGAATACATAAGGACATCTAAGGATTGAGTATCCATTGAGCGTGAATTTCTTTATATTTTTTCTTTGCTCCTCCTCAACATCACAAAAAACAATCTTCGTTCTCTTTACACCTAGTAAATATTTCATTGTCTTGGAGAAAGAGACCTCCCCCCACAGATATTGGTTGAACATTGGGGCGACATGTCTTATTCTCATCACGAGCCACATTGAACCTCAGTCCGGTCACCAGTGCGAACTCTTTCTTGACAAGAAACCAAATCTCATCCTCACCAGTAGCAGCGTTAATAGATTCGGCCTCTCTGGATTACACTTGGTGGCAGACGGTGACAGGGAACTTCTGCTTTGAGAGATCTAGTAGATGCCCAAAGCATGTCTCCCTAAAGAGGGATAGTTGAGTCTCAGTCATTTTCATCGTGATGTCCTCGATAACATGGGTATTGCAGTAGGCATTTACCCTAGCTCTGACAATTCCGTTCACGTCATGGACGTATCTTAATTGCATGTTTGATGATGCCATAACTTGTAGAAATCTCAGGTAGTGTAAATACATAAACATAAGATCAGAGAATTGAAGTGTACACGATGATCTCACAGTCATCGTGTAGTGTACAAGTTGACTCCATGATTGCCTTTACACGATGAGTACAAGATGATCGTATAGTCATCTTATACACTACGCGATGTATTACACGATTATCTTGTAGCCATCGTGTAGTGTATAAGATGACTACACGATCGTCCATTAATACATCGTGTATTGTTCATGTCGCCTTGAGCACTACACGATGAGTACAAGACGATCGTGTAGTCATCTTGTACATTACATGATGACTACAAGATAGTCGTGTAATGCATCGTGTGATGTACACGATGACTATATGATAGTCTTGTACTGCATCGTGTAGTGCTCAAGACGACATGAACACTACACGATGTCGCTAGAACACTACACGATGGACATGAAGTCATCGTGTAGCCTTCAAAAGGCTACATCGTGTAGTCTTTTTGAAGCGTACAAGATACTTCAAGATACATCAAGAAGTTCATGGTGTACTGTAACATTTCGAGCACTTCATGATAGCGTTCATGAACCTCTTGAAGCATCGTGAAATATTCAACGACGAACTCATGAAGTTCATGGAGTATTCAAGTAGATGAAAGAGGAGACAGAAACTCAGAAACACAGAGAAACCCTAAAGATTGAAACCTAAGAAACCCATAAACCCGAGAAAGAAACATACCTTATTGTGATATCTTGTTGTGAGAGATGAAGTTTGCTGTGAGTTCTAGAGAGAGTGTGCTGTGATTTCAAGTAAGAAAAACTGAAGAAATGAGAGAATACACGAAGAAATAGGAGGTTACACGAAACGTCAAGGTTAAGTATCCGAGAAATTATTGTCCAAAAGACGTAATGATGGCTGATTTGATTTAATTTTTTTTTACAATTGTTCGAAATTCGTGAAAAGATAATTTGAATGAAAGATGGGCCAATGGTCCAGTTAAATGAAAATTAGGCCTGAGGTTTCAGTTTAGTAAAACCAGATTTTCAGAGGTACAGTTTAGGCAAAAACCCTTCGTTCTTCCTTCTTTCTTCTTCACCGATCAAATAACAACACTTTTTATACAGAAAAGAAGTTCCAAATTATAAGCTGAAATATAGAAATCGTCCGATTGAATGGCTCAGATTCCGAACTTAGACAATGCTCCTATCAATCTCGCATCCCTGAGGTTTATAATCTTCTTCTTCTTTTTTCTGCATATTAATCTTACTTAGTTATGCTTTTAAATTCTTTTCAATGTTTGTATCGATTCTCTGCTCAATTTCAGGGAACAGTCTCAGAAGGAGCTCATAAACATCCTCAAGAATGTGAGTTTCCTGTCTCAAAGAAATGTGAATTAATTTCGTCTTTCACTTTTGACATTTGCTTAGTTTCCTTGCCATCTGTTTGTACGCCGAGAGGAAAAACTTCAGAAATGGAAAGTATAGTAATTCAGTTTCATTTCAGTAGTCTACTTTGACTTTCTAATCCTAAATAAATGTGAAGAGAGCTCTCCGGTGAGTTACATCGCTGAGCTGAGCTCAACTTAGTGGCGGATTTGCTCTCTCCGCCTTGAAACATTGGAGAAAATGATAGTTCAGATCACTAATTTAACGTTTAATGTGTATTTTTGGTACTAGCCTAATGTAGAACTTGGATTATATGGAATTAAGCTTGCAATTCTATTCTTGTTCATATGAATTTCTTGATATTTAAAGATTCGGGGGAAAAAGTGTTTGGTCATCGATCCGAAGCTTGGAGGCTCTCTTTCGTTAATCATCCAAACGTCTTTGCTGAAGGTAATTCTCTCTTTTCACTTAAGCATCCAGTGAACAATTTATTTCAATTGAAACTAGATTCTGGAAAAAACTAATTTCATATTCCACTTAAATTTAATTTATTTAATTTTTTTACATGATGTAGAATGCGAAGAAATAATGAATTAGGAGATAAAAGGAAGAACTTTTTTGTTACGGCCTTCTCCGATTGGACAAAACTTATTTCGTGTGGGGAAATTTATGTTCCACCATTTCACATGAAACTTGATGTTCTGATGTGAATACTTAACCACTGAGGTTACTGCTAATGCTACTATATAACAGGAACATGGGGTTGAATTGCGACATCTCTCAGCAGAACCAGTTCAAACTGACTGCACCAAAGTGGTTTATCTTGTCCGCTCTCAAGTTAATTTGATGAGATCGATATGTTCACAAGTTCAGAATGATATATCAAAAGGGCTCCAAAGAGAATATTATGTCTATTTTACTCCTCGCCGCGCAGTTGCATGTGAGAAGGTAAGAGTTAGGTTTATACTTAATCAAATTCACAACCTCTTATTAATTCCTAACGGTAATAAATTCATGTAAATCTTCTCATTGATGCAGATCCTGGAGGAGGAAAAAGTTCACCACCTAATGACCGTAGGGGAGTACCCCATGTACATAGTTCCTTTGGATGAGGATATTTTGTCATTTGAACTTGATCTTGCTTATAAAGTACGGAATAAGCTCCCTTGTTATTTAAATGGATGATGTTAGATAAATATTGTGAAACTTTTATGTTTTGTGCTCTCTGGTAGGAATGCCAAGTTGATGGAGATACGAGCTCACTTTGGCATATTGCGAAAGCCATTCACAAGCTTGAGGTTGTAATTCTTCTATAAGTTGACTATAAACATGATGTTACAAGCACATGTAGTATTAATCTGTACAATCTACCATATCTTTTCCTTTACTTTTGGTTCTAGTGCTGTGCATTTTAGATAGTCATGTCTTTATTTAATCGTAAAGCACATAGGAAGTTTATACATTCCTTTGTATGTTGTAGTCTTCTTTTGGAGTGATATCTAATGTGAGGGCCAAAGGGAAAGCATCAGTTCGTGTTGCTGACATTCTGACTAATATGCAAACGGAGGAGCCCATAAATTCACCTGATGTAACGTGCCTCCGGTGGAACTAACTACTGTTTGATTTGGCTCTATCCTTCACGTTGTTTATAATTTCTTAATAGATTCTGGTTTCTTCATTTCATTTTAGATGGCTGCGCCAGAGATAAATACACTCATCCTTTTAGATAGGGAGGTAAATCAATGGTCTTTCATCTTCTTGCATGTTTTACTGTAACGATGTGTTGCAAACTGTTTATTTGTATTAGTTTAATAGCATTACATGATTTTTTATTGTAAAAATATTGTGGTTTTAAGCAAGATGAGCAATATGCTTAAAAATTAGAGACGAGGCATCTAGTTTAACAGTAGAAGGTATGTATAGAAGGAGAGAAAAGAAGTCCAGAGGAGAGGCCATGTCTCAAGCATTTCATGGATAATACTAATTTCAAAATATTATATATAATAACATCTTCAGTTGTGTATTAGTAGATCCTATGAAAAAAAGTTTTGTATTAGTAGTTCTTCAATACATGAATGGTCTTGTTGGTGTTTGGTTCACCATAGAATTAATCCCCTAGATACGGTTGAAATCAGGAATCCTAACGTGGCTTTGTCACCCTCGAGGTGTGTTTTCTGTGGGAGGAGTGGCGTTTAGTGAAACTTTGGGTCATCTTTATATTCACTGTTCTTTTGCTCAGTCGTTGTGGTCGAGATGGAGGTCACAATTTCAGTTGAGCTGGGTCTTTCAGCAGAATGTAGAAGGGCTGATGGGAGAGATCCCTCAGTTGAAAGTCAGTAGGAAGCTTAAGACTTTGTTGTGTTTTGGTGCCACCGCTATTTTATGGTGTTTATGGCTGGAACGGAACAAAAGATTTTTTGAAGAGGCTTTTGAAGATGTAGATGTGTGGGATAAGCTTCATTTTCACTTCTTTTCGGGGGGGGGGNGGGGGGGGGGGGGGTGTTAATTCGAAGGCTTTCAAAAATGTTCCTTTATTCTTACTCCTTTGTAATTGGACAGCAGCTTGTATAGACTAGTTTTCATCTTTTTGGTGTTCGGCAAGGAAGCCTTTTACTCTGAACCTTTTATTCATTTTTCTTTAATACAAATTTCGATTCCTAAAAAAATGAATCCTTAATTGTTATCATATGATGGATATTTAGAGGCTTACACTAAGTCCTCAAGGTTTTTTATTCTTATTTTCTCACAATACATTTATTCATCAAAAAGGAAGAAAATGGAAACTTAAAGGCTTTCGTTCATTTAAAAAATGAAAGGCTCTTATTTTTCTTTTCATACATATTTTGTGTACTTGTGAGTATCTAAACTTACTATTTCCTCACTGCAGGTGGACATGGTTACTCCCATGTGTTCTCAATTGACGTATGAAGGGCTGCTTGATGAGGTGAGCTGATATTGGAACACGTATTTTTTTCCATTGGATTTTATAAACCCATGGTTGCAACCCCATATACACTCTTAATTTTACTGCTGTGTGGAACGGCTTCAAAACAGTGTCGTATTGTTTGACTATTTTATATTATTTTCCTTTCCCCCTGCTAATAAGAAATTAGATTACATATTCTGGTCGGATATATGGCCCTCTAGTGACATGACCATATTTTTTGCTACATATATGAAGATGAGAATCAGCACAGGTGGATTGTGTTTAAGCTTTCTCTAACATATTCTGTGCAGTTTCTTCATGTAAATAATGGTTCTGTTGAGCTTGATTCATCTATCATGGGTGTCCAACAAGAGGGAAAAAAGATTAAAGTTCCACTTAATTCAAGGTATGCAACATTCTCCGCTTGCCATCAATTTATGCTGTCATAAGTTTTTATGTTAGAGCAGTACAATAATGTCACTAGAACAAAAATAGACTTTGACCGTTGCCCTTTTTTCCTAAAAGTATCTTTACATTAACTTTCCCTCTTGGGTTTATTTTTTAGTGACAAGCTTTTTAAGGAGATACGGGATCTCAACTTTGAAGTGGTTGTCCAGGTTGATCTAATTTCCCTGTTTTCTTTTGTTCTTTGAAATTCCGTCCCTTTTCTGTCAGAATAGCTTGTTGTGGGCTGTCTCTAAAATTTGATCCATCCTCTGTGAAGCTCCATATTTTAATTTCTGTCTGCAGTATCTTTACAGATTCTACGTCAAAAAGCAACATCCATGAAGCAAGATTACACAGAGATGACTACTACGGTAGGCAATTGATATATCTTACAACACTTATCATCTGAGTACGCAACATGATGTTGCCCAATTAAATTGCTCTTCATGAATATGTGTTCATTAAAGATTTCAATTGATCATTTTTTCCTGCTATTTTTATTCACTTTCAAATGATATTCGAAGTTGCTAGTGCATGCGAGATTAACATTAATACTTATGAGTCAAATAATGACCTATAACATCTTAATATCGTACTGCATGTATATTTGCTGCTCAAACTCACCAGTCGAGAGTTTTTCCTGAAAAAGAAACGGTTTCCTATATCAAAATACTTCTGATTTTTCAAAAATGGTTCTTCATATTCATTATTTCTCAAGAAAATGGTTTCTTAAAAATTTCTTATTGGGTACCATTTACTTTGTGCAGACACAAACAGTCTCTGAATTGAAAGACTTTGTTAAAAAGCTAAACTCTTTGCCAGAAATGACAGTAAGTATATTTTGATTTTATTTATACCATTTATCCTTGTTTTTGAAACTTATACAGAATATTTTTTTTCTAATATTTAATTATTTGCTGGAAATTATGTTTTCCAGAGGCACATTAATCTCGCTCAGCATTTGTCCACCTTTACATCCAAACCATCATTTCTTGGGCAACTCGACATGGAACACACAATTATTGAGGCTCAAAGCTATGACATGTAAGCTGTATGTTTGTGTTGACCTCTATCTTCTGGGGGTATCTGGAATGTGGTTGACTGCTTTGAAGTTTACTGTAATTTTCAGCTTAGCAACTAATTTAATATGCTCCGAGTGTGAAACGAACATGCGAACAGAACTGCCAAGTAGTATGAGAATATTTCTTCCCCTTATTTACGATTTAGGTAATGTATTAGTTTATCGAGGTTGCATGCCGACCAATAACAGTAGATCACATGTCACTTAGTTATGTAGGGGAGCCCACTGTACCATATACCATCTTCTAAGATATTTTTATTGTTGACAGAAGCTGATGAATAATAATTAAAGCTACCTAGAGACACAATGAGAAGCTATGAGTTTTCTTAATTGAACAGTGAAAATATCTGTGAAACATGCTGGCCAGTACGTTGTCAGACTTGTTTGTACATCGAATGGTCATCACTCTTCCCCTTTTTATTGAGGAAGTGTTCTGTTATATATATATAAATAATTGTGAATGGCTTTTTCAAGTTATTGCCTCTCTTTAACTTGCTTGAATCTTCATGATTATTCACTCTATTATGACTCATGAATTTGACTATGGGTAGTAATGTAGTATAGCTTTGCTCAAAGTCAATCATTCTAATTTAGTTTTTGGGCTGCAGATGTCTTGAGTACATTGAAGAACTGATTCATAAGCAGGAACCTCTTGTCAACGTCCTTCGTCTTCTTATCTTATTTTCTATTACGAACTCTGGGTTACCTAAGAAGAATTTTGACTACTTGAGGTAAAAATTGCACGTGTAATTTAAACATGTCTTTTGTGTACAGATATCGGCCATTATATTTAGTTTGAATTTTTACTTCGGTTCCTGTTAAGCGTTATATTTTTGGTTCTGTTTAGGAGAGAACTACTCCACAGCTATGGGTTTGAGCACATGGGTACCTTAAATAATTTAGAGAAAGCTGGACTGCTTAGAAAACAGGTTTCTACCATAGCCCATCTGGATTAAGCAAATCTTTGGTTTATTTCCAAATTATTAGCAACTTAGTTTGATTAGATGTTATCAATGAATGGTTTATGCATCATCTGGACCTTGCAGGAATCAAAGGGCAGCTGGCTAACTATCAAACGTGGTCTGCAACTTGTAGTTGATGACACAGACACAACCAAGTACTCCTCATCTGATCTTGTTGTCATTTGTTTTTGTGAAATTGATACATCATTAGGGCATTTACCCACATCCAATGAACCGTGACAGAGCATGATAATGTCTATACATTCTTTTTTGCTTGTCAGCTTACATAGACACATGAACCCAGACTAGAGTATCAGACGTGTAGGGTAGTAGCGAACTTCAGACACTTAAGACTGCATGCTCGAGCCAGGACATTTCTGGTCTCACGGAATAAATCAGCTGAATTTTATTTCATTTTTATACTGTGGTCATGTTATGTGTGTCATAAGTAGTCACGAAAGTCAGGACACATTGGATCATGTGAGTAATTCTTCAGTGGATGTATTTGTACGTTTTTGTTTCTTGTTCCTGATAGTAACTTAGTATGTGGGATGCTCTTGCTTCTACCAATCTCACTAGTCATCTATTAGGTGTCCCATTCTCCTTCATTTGTTTTTAGAAATAGTCCCGCCATCTTCTGAAGTTGAGCTGCTTTGGATAGTAAGATGCATTACATTGTCCTTTACAATTTTTTATACTTGTATCAATATTTTATTTAGTTATACTCTTTTTTAATCTGTCTTCTTGATGGTCTCATTTACTTTGTTATTCTTTTTTCACATTGTAGCCCAAATGATATTGCTTACGTCTTTTCGGGATATGCACCTCTTAGTATTCGTCTTGTACAGCATGCTGTTAGATCTGGATGGTGAGGTCCATTCTTGTCTAAAACTTTTTAGTAGATTATCAATCAGCAAGTCAGATCGTTTCCATTTCCGATCTTTCTATATCTATTTAATTATGGATCTTGTGTGAAAGTGATTAATCTTATAATTCATATAATAAATGGGTTTCATGCTCTTAGTTATTCAAGGACATCCTGTTTTATTATCTGTAATTCCAACTGTGCCATGGTGCAAACCCTAAAATATTGCATCCTACACAGCCATTTGAATTGCAGAGTATTACATGGTCCAAAATGTCTACACTGAATGATGGTTTGGGTGTCGAGATATGCCAATGATCGTGCTCTTTATTGAAATTTTACTTGTCACTCGTATCACTTCATGTAGAAGTGGTGATACATACATTTTAAGCTCCCTGTTAATTCTTATGAGGGTTGCTGTGAAACTTCTATTGATATGGGCTATCAACTATCATAAATAATTTGCATAAAGACCTCATTAAAATTGTCTCATAACTTTATCATGGCAGTGTTGGCTTATTTGTGTGTTTTCCGCATATTAATGTGTTGTCTTATTTACAGTTCCATTGACGAATGTTTTAAAATTAATTATCTAATGGTTAGTCACCTACTAGGTTCCTTGGCTACAATATCTCTCATCTTCTTTCTGATTCTTGTTTGGAACATAATTTTAGTCTTTAACTATCTTGATTGACTTGTTCTTGATTTTTGATATGAATGTGCAACTTTAGTCGATACTTCCTAAATTGATGGGTATGTTGACCTGCCAGGCGCCCTGTTGAAGAAATATTGAAGCTATTGCCTGGACCACATTCAGAAACAAAGAGAGTAAGTAAAATGATTCTCTTCTGTTTTTTTATTAGGTTGATTTATGTTATATTTTCTGTTTTACATCTTCCCCTCTCTCTATTTCACTTTACTTGATAAGTTACTATTGTTCTGAACTACTTTGCAGGGTGGATTCTCAAGCAGTGCATCGAATAATTCTTTGCAGGGGATTTCTGCTAATATTGACAGGTAAGTTTCAACTGATTATGTAGGTTTTGTTTGAAGCTACATCTTTTCTTGAAAGCATGAATCTTTTCTTGCAAGGTCTCACCTCTTGTGATTATCAAAAGAGTAATTCTATACCTATCAAATCTTAATTAACCAAGTAATGTGTCAATTATTCATATTTAATTTGGTAGAGATCATTTTAGTGAGTGATAATTATTGACCTATAGATGATTGACACATCACTTGATCAATTAAAATTTGGTCTATAACTTTGTCGACCTAAAATAATTTTTCTAAAAAATAAGTGTAAATGCAAGAGTAGAGTCTTCTCTTTTAGAAGAGGTAATTTTTAGTCTTGTTGGCTGGTGAAATATTTGTTTTAATGTCATGCTACATTAGACTGTAAAAGTTTTAACACGTATATAAAATTTCTCTCTATCTACTACTTACTGAATTTACTTTACCGCGAAATCTTTTGATTTGTCCTACATATCCCAGAGTATCTGATGGGAGGCGTTCACTTGTGTTGATTGTCTTTATTGGAGGAGTAACATTTGCTGAGATATCTGCTCTTCGATTTCTCAGTGCTCAGGTTTGTTAGTAGCCCTATTGCTTCTTCTTTCATGGCTAAGGCTGACTTTGGCGGATTTTAGGTGAGGGTGGAGGAGTAGGATAGGAGGTGAGTGTAAGATAGAACCTCAGGATTCCGTGTGTTTGACAGAGAGGGAGGGGGAGAGAGAGGGAAATAGAGCGGGAGAGAGAGAGGGAGGGAGAGAGAGAGAGTTTACACGTTGGTCATGTACTGAAGTTAATTTCTAAAATTAAATTGTGAAATTCTCTAATAAATTCATTAAATTTCTATGAACTTCAGTAAAATAAATAGTGAATTTATTACAATGATCGCCTGTTGTTTAAAGGTGGAGATCTGTATAAATGTTTATTTTTGTCACTATGTTCGGTGGTTGTTTATTGCGGTAGAGCTGATTATCTCATTTTTAAGATAGCTTACCCAGCACTAGTCTTAGAACCAATTATATCATTCTTCAAACTATTAGTTTTTCTGATGAGAAACGCCATATTTTTTTTTGTTCTGGCAGGAGGGAATGGCTCATGATTTGATTGTTGCTACTACAAAAGTCGTCAGTGGCCAGAGCTTACTGGAAACATTCCTGGAGAAGCTGGAATAACTCGATGCTTATGTTTTATTGTTTGTTATACTTTCCAAACTTTTATCGTCTTGTCTGCAAATTATACGAAAGGAAAAATAAAACTAGAGCTTGATGTGTTCTAATGTTGATTTATTGTGCTGCTTGTTGTATTTCACATGCTAATCTGAAATTTCCATTCGTTCACACAATTTTGTTACCTAATTTACTTTCTATGAAACACTTGATCAATGGGAGCTGTTTGCTGTGAACACCATTGTTAAGATAATAATATGTTACTGCTTTTATTTAACTGATCAACTTTTGTAGATAAGATTGCTTTAAAGAATGATATTTCAGAAATCGATTCTTGACTTGCTATCGCAAAAATGTCTAGTTGATAACATTTAGCTCTTTTCAGTTCTTGGATAAGTTGGGGAAGGAGATCCAAACTCGCGACCTCTTTCTCTGAGGACATGTGATCTATCAGTTTTAATAATCTAAGTTAGGTTATTGCCCGAGTTAAGAAATTATCCATGTTACTGAGACATCTCTGTACAGTTCTTCCTCATTTTCATGATCTAAATATAGCCTTCCTTTTTGAAACCGATCTAAATATAACCTAAAGAAAAAGGTTTTGGCTCTATATGACTTACTATATGGAACGATATTTGGCGTGTGATGCTAGTTTACTCCATTCTTTTCCTTCCCATCAATTTTAAGGGCTCTAAAGTTCGAAAGGTTAGATGAACATCTTGAAAAAAGTATATTAAACAAAAAAGAACATTTTTTTAATTTTTTATATAGTTCAATATTATCAAATAGTATAAGAAAATCCCTTTCCTCTTAAGCATGCTTATTTAGAATGGTCTTCTAACTAATTTAAAACGCCAAGTTGCCTCTTGGCAAATTTTACTAGAAGTTGCCACCACCATTGAATATCTATCTTGCATTGCCCTAATAAATTGGCTTCTACATAATATAATGATTTGTATATTACATTAGAACCCTCACTTCCCCTTCCCAATCATACCAAATTCCCCATAATATCCATTTTTATAATATTATTCCATTCTCACAAACAGCTAATTCTACAATGCTAAATAAATAACATATACAATATATAAACACAGAATTTCCTGCACAAATACCCTCTAAAAGCTTATGTAAGTTCATCACTAGAGATTTCAAGGATTAGCAGTCATCCGATTCAATACGTTGAAGGAGTTCTAAGACGTTTGCTGCTTTTCTTTTAGCTCTATCAGTTCCATTTTCAGACAATTCCTTCAATGCTTCTACTGCACCAAGCTCTCTTGCTACTTTCAACTGCTGCGGATCACTAGTACACAGTGCCCATAACACAGCAGCTGCATTTTCCCGGTTCCGTGGAGAACCTGTTCTTATAACTTCTACTAGAACCGGGATAGGTTCAGCCTGACCAATCGCAATCTTCCCTTCTTGATGGCCTGCAAGGATAGCCAAAATCGCCAGAGCTTCATCCAGCATCCCTCCTCCGGCGTCCTTTAGCAATCTCACAAGTGGGTCCACAATGCCAGCTCTTACAGCCCTTGCCTTGTTTCCCTGATATATTGAAAGATTGAAAATAGCAGTGGCAGCATCCTTCTTTCCCCGAGGAGTCCCCTCGCAAAGTAATCGTATAAGTGCAGGGATAGCCCCAGCTGCTCCAATTGACACCTTATTCTCATCTATAACAGACAAGCTGAAAAGGGTTGCTGCTGCGTTTTCTCTTGCCTCCATGCTTCCGTTTTTCAATACGTCTACTATATCCGGTATTGCTCCTACATTTACAATGGTTCTCTTGTTACTGTCATTAATGGAAAGATTTAGAAGTGCTGTTACAGCATGTTCCTGCGTCCGAGGATCTTGATAAGACAATAGTTCCACAAGGAGTGGAATGGCTCCTGTTTCCGCAATACAAACTCGATTATCAGTATTCCTCTTTGCTAGCAAGCGGAGCTCACCGGCAGCTGCTCGCTTCTGTTCTAGAGATCCATTTGTTAGTTTCTCTAATAAAGTATCGATGGTTGCTCGATCACAGTCAGAGATACTGCATCCCAATCTTTTGTTTCGATTCCCTTGCTTTTTTGGCAGCTCAATGCCATTGCTCTCACACCATAAAGCAATCAGACTCTTCAAGACGTAGTTTGGCGTTAGAGCCGTGTGCAATAGAGTTTGCTGTGTTTTGGGACAGGTCTTCTGTCCCGCGTCTAACCATTTCTGGATGCAAGATCTCTCATAAGTCTGCAAATACAGAACTTGTCATGAATATCGATTATCAATAGAGGAATAACTGCGAAAATTGCAAGAACATACCTGTCCTGTGGAAACAATAACAGGATCTCTCATCAATTCAAGAGATATAGGGCAGCGAAAATCATCTGGGATTACAGGAGATCTGTGCTTGACAAATTCTTTTTCACCTTCTAAGGTGTTGACTTTAGGATTTTCTGTTAGCATGAAGTCGCTTAGCTTTTTCAGCAGAGATGACATCTTTTCAATTGAGTCCCCTGGATCTCCCCCAGTTAAGATTACCAATTCATGAAAAGCAACTGATTCTTTCTTTAAATCATTGATAGTCTTGAGGTTCAACTTTTCTGAAAGACTTCTCAATATTGCAGGATCTGGGTCTTTTCCTTTCAGTGCAATAGCTAAATCCATGAATAACTGCGCATCAGGCGAGTCTGTTTTTCCCTTTGCTCGTTTGAATTGAGCATGTACAAGTTCAATCTGGAAGACACGTAATATATATTAGTAGTTTGCAACATGAAATGTATGAAGCAGTGAGGCGATAAGTATGAACTACAAAGAAAGTATTTCAAAAAATTTTGAACACTTAAATATTAGAAGTTATGAATATACCTGTTCTCGAACCTCATCTGATATATCCAGTTCAGCAAAAGGAATCATGCTCAACGCTGCTTCGATTTGTTCTGTCCTATGATGGAACTTTTCTGTAATCTTCTCCAAATGCAAAGCCTGAATAGAAAGGGAAAAGAGAGAATTTTTTATGTAGTCTTAATCAAGATTGTCAGAATCGTGATCTTATCTAGGATCGTAGAGAGGTCTCGCGAATTGGATTGTAAGATTGAATCGTGGATCGTAAGATCCTACTATATACTAGTAATATTATGAAAAATCATAATTTACCAAATTATATATTAAAATTCTTGAATATAGTTAATTAATCAATGGTAAATTTCACTATTTTACTAAGTGCAATTTAAATAAATAAATAACAACTTAAAAATTGAATAGATTAAATTAACTTTATATTGTTTTCTTATCAATACTTTACAAAATTATGGTTAGTGGGATCGTAAGACCATAAGATCCTATCAATCTAAGACAAAAAATATAATAGGATCGTAAGATACTCCCAATTTAAGATTCTACCTATGAATCGGATCGTGGGGGTTAGACAGAATCGTAAGACAAAAAATATAATAGGATCGTAAGATACTCCCAATTTAAGATTCTACCTATGAATCGGATCGTGGGGGTTAGACAGAATCGTAAAATCATAAGATACGATCCGGATCGGGAGTTTAACAACCATGCATGGTCTTTAATGAGACAATTTTTTACACCGTACCCACTGTTACCTACAGGTATGAAATTTTTATAGTGATCTCCTTCTATGCTGAATTGCTTATCATATAATCACCAGAAAGATGAGAATTCATTGAATAAACAATGAATAGAAACCATTTCAGATAAAACTGCATCTCATCGAAATCCCAAAACAGCCAGTAACAACACCATTACAGGCAGCTAATCAATATACATATGACATAAATGAAAAAATGAGAATAAAAAACATCATACGCCTAATAAAAGAAAGAAAGAAGAGATCCTCCAAGAATTCTAAAAGGATGTCTTATCAATTATGATTTTAACTTTCAGTCAATTGAAGGATTCATCATGCAGAACGATTCAAAATCGAACTTGCTCAAGTAAATCAACACGGAATTGAACTTAAGAAAGAAAATATTCTCATTATTCAACAAAAAATTGGATTCTTCTGAGAAATTCAGAGATTTCTGTCTCTTAATTCCTTATTTTCTCAGCAGAGGATATCAAACAGTACCTGATAAAGCTTGCTTCCTCGGTTGACCGCCCTGAGAAGTCCCTTAGCCGAATCCAAAGCAATTCTCAGCGACATCAATCCCTGAATTACTTCCTCTCCAAGGCCTTCATTGCCGTCCATCAATTCTTCGAACAAAGGGCTTAAGAGCTTCACCCTCCGAACGAGGTCACCATACATCTTCTTGCAGAGGTTATTGCACTCCGGCACATCGGAAATCTCCTTAACAGCCTCAACGAGCTGACTCACAACCGAGCTCTTCGGATCCTCATCTCCCGGGCCCATATGAATAGTCTACGAAATTGAGGATTTTGGTGATTCACAGACGAGGAAACTGGGGAAATCTGATGAGCGGAGAGAATGACTAGGATAGAGAAGGGTAAAACTGGAAGCTGAATAACGCCGTTGATATGCGGAGAAGAAGCTGTAGATTAGTTGAAATGAGAAATCGTCGGTCTGACTTTTATATATAGTAGTAGTCATCTAACGTGAGATACATGTCTAGATAAATGATATTTTAATTTATTTATAAATTTTATTCATATAAATATATAAAATGATACACGATTATAAATAAATAATTCTGAGTTAAATGAATTAGAATAAATTTCATAAAAAAAACAGATAATATGCTTTACATTTAATCTTTTCATTAAATTTTAAGAGAATTTTGTAATCCATGCTATGTAAAATAATTAACAAAAGAAATATTGAGTTAATTTGAGATTAATTTTTATTTTTTAATTATTATATATAGTTATAATGAGGTGAAAATATTTTTAAAGATAATAGTTAAAACAAATTGGTTGGAAAACACTTCATGTGATTTTCTAGGTTTAATTTTGAGTTAAAAAATAATGTAAAATTTTTAAGTATAGTTAAGGATAGTATTGTCTAAAAATGTTTCTCCATTTTCAACACTTTTATATATAGTATAAATATGAGGAATAAAATTAATAGAGGAGCAAATTGGAAAATAAATTTCCAAAATTAATATCATTAAAAAAATCACTTAATATCTAGTACTTTGAAATTTGAAGAAAATGTTGTTTCAAAAAACAATTTAATAAAATTTATTTGGTTTGGATTGAAGAATTCTTTTTTTAATGAATTTTATAGAAATCTTGAAAAAAAAACGGTTTTAAGCCTTGGCTTAAAAAATATTTTTATAATAGAAAAAATGAAGTTGCTATTTTTATTTGAATTTTTTTTGGATTTAGTGTTTGCTTGATTATGTTTTAATCAAAATATTTAGTCATATTTAGTTAGACTGTGGTCTAGTAAATGTTAATATCATCGTTAGATTGTCTAATAAAAAAAATTGTTAGGGCATGAACTTTTAAGGGACAACGTAGTCTTTTTATTATAAAAAATACCACAATTTGTGAAAACCTAAACAATTTTTCTAATTCATTTTTTATTTTTCAAGAGCCTTTCCAACACAATTTCTCTCTATTTTTTATTTTACTATCACGTGCTTGAATAATTTAAGTAATGAGGCTTGTTTTCTAGATTGGGTGTCAGTTTTTCGCCAATTTAATTAGTCTTTCCACCACAAAACTTAATTGGTTTTTCAGAAAACTTTTATTTTTGAGCAATCTAAGATTTTGAGCATCTAATCTTCATAATGGAAACCATAAAAAAACTATAATATTAATCATGGACGACCAAATCAATTTAAATGTGTTAGAAATTTACTACTGGTTCCACTTAGTATGTTTTTTAGCATTAAAATATATCATCCATTCAAGTTATATTTCTCTTAATGCACAAATAATTTATAATTTGTTGGAAATTTTTAAATAAAAAATTATTTTTGTTTTTACTTACTTGAAAGATTATAACATTAGCGTCTTTTCATTTTTAAATTGATATTATTTTAAATAATACAATCCTAAATATAGGAAAAGCTCCCTCTTATGTTTCCAACAACAACTAGCAAAAAAATGATGTGAATGAAAAAGAGGGAACAGTAACATCTTTCCCTCCCTAGGTACTCCTCAAATAAGAATAGAAATTCTTCTGTAAATCCCCATTTAAATTAGCATCCTCTACTTATTTATTTTTCTATTTCGTCTATAGGCGTGAAATAAGGACTATTATCAAGTGTTTCTCTGTATATGAAAACGTGCAAACATGTCTTCTTGGCTCAGAAAGAAGGCATATATGAAAAATGATCCCTACAAGATTCTTATTGTTACAGATGATTTTGAGGATAATTTTTACAATTTTCCGTATTATAAGTACAAATATGCAAGGTACGCATATGTTTCCCAACAATCGTAGACAATTTTGTATGTGTAATTTGTATTATGTGACTGAGCTATTGTGGCCATATTTGACTCTAAAACTCAGTTTAAAACAATTTATGGCAATAGCGTGTTTGCACTGTCTATACAATGGTTCAATGGTTTTTTCTACTGTTTCGGAAAAGCATCGTTGGTTTAACTTTCCTGTTAACTGTTGTTTTTTTATTTACATGCGCTGCATAGTTTTACAGTTCTAAAGCGTAGAGAAATTTTAGTGCGTGCATTGCTTTTTATTGTTTTCACAATAAAGTAATTTTTCGCCTCTTATATCTCTATGTTTCTATATTCCCGTATTTTCCTATGAATTTATGAAGAATTCAGAAGGCAATTCGTTTATGAACAATACTTTTAGTTTTCTTTTTTGTGCACATTTTTTGCTTTGGGCGTGATTATACGTTTTTAACTATTAACGGATTGTTAATGTAATATTTGAACCTTAATTTTATCGCTAACTGCCACGCTGTTGCACCACTTCAAAGATGAACTGTTGAAGTAGAAAGTTGTAATTCCATGATTTTTCCTATTCAGTGGCATTGTACCCTTGTAAAGGTTATATGATAACAAGTGTGTAAAATGGTCTGCTTGATGCTTGAAGGCAAAAGCTTCACTCATCAAGAGTATGAGAGATATATTTGGATTTACATGTTCGGTTAATTGTTTTTTAATTGCTTAATTTTCATGTAGTACAATAAGTTTTTAACTCTATTATGTCTCGACTATTCATTGCAGAAGTTATGTTTGATATTGAAATTTGATTAGGCATGATATTTGCTATATGTGTTGATGTATGTGGATATAGAACAAGAAACTTTCATTAACTAAGAACGATTACAAGAGAAGTGAAACGATTACAATTCAAATCCAAATAGCAACGTTTACAACTGAATTAATAAAATGACTATAACGAAAATATAAAACTGAAAAAAATAGGTTGAGGTATGAACGAGTGCAAAGTCCTAAAGACAATAATCGTCCTTCACTCGGTGTTTGGAGACTACGACGAATCATCTCTGCAAGATTCAATGATCTTAGACTGAGCACAATAACCAAGTACCTCAGTCTCTCAAAGAACTCTCTCTCAATTATGCATGATGCAATATCGAAAACTTGATGATGTTAGTGATTTTGATGATAATTAAAAAATGATGTTGGTTTTGCAGTGTATTTAAAATGAAAAATAGCTTGGAATCCAAGCAAAGCAGTTGAGGAAAACGTGTAGATAAGATTGTTTCCCGATTTTTTGGATAATGGAGATCAATCGGATCTTTTGTTTATCTTCTGCAGATAATGTAGATAAAACAACATCTGTTCGAGATATTTTCTGTTTATCTTCTACAATCTCCAAGAAATTTAATTAAGAGAAATTTTCTGTAAAAATTAATTCATTGATCCGGACCAGACCGAACTGAACCGAACTGGGTCAGGCCAGGTCAGTGGGGGCCCGCACGCGTGTGAGGGAAGGACCATGTGTCATCTAAGTCCTCCCTTCCCCACAAAATGTGGGGTGCCTTTTAGGGCTAATCTTACGGCATGAATATTGGGTTTATAAACCCAATATTTTTTCTTTGAGTTTCCAATGTGAGACTAAATCCCACATTCCTACTCAACACACTTTTATTCATATTTCTCTTTGACCTTTTCTTTTCTTTTCTCCATCTTTTTCCAACAATCCCCCACATGAATGAAATGTGTCCTAACTAGACAACAACATAATAGAGAAAGCAGATGAATATGCATCATGAGAGGTGTCTTTTGAACTTGAACCTCTGTACTGAGAATTCATCAAATTTATTTTGAATAATAGTGAACTACCTTTTTGAACTGAACTTTCTCTGAGATAAACTGAGACAAAAAATTTCACACATATCTCCTCTTAATACATCCAAGTTCATACATTTTTGTTCATTTTGGTCCTGAACAGATCCAACATTCGTGAGAGCTTTAGAGAGGTAAAGTCATTGAGACCTCTCATAGAAGCAACCCCACTTCTACTTTCAAATATGTGACAAATATTAAGAGTATTCCTCTTGCAAGAAAGACATCAATGTCATTAAATACTAACGTATACCATGTTACGTCGACAGACAACACATTATTTTTACATCATAGGAACATGAAGAAACCATAGGTTTCTCAGTGTGTCAATTTGAATCATTCCTACCGGTTTGCCTATTGAATCTAGATATTGGGATCTCTAGTCAATTAGGTTATGCTACCACCTAAATGATTCATTGAATAGACTTTAACCACATTCTCTTCGATGTTTGCTTTATTATTTTCCTCGACAAACCCTTGGTTAGAGGGTCAACAAGATTCTCCTTTGACATTTTAAAGTCTAAGGAAATCACCCCATTGGAGAGCAACTGCTTAATGGTATTATGACTTCATCTAATATGTCTAGACTTACTATTATACACATTAGTTTTCGCTCTAAAGGGCGTAGCCATATTGTCACAATGGACACATATTTCCGACACAGGTTTTGGCCACACATGAATATCTTCCAGGAAATTTCTGAGCCACTCAGCGTCTTTGCAAGCCTTGTTCAAAGCTATGAATTCTGATTCTATAGTTGACCAAACTATACAAGTCTACTTAGTAGACCTCCATGAGATAATGGTGGTCATCACCGCGCGTGCGCGGTGGAAGCATGGAGGCGCGTGGTCTTTTAAAAAATTAAACTTTAATCAAAATGAATCTTTTAATAAAACAAAACTTGCGCAACACCACGAGAACCAAATAAATTTTTTATTGAAAACTCTTTTCTCAATCAGTCAGGTTCCATTATATATTTATAAGTTAAATCTACAACATACAAGGTTAGGAATCATATACCTTTTGTAGTCTATCAAGTGTCCTTGTAAAAACCGATCGATCCTCCATTCTCACAAAATTGTTTCAAAGCTTAGTAGACTCTGAGATCCACACCAAGATCTTCTAAGTCAATTATCAACGCACTAGGATGTTTGTGAGCACGTAAAATATTACAAGACACTTTTTCTGTCTCTAGATGTTCTCAACACATGAGATCTAGAGATGTACTAAGAATGACTATTGTGAGACGATTATCCAAAAGAGCGTGGTGATTATTGTTTAAGAGATTTGATTAATGTTTATCACAGAAGAAAATCTCTCTGACACCAATCGTATTCTCAATTCAACTCTAGATTGACGAACTGATAATCTGATCAACTGATTTTCTCCTCCTCTTCATTCAACAACTCAGGTCATTAGTATAATATCTGTATATATTCTAGATGATGACATATCAGATTTTTAGAGATAAACAAAAATAATATTTAATTGTAAAATTATCAATTGCAGTGAGACCCAATACAATTGTGCACAACTACAGTGCCACATGGTACTGTAGTGTGTCGTGAACCAGCACAATGCCTTACGGTACCATTGTAGTACCATGTGGCACTACAGCGTTGCACACTCACTATTGTAGCGTCACATGGCACAACAGTAGTCCGTGTCAATTTCTGATATCTCATCAGTGACTGACATGTGACAATTACTACGAATTGAATATTTATTTTAATCAGATAATTATCTAGATATCAATTAATTTAAATTTAATATATCTGTTATCCCTATCAACTAACTTATTTGTTATTTCACAAATAACAGATTTAGTTGATTTAAATTATTATCTGATGATAATTTAACTATCTAATTTCACAAATTAAATATTCTGTCTCACTTATTGATATATAAATTATATTTAAATATATAATTAATTAATCTCACATTTTTATCTCATAATTATGTACTTGCCTCAGGATAAAATTTCTTTTGCAAGTCAATCCCTTTCTCATGTCCTGAAATATTTACACTCTAGACAGCGTAGTATAGAGGTGACTTGAGGACCATAACCTATAATCCTAAGATTTAATAAACCAGATTATTAATAAACTCTTTGATTAAATAATTTTATTTATTAATTTTATTATTACTCCACTATAAATATGAAATTGCACTCTTAGAGATTGTAGAATGTATTTATAGAGTAATCTTATGTAATTCGTTGACATAATCATTTCATATAGTTTTATCCTTCAATTATTGGTTCGTAAATTGGAACTAGTCAAAATTACCATTTTACCCTTGTAATTATCCCTTGATCCTTAAGTACCATTAATCCACTAGTGAATGACTAATTTATAATCTTATTATAAATTTAAGCTCAATAACCATTCACTTCCAGAATTAACGCTTAACGGAATCAATATAAGATCTGTTAGGAAATCTTAGATTATATATCTTGTAAGATCATGTTCCCAGCCATCCACGTCACTGAATCTCCAAAATAAAAGTCACTAGCCTGATTAACAAATAGACCTTAACGAGTGAATCAAAAGATCCAGTAGACATGTGTAGGAGTTCATGACTACTTAGGATTCATAATGATCTACATATGATCATCAAATTAATGTGTATTAAATATTTATGATAAACGACACGTTAATAAATATATTAATTCACATCGGTCCTGTAATATACAGTCTCATTATATAAAGTACATTCATTAAGATGACTATCCACATCGATGATCCCGATCTATATCACACGTATTCATAATGTTTAGTGACCGTACTAGCAACCATTCATTAAAGATTTCATACTTTAATATGTTGCTGACAATTTTATTCATTATCTATGATCCTAAATCTCTCGTACTAATACAAGATCATAGTCTCATTAATAAATAATAAATTTTCAGATATTTATATAAATTATTCAACAATAATTTAAAAGAACAATTATAAGAAAAATATAATCCTCTTTAAAATTTATATCAAAATGTCAATACACATGTTTTGAGGGCATAACTCCCAAAAACCTCCCACTTGCCCTAAAGTAAATGTGGCATCTCTCTTAATCCCATGTTACGCACATGACCCTCAAATGACTTCGCAGAAAGTGTCTTTGTAAAATGATTAGCCATATTTTGTTCCGATGCTATCTTCATAAAAGTCACATCCCCTCGAAGCATTATCTCTCTCACAATATGATATTTCCTCTTTATGTGCTTGCCCCTCTTGTGACTCCTTGGTTCCTTAAAATTTGCTACTGTCCTACTGTCATCACAGTACAGGATCAATGGCTTATCCATATCTGGAACTACTTCCAGATCAGAATAAAAATTTCTAAGCCATACCGCCTCTTTCGCAGCTTCACAAGCCGTTATATTTTCGACTTCCATAGTGGAATATGCAATGCTAGATTGTTTAATACTTCTCCAGACTATAGCTCCTCCACCTAGGGTGAATACTGATCCAAATGTCGACTTTCGACTGTCTCTGTCTGATTGAAAATTAGAATCATTATATCAAGTGGGGTTCAGGTTTCCACTTGAATAAACAAGCATATTGTTTCTCGTTCTCATAAGATACTTGGGAATGTACTTTACTACAATCCAGTGTTCCAAACTTGGATTCGATTGATAACGATTGACAATTCCCACTACATAACAGATGTTCGGTCTCGTGCACAATATGACATACATGAGACTTCCAACTGCTGAAGCATAGGGAACCTTTCTCATATTTTCTTCCTCCTGAGGTGTCTTAAGACATTGTTCCTTGGAGAGGACAATTCCTTGTACTGTTGTTGAGCTTTCTTGAAATTCTCCATAGAGAATCTCTCCATCACCTTATCAATATAAAATGGCTCAGAAAGTACCAAGAACTTATTCTTTCTATCCCTTAGGATTTGGATGCCTAGAACATAGCTCGCTTCTTCCAAATCTTGCATTTGAAATTTTCAACTAACCACTTATTTACCTTTGACAAAGTTCCTACATCATTCCCAATGAGTAGAATATCATCAATATAAAGAACTAAGAAAACCATTATCTTATCTTTGGTGTATTTATAATCACAAGCTTCGTCAACATTTTTCTCGAAGACATAAGACTTTATAGTCTCATCAAAGGTAAGATTCCAAGATCTAGATGCTTGCTTTAATCCATAAATAGATTTTATCAACTTACATACTCTATGATCTTGCTTCTTTTGTACGAACCCTTCTGGTTCCATCATATAGATGTTTTCTTCAAGAGAGCCATTCAGAAAAGCCGTCTTGATGTCCATTTTTCATATCTCATAGTCAAAACAAGCGAATATGGAAAAAGGATGCAGATGGATTTTAGCATAGGCATAGGGGAGAATGTCTCTTCATAATCGACTCCCTCCCTTTGTGTATAGTCCTTGGATACTAATTGTGACTTGAAAGTCTCTACTTTCCCATATGTACCTCTTTTCTTCTTGAAGATCCATTTACATCTAATGAGCCTGTCATCTTTAAGTGGATCTACAAGTTTCCAGACGGAATTAGAATATATAGATTCTATTTTATGGTTCACGGCATCTTGTCATTTCTCCTTTTTGGGATCATTCATTGTTTCTTCATAAGATAATAGATTGTCCTTATTAGTGTTTGACACTAGGACATGTGCCTTTAGTTCATCGCGAACTGGTTGTCTCATAACCCTCCCACTACGACGTTGCACTGGGGTTTCCTTTGCAGCAACTGTGATTTCTCTGGTTTGTCATTTATCAGTAGATATTGAAGGTGGTCTGATCTCATCAGTCGCTAATTCCTCGAGAACTACTTTGCTACGAGGTTTGTAGTTTTGCATAAAGTCATGCTCAAGAAAGGTCGCATTTGTCGACATTGACACATTTTGATCATTGTGACTATAAAAGTACACACCTCTAGTCTCTAGAGAATAACCAACAAATATGCATACCTCAGACCTTGGGTCTAACTTTCTGGTCTTGGGTCTAAGAATGTGAGCTGAATACCCCCATATACGGAAATGACGCAAATTAGGTTTGGAGTCATTCGATAACTCTAAAAGCGTCTTGCTTACAGACTTCGAGGGCACTACATTCAAAATGTAAGTTGATGTGTGTAGTGCATATCCCTAAAATGTAAGTGACAATGATGAGTAGCTTAACATCGACCTAACCATATCCAATAAGGTTTGATTTCTTCTATCTGCAACACCATTTTGCTGTGGTGTTCCAGGTGATATAAGTTGGGATATGATTCCACACTCCAGCAAATAATTCTTGAATTATAAATCCAAGTATTCACCACTTCGATCGGATTAAAGAGTTTTCAATGATTTACCTAATTGCTTTTCAGCTTCAGCCTTGAAGTCTTTAAACTTTCCAAAAGTTTCAGACTTTCGATGCATTAGGTAACTATAACCATATCTTGAGTAGTCGTCAATGAAAGTGACAAAATGCTCATACCCACCTCTAGCTTGTACATTGATCGGTCCACAGACATCACTATGTACTAACTCAAGTGGTTCTTTAGCTCTTTGACCCTTTCCAGTGAAAGGTCTCTTGGTCATTTTACCCTCTAGACAGGATTTACAAACATGAAGAGTTTCAACTTTTAGCTCTCTCAATGCACCATGCTTTTTAACCTGCTTAACCTATCTAGATTGATATGTCACAACCTAAGATGCCATAAATATGTGTTATCATCATGAGAAACTCTTTGTCATTTGTTATTTGTAGGTTTTACTACTTTAAATAATTCTGAATTATTTAATGCGCGTTCAGTCGGTTAAAGCATATACAGTCCATTTATAATTTTAGCATTACAGATATCGAATCCATTCATAGAAATAATAAACTCTTTATTAATGAAAGAAACTTCGTTAACTGTTCTTGTAAAAATTCAAGAGAAATCAAATTCCTCGAAAAACCAGGAATATAATAAATATCGTTCAAAACTAAGTAATTATATCCAAAAATTAAATGGACTGCCCTAATGCTTTAGCTGACACGAGCTCACCACTACCAACTCTCAAAATAACCTTGCCATTAGCCAACTTCCTTGACGAATCAAGCATCTGTAAAGAAGAACATACATGGTTAGTGGCTCCTGAATCAAGTATCTAGGATGATAAATTATATTCCACTAAACAAGCTTCGAGAACAAGTAAATCATATTTACCTTTATTTTTCAGCTTGGAGAGATACTTGTTACAGTTTTTCTTTCAATGACCTTCAACCTCACAGTGGAAACACTTTCCTTTGGGCTTGTTGTCTTTCTTGTTCTTCTTAGTTTTCAGCGATGTCTTGGCTTTCTTTACTCTTTTGCTCTTAATCTTGTCCTTACCATTTTTCTTATTCCTATTGGCCTCATGACGACTTTGATCGGACTGCTGCCCAAACATTTCCTATAAAGATTCTATAATCTCATAGACAGTCTCCACATTTTCATACTTGGTTCTCAGAACATCATTCATGCTCATAAGCATGTAGCACTTTGTCTTGTTGTTTGATAAGATCCAAGCATCATATTCGTCCCTTACATTTTATGGTTCTCACAAATCAGTATTAAGTTCATATTTAATTTCAAACATGCGAAATTATCATCATTCAATTTCTAAAGAGCAAGTAAAGCAGTAACATGGTTGCCCATGATAGACATATTATTGATAACTGAAATTTAAAACATACATGATTCAATATAATTGATAAATATCTAAAATTTTAAAAGTAAAAGTGATGCATAAATATAATCATAATAAACATATAAATTTAGCATTTATTAATCACGATAAACCAACCAAACGATTAATGTATCGCCTTAGGGTCGGTCAGATTAATCTCAGACTGTCTATGAAAAATTCTCATTCTTATCAAGTAAAACTTAAAATATATCATATTTTCTCTTTTAACAATAATCTATCGCTTGTTCGGTCAAGTCACAACTATCCACATGAAAGTTTATTTGTGACTTTGTGAGTGTAACCCATCATTTCAAATTTCATGACTTCATTTAAAATATGCCGCCTTATGGTCAGTCAAAACTAAACTACATCACTCCCTCCTATCTTCTTAAGAAGTCCAAACTTAGTGTTGGTACAGCTTGAAGCCTTCATTAGGGGGATGAAAATAAAGCCATCTCGAGGCTATCGCTGCACCTCACAGTGTTGTACTAATGATGGAGACCATATGTTACATTGACATATCAACCTTCTCTCACTCACTATTTTAGGATAATGTGTTTCTATTTTAACTAATCAATTAATTCTAAATTAATTATTAGTTAAAATAATAACTCTGTGAATATTTAATTATCAATTAATCTAATCTCATTGGTATAAGTTCATTTAACTTTCCGAAGCGCTTAAGTCATAATTAGGTGAACTTAGATTAACTAATTAATTATATTCATCAAACTTTAATCAATTCTTTTACTAAAGTCGGTTAACCTAAAGGTTACTATAGCCTTTAGTGTAGTGTGATTACTAAGTTTTAACTAGTTAAAACATAGCAGTTTACATGCAATTGATTTCATAAAACAATACATATATACATATTAGGACAATCCTAATGAATTATGTTTCTATAAATGAGATACATGATTAAATAAAATCTTGTGAGATTTTCATGTATGACATGTGATCGACTAACGCATGGACATGTTATCAAACATAACAATTAAATAAATAATAATGGACCGAGTAACTATTGAGTATTTCTAAATTATAACGCTTGAAATAAAGAAATGAAATTACAAAGCGGATTTCAAGAATACATATTTCTCAAATATTGCATTATCCTCCTGATGTCCATCTTCTTAATCTTTGAACAAAACCCTTTTTAATTAGAAAAATTATTTTTCTTAATTAAAATAATTTCTATAATTATCCCCTATTTGATTTTGACTTAATCAAGTAAACATTTTATTTGATTTGGTCAAACTTGAGTCAAACCCAATCAACCTATTAATTTTTAATTTTCAAAAAATTAAAAATTAAAAATTAATTTTAAAATTACATTAATTTCAAATTTTAAATGGATAATTAATAGAGTTTGGGTTTTAATGAAATACTTAGGTGATAGAGTTGGTTGCATGGTTTGTTGGAAAAATTTCTAAAACGTGACAACAATTATCATTGGCGATAGGAATCCGATCGCCGCTCATCACCACCGATGCCTGTCTCACCTCCGGCACTTGCCTGTCGCGCCGGATAACCACTTTTCACTGCCAGTACTGTACTGGAGGCACTGTTCACCTCCGCCGGAACAGTAAATTTCTGGCGCGAACAGTGTTTTCATGGGTGAACAGTAAATTTCTGTCGTTCGTCTTATGCGTTCTTCGTATTCTCGCATTCAGAATAATTACAATAATATTCAAAATAAAATTACAAAAATTCTCACGCCTTAATTCAGCTTACACAAGATCTAAGAAAAATTAAAACAATATCTAACTCAATAATCATCATACAATTAACGATCCATTATTTTTCATACATCCAAAAAATATAATCATCTATCATCATACATCTCATATTATATGAATAATACAAGAAAACTCATACATCCTTTAACATATAAATATATAAAGACCGTTATGATACCATTTACTGGTCATCACGACGCGTGCGTGACGGCGCGTGGCATTTTAAAAAATTAAACTTTTAATAAAATAAAAACTTACGGAACGCCACGATAACCAAATAAATTTTTTTATTAAAAATTCTTTTTCAATCAGTCAGATCTGTTATATATTTATAAATTAAATCTACAATATACAAGGTTATGAATCATATACCTCTTGTAGTCTATATCAAGTGTCCTTGCAAAAACCGATCGATATTCCGTTCTCATGAAATCGTTCCAACGATCAGTAGACTCCGAAATCCACACCAAAATCTTTTAAGTCAATTCTTAACACACTAGGACTTGTGCAGGCACGTAGAATATTACAAGACATTTTTTCCGTCTTTAGATATTCGAAACACATGAGATCTAGAGATTTACTGAGAATGACTTTTGTGAGATAATTCTCTAAAAGAACTGATGATTATTCTTTTAAAGATTTGATTAACATTTAATCGCAGAAGAAAATCTTTCTGACACCAATTGTGTTTTCAATTCAACTCTTGATTGACAAATTGATGATCTGATCAACTGATTCTCTCATCTCCGTTCAACAACTCAGGCCATTAGAATAATATATGTATATATTTTAGATAATGGCGTATCAGATTTTTAAGGATAAACTGAAATAATATTTTAATTATACAATTTCCAATTGCAGTGGGACTCACTATAATTGTGCACAACTACAATGCCACATTGTACTACAATAATCCATGTCGATTTCTGATACCCTATTAGTGATTGACACGTGACAATTACTGCGACTTAAATATTTATTTTACTCAGATAATTATCTAGATATCAGTTAATTCAAAATTAACATATCTGATTATCCCTATCAACTAACTTATCTGTTATTTCACAAATAACAAATTTAGTTAATTTAAATTATTATCTAATAATAATTTAATTATCTAATTTCACAAATTAGATATTCTGTCTTAATTTTGGATAATTAAAAAAATTGATAATTATTTATATACATAATTTCTGAAAATTATATTTAAATATATAAATAATTTACTTAATTAATTAGTCACACATAATTATATATTTGCCTCAGAATAAAAATTTATTTTGCAAGTCAGTCATTTTCTCATGTCCTGAAATATTCACATCCTAGAAAGCGTAGTATAAAGGTGACTTGAGAACCATAAACCTATAATGCTAAAAGTCAATAAATCAGATTATTAATTAAACTTTTGAATTAAATAATTTTATTTATAAATTTCATTATTACTCCACTATAAATATGAAATTGCACTCTTAGAGATAATAATATGTATTTGCATAGTATTCTCATGTAGTCCACTAACATAATCATTTCATGTAGTTCTGTCATCTAATTATTGATTCATAAATTAGAACTGGTCAAAATTATCATTTTACCCTTTTAATTACCTATTGATCCTTAAGTATGATTAATATACTAGCGATTGACTAATTTATAATCTTATTATAAATTTGAACTCAATAACCATTCAGTTTCAGATTAACATTTAAGGGAACCAATATATGATCTGCTAGGAAATCTTAGATTACATATTTTGTAAGATCATGTCCCCAGCCATCTACATCACTGAATCTCCAAAACAAACAGACTTTAACGAGTGAATTAAAAGATCCAGTAGACATGCATAAAAGTTCATGACTACTCAGGATTCGGACTAATCTACATATAATCATCGAATTGATGTCTATTACATCTTTATAATAAACGACACGTTAATAGGGATATTAATTCACATCGATCCTGTCATATATAATCTTATTATATAAAGTATCTTCACTAAGATGTCTATCCATATCAATGATCGCGATCTAGATCACACGCATTCATAATGCTTAGTGAACCGTACTAGTAACCATTAATTAAATATTTCATACTTTAATATGTCGCTGACAATTTTATTCATTATCTATGATTTTAATCGTCTTGACTAATATAAGATTATAGCATCATTAATAAATATAAAATGTTCAGATATTTACATAAATTATTCAACAATAATTTAAAATATTAATTATAAGAAAAATGTAATCCTCTTTAAATTTCATATCAAAATTTTAATACATATATTTTGATGGCATAATCTCCAACAGATAGCTCCACCACCTAGGGTAAAAACATATCCACTAGTAGATTTAGTCTTTAAACTATCAGAATTCTAGTTAGCATCACTAAATCCTTCTATGACATGTGAATCATTTGAGTAGTGCAATCCATACTGAATAGGCTATATTAGGCCTAGTGCAACTCATGATATACATTAAACTCCCAATTATTTATGAGTACTCCAATTGCGATACTCCAACTCCATCATTCTTCTTCAACTTACAGTTTGAGTTAAAAGGAGTTACTGCAGGTTTGCTTTCATATTGCCTAAACCTCTTTAGGATCTTTTCTACATAATGAGATTGAGTAAGGATGTCATTTTTAGTTCTCTTTACTTGAATCCCAAGAATGACATCTACTAGACCTAAGTATTCAAATTTAGAATTCAACATCCTCTTAGTAGAATATATTATATCCTTATTTGATCCTACTATAAGCATGTAATTTACATATAAACATAATCATTAGTACCTTTAATGTAGACACATTTATCATACTCATTTATCTGGAGCCATTAGATAACATAGTATGAATTTTTCATGTCATTGCTTTGGCGCTTGTTTTAACCCATAAAAGAGATTTAACAAGTTTACAGACCTTTTGTTCTTGACTTTTAACCACGAACCATTTGGGATGTTCCATAAAGATTTCTTCATCCAATTCTCCATTTAAGAAAGTAGTCTTTACATCCATTTGGTGAATCTCTAAATTATGTAAAACTGCTAGTGCAATCAAAATCCTGATAGATGTGATTCTCGTAACTAAAGAATAGGTATTGAAAAAGTCAGTACCTTCCTTCTGTCGGTATCCCTTATCTACCTAATGAGTTTTGTACCTTTCAATAGTACCATCAGCTCTCAGCTTTCTTTTGAAGATTCATTTACAGCTTATTGGTTTATTTCCAGGAGAGAGATCAACCAACATCCATGTGTTATTTTGCATAATGGAATCTATCTCATTAAAAACTACTTCATTCGAAAAAGGAGTCTCAGGGTTGGACATTGCCTCCTTATAGGTTTGAGGTTCGGCCTCCGTCAGATATGGTAGAAACTCTGGACCAAATGAGGTATTCGTTTTAGATCTTTTACTTCTTCTAAACTCAGGTTCGAATTCTTCATTAATCTGAGCTCTAAAAGAACTTTCTTCTAAACCTCGTTTGTCAGTTTGATTGTGTCTTCCTTTCTTGAAAGAAAACACATTCTCAAAGAATTTAACATTAACAGACTCCATAATAGTGTTAGTACTTATGTCAGTAATTTCTGACCTAATAATCGAAAATCTATGCGCAACACTGTTCAATGCATATCCAATGAAAACACAGTCTATCGTCTTAAGTCCAAGCTTGAATTTCTTGGCAACGGTACTTGTACCTTTGCGAGATACCCCCACACTTTTGGGATTTTATAGGAAGACAACTTCCCTTTCCACTCTTCATAAAGAGACTTGTTAGTCTTCTTATGTGGAGTCCTATTTAGTATGGTATTTGCCCTAAGCAAGGCCTCCCCTACAAATTATGGGGTAGTACAGAATTGTTCAACATATAGTTCACCATATTTTTTAGAGTTCTATTTTTCCTTTCAACCACCCCATTCTGTTGAGGTGTATAAGGTGCAGTAGTCTGATGTACAATTCCATGCTGAGCACAGAATTCAGACAGCATAGTGGGGTCATATTCTCCACCTCAGTCAGATCTAAGCACTTTGATAATTTTATCAAGTTGATTTTCAACTTCGGACTTGTATGTCTTAAACATATCTAAAGTCTCATCTTTTGAATGAAGCAGATATACATAGCAATATTGACTGGAATCATCAATAAAAGTAATAAAAGATTTTCTACCTCTCATACTAGGTGTTAATTTCAAATCACATAAATCACTATGTATCAAATCAAGTAGATCATTCATTCTTTCTACATATTTAAATGATTTACTTGCAAATTTATATTCTACGTAGATTTCACATTTATTTCCTTTTTCTAGGTTAAATCTAGACAGAAGTTCTAAATTAATCATACGTTGTAAAAATAAAAAATTAACATGTCCTAATCTAGCATGCCAAATATTAGACAATTCAACAATATAAACAGAAGAAGTAGAACTCTTATTAATAATAGCAGACACATTAAGTTTAAAAAGACCATCAGAACTATAACCATTCCCAAAAAACATCCCTCCTTTAGTTAGAATAAACTTGCCAGCATCAAAGACAAGTTTGAATCCACTTTTACACAAAAGAGATCTTGAAACCAAATTCCTACGAATTTAAGGCACATGCAGGATGTCCAGGAGAGTGGGTTATTTTTCATATGTGAATTTCAACACAACCTTTCTCTTTCCCTTAACAGAAACTTCTGAAGCGTTCCCTATATAGAGAACTTCATCTTTTTCAACCTCTGAATAAGTTGAAAAAATCATTCGGTCACTGCACACGTGCTTCGTTGGACCAATGTCGACCTACCATTCCTTGGTATCATTGACCACACAGATCTCATAAATCATAGCACATAGATCATCTATCTCCATCATATTTTCTTGGTTCATTTTCCGGCTATTACGGGGTTGGTTACCATCATTCTGGTCTTGCCTAAAATGGCAGACATTTTTCCAGTGTCCGGCTTTAACGCACACCCAACAACTGTCCTTAATGCATTTTCTGAATTACCTTTGCTTGGCAGTGTCTTCCTTTTCTTACTCGAATGATTGGATTTTTTGCCTTCTACCACGTTGGCTTTCATCCCATAGGTCGCCCACATTGCTTTCTTTTCCTTTCAGCGGTTGTCTTCCTATATCCTCAGCTGGACAATTAGATCTTCCATAGTAAGCTCCTTACGCTTGTGTTTTAAATGGCTTTTGAAGTCCTTCCATAACGGCGGTAGCTTTTCGATAATCAAGGTGACTTGAAACGGCTCATTCACGATCATCCCTTTAGCTTTCATATCATTGAAGATGATCTGCAATTCCTCCCTTGATTTATCATCCATTTCATACTTCAAGAATTTTTCGATGATAAACTTCTTCATTCCGGCATTCTCGGTTTTATATTTTTTTTCCAAGGCTTGTCACAGTTTCTTCACCATTTTGAACGATGAGTAGACATTGTAGAGCGTGTCTACCAGGTCGTTCAAAATATTGTTCCGGCAAAGGAAATCTGAATGGATCCAAGCTTCCCTCACTGATGTCATCTCATTCGTCTATCCCTCCTTTGGTGCCGAAGGAATGTCTCCCATCAGTAGGTGCGCCAGGTTCAGGGTAGTCAAATAGAAGATCATCTTCTATTGCCATTGTTTGAAATCAACTCTTTTGAATTTATTTGGTTTCTCAGCGTGTAAGGTCTTGACCATCGATTGCTCCGTGATATTGTCTTTAGATTGTTGATGTATGTGGATATAGAGCAAGAAGCTTCCATAAACCAAGAACGATTAGAAGATAAGTGAAACGATTACAACTCAAATCAAAATAGCAACGCTTACAACTGAGTTAATAAAACAATTACAACAAAAATATAAAACCAAAAAAAATAAAGATCGAGGTTTGCACGAGTGCAAAGTCTTAAATACAATGATCGCTCTCCACTTGGTGCTTGGAGACTACGACGAATCGTCTCTGCAGGATTCAACGATCTTAGACTGAGCACAATAACCAAGTATCTCAGTCTCTCTCAGAACACTGTGTAATTTTCTCTCTCTAAATTATGCATGATGTAATATCGAAAACTTGCTAATGTTAGTGATTTTGATGATAATTAAAAAACAATGTTGGTTTTGCAGTGTATTTAAAATGAAAAATAACGTGGAATCCAAGCAAAGCAGTTGAGGAAAACGTGTAGATCAGATTGTTGCCCGATTTTTTGTGACTTTAAAGTTTAGAGGTTTACCAACTAAAGGTGATAAGATGGAGATATTTTATCACACTTTTAGATGATACACTAAATATTGTTATGTATTTTTTTAAGAAGTGAATGTGAGGAATCAAAGTATGAATCAACTTAGCTAGACCATAAATGTTTAAGCAATGTAGAGGTGTATGAGTCTCATTTTAAGGAGTATTATTCAAATAATGGAATCACCAACATATTGTTTCTTATTTACCTAAAATTGGTTTATAGTAATAAACGCAAGAATAGATTGTTGATTGATTGATGCTATATTGATTGATAGTTCAATCGTACCTTGAACTTGTGGGGAAATGCTTTTGCTATATGTAAGTTATATTTCTGAAAGAATTCCTCATGAATAGACCAATGGAACACTGTTTGACCAGCTATGGAAAGGTCGACACTTTAGGAAACTATTAAAGCGTGGGGGTGTTTAGCTTATGTGACTATCACATAACCTAAATAGGTTAAAAATAAGATCTAAATATTACTGATTGTGTGTTTAGTGGTCATGGTACAACAATAATCATGATATTTCTCATTGGTAAAATGAGATTCATTATCATTAATAAATAAGGTGATACTTCCAATAAAATGAGAGGAGGTATTGAGACTTCATTAAAGGTTAAGGACAATAAAGTCCTTAGGGCCGATTTTCTAACATACTTGTTAGAAGATGATCCTCAAAGTTTTAGAAAGTAATGAGCTAAACTGTTGATACTTTTTATTGCGAAGAAGTAAATGCCTTAAAAATTTGTTGGAGGATATTCTAATATTAGCTTATAAACTTGTGCCTACTATGATACATAGTCATAATCAAGAATCTAGCTACTGAACTGGCGTAAGTATGTATAACGATAACTCTTGACATTTACGTCAAAGATATAAATACCGTCGAGAATTGCTCTCACTTGAAATTAATTTCATTGACTATACAAGGTCAAATTTAACGAAACGGATCCGTTAACAGAATGTTTAGTGAGACAGCAATTATAAAGTTCATCGAGGGGAATGACTTAAAGCCTGTTAATTAACCAAGAGTCGTCATAGTCGCAACCCTACCTAGCTGACTGAAGATTCTAACATCTTGGTTCAAAGGGACAATCGAACTGTGTTTGTGACTTAGTTGCATTAAGGAGACACTTACTCTTACCCATTCCTATGATGAGACATTGCCTATCTGCCGTGAGATTCAGGATAAGTTATGCTTTTAATGATTTCTATAGCTTGTATATGTACAAGAGGGGTATAACATGATACTCTTCATGGAAATCACCTATGTGAGTGTGAAAGGACCGCTTCTATGAGAATTATAGGCTAAATTCTCTAAAACACTCATGAAACCAAGTGGTATTCAAGGCCAAAATGAACACAACGTGAGAACCAACTATGGTCAAGGAGGAACTGTGTGAACTCTATGGTCTAGGTTTACATAAACGGTTGAACAGTTCAAGACATCGTGTTCACTGATTAACCAATAGATCCAATAGTTTTTCACTACGGAAGGTTCAAAGCCAAAAGCTACATATCTTGATGCAGTTACTCTTCACATGTAATTGCACAAGTGTCTGAATTATATTTGGCATATTTAAATAGGCTAGTTTTTCATTTACGTGGGGGATTGTTGGAAAAATTTGAATGAAAATTTATTTTTGTATTTACCTACTTGAAAGGTTAAAACAGTAGCGACTTTTCATTTTTAAATTGGTACTATTTCAAATAATTCGAAGGTTATAATAATTGTTCGAATGATCACGAATCAATCTATATATATAGTGATCCTATTTATGTTTTATGAGGATGGGAATTTCATATAATTTTCTTTCTCTTTTCACATCTTCATATTTATTAACGTGTGCATGTTCTTATGGATTGGAGTGCAACTTCCGTAAGAACGAAAAACCGTTATATCTTAGAAGACAATTGCTCATCAGCTTGTGCACGTGGTGTGAGTAAAATTATCTGAAGGACACAGTGTTCGTACTAGGCTCGGTTTAATTTATCTTTCTTATTGTTGCAGATTTTGAGGACGATTTTTATCGTTTCTTGTATTATAAGTACAAATGTGCAAGGTACACATATTCTTCCAACATAATTATGAGAGAAATAAAGTATTATTAATCCATATATTAATTAGTTACTTATCTTATTATCCATGAAGCTCAGAATACAAAATACTTGAGTACTTCAAACTATATTCTTATAATACACAAATCCTTGCGGATCATAAATTAATAGGAAAAGAATAAGCTAAAACTATTGCAATGGAATTTGAAAAATTGAAAATTTTGTTGTCATTATGTACATATGTCATAATACATTAATGATAGACTCGATTAAAAATGATTAAAAGGAAAAACTCTTATCATGTTATCGACTGCTAACCCCAATCCAAAGAAAACACTTTTTTGTACGATAATGTCGTGATACTTAATTATTTTTCTTTTTTATAAAATAAGTTATATAAAGAATCAAATTAATTATCTAACAATTCAAATGTTTTTTAGATAGTTATCCTTACTTCTAAGTATTTCATATGATAATAATCTTGTTATTGAATGTGATAAGATAGAGTAAATGCATTATTTTGAAGAAGTCATTTCACTTCTTTCATATTTCTCACATTTCTCACTTTTATAATTCTCAAATATCTTTTTAATGTTTAGTTTATCTCTTATAGTTTAAATTGCGTATTTTATATTAAAATGTATGAAAAACTCAGATTTTCTTTAAAACATGTATGATTAAATCATTGATGAATTTCTTGAAAAAACATTATTGGTAGATCATAAAATCTAACCAAACCGATCAATTATTTTACAGTCTGATCGATTCAGCTTATATGCACATAATTGGAAGACTTAATCTTCATTTTAACTAGACCGTAAATTTTAATTCAATCAACTTTTTATGCTAGAAACCCAACCGCGTAAACCATGCACACCTCTAATATTGAATCCCGTATAAAAATCATGCTGTTTTTTTATCAAAGAGAGTGTAAATTATGTTTTTTTATCAAAGAGAGTGTAACTTTTTTTTTTTTTTTTTTATTCTTATAAATTTATAAGAATAAAAAAAATTGACTTAAAAAACTATAGGAGCCAAATCGACAATCCCGTATAAAAATCATGCTTTTTTTTTATCAAAGAGAGTGTAAATTATGTTTACAAACTACAAAGTGTGGCAATTCTTTCGCCTTCGGGAAAACTTCAAACACAACGAGTGCGCGCGTGGGACTTTGTCTGTCCCACAAGGCCGGTCGGTCAGTTGTTGATTTTCCGATGTCAGCAAATATGTTTGTTGAGGTGCCGGCCATCACCTTGACTCCACACGAAGCTCACGAAATGTCTTTGACATGTCAGCAATACGCTGTTTAAGACTACCGGATCCAATTGAAAAACGTGACTAAAAATTTGTACCGAACCACCTGATACGACCGGTTAAACTATTTACACATCCATATATCCATACATATTTTAGAGCATGTGAATTCCAGTTTGAAAGAGAGCAATATATTCAACACATAACTATTTTTATTTTAGTGGCATCAATTTGTTCAATAGTGTGATTATAAATTTATAATGTCAAGAAAACCAAAGGAAATTTAAAATGTCCAACTGCTTGGAAAGCTAATGGGACAATGTCACCATCCTAGGTATATAAAAAATGTCTCTATCCTTAAAAAAATAATGATTATTGATATATACTATATATTCAATACTCATAGGAAGGTGTTGTTACATAGAAAAGAACGCAGTATGAATGCATATTTGACAGAGAGGATGAGAGAAAGGGCTTTAAAAATGAACACTACTAGAAATATGCATTAGTAGACAGTAATAACGAACTTGAAGATCTCATTTCTAATTACTTTGCGACTTGGGGGGGTTGGGGTTTTTTTTTTGGGGGG
>QANY01006834.1:566379-788734 GCA_003255025.1 Datisca glomerata | reverse complement strand
GGGGGGGGGTGGTCTGTCCTTCAGAATGACGCTTCTGGAAAACAAATCAGAGCTAAATACCATTTAGCTTAGGATCATCAACATAAGTTGTTTTTTTTTTCTTTTTCTATAAAGTCAAAATCCACAATGATGAAATGAGCAAAATGTAGAATCATGAGCTCAATACCATTTAGCTTAGGATCATCAACATAAGTTGTTTTTTTTCTTTTTCTATAAAGTCAAAATCCACAATGATAAAATGAGCAAAATGTAGAATCATGAGTCATTTGTACAAGCACAACCAAACCAATCATATAGCAAAGAATAGTATTTACAGGTAAAAAAAATACCTTTTCAATATCTGTAAATTATCAGGCTAATGAGTTAATGCCCTTCTTCATTGCTGATAACTCTGCTATTACTGAGACCGTCACTCCCTTCCAACCACTCCTCCAGTTTGGCTTCTTTATCAGCCTTGAAGATATCAAAGTTATCCAATATTTCCGAACAGGGTGAGCTAACATCAGCCTGGCCTTCTTGTTGTGACCCGTCTCTGGCGTAAGTTGACAAGGGAGGCTCATCAGCTTCCATGTCCGGCAGAGATGTAGATGCAGCTGATTCCAGCAGATTAGAATGGGGTTTTAAATTCTCAACCCCAGTTTGCCTTAGTCCTTCGGATCCAAGTTCCGACCATTTCAAATTGCTAGCCTTTTCTTTTGCTGACTTAATCATGGATGAAATATAGCTACCCGTTTCTGCACCCTGTCCCCAAGAGGCTGGTCTCCAAGAACTCATTTTTCCTGTCTGAAAGAATAAACTTTGATTGTAGTGGAGTGATCCTCTTCTTGGTTGTTTGGTAGACATAATGGCTAGAGATTTCCGAATATCCCCAATCATCTCATCGGCAATGGGAAACCCACATTCTTTCATTGACCTCATCATGGTGATTGAATCTTCTGAATCTTCAGTGTGTAAAGTTGTTTCATGAGATTTATCCACAACATTATTTTTCAGACTAACGACGTTGGCAACTGCATTTTGAGTGTGCTGCTGAATGTAGAAAAGCCCCGCTGAGGGTTCATTTGCCACAAATTTAATCATGTCCGCCATGCACTCGGTTATCTCCACAAAGCCATCAACAGTGGAGATTCCATGCATCTTTTCAAAGGACAATGGAAGTTCATTACAGGGTTTGCCATAGATTACAAACTCAATTGCTAACTAAAGAGACAGAACAAGGATTGAAACCAAAACAAGGTTTTAAAAAAGCCGTCGTACACGCTAAGTACTTATCACTATTATACCATTGACAGTGTGTAACAGAATATGCAGCATTCAGCAGTCATGGTAAAAAGAAGTTATAAAAAAGAAATCAATCATTGCTCAATCATCTTAAATGTTTCTTAAAGCTGAAAAGTGGAATAACAATCTTTATCAAATAAACAAACTTAAATGTTAAATTTGCTGAACAACTTGCGAGAACAGAATCGATAAGTTTTTTTCTTTCTTATAAAGCAAGCAAAAGATACGAAACTGTAACAGATACAAATCACTGATAAACCTTACGAGAACAAATCTGAGTCAATTGGTTGAACCTAAACTGCTAGGTTAGTTTAATATACTGAGAAGCCAAGGAACATTTTAGAGTCCAGACTGACATGTTTTTTTTTGTAAATACTTTATTCAGCTTCATACAGTCTGATTCAAACTTCTTTCAAGTTACATAAGGTTCCTCTAATCTAATCATCTCTCTTGTAGGTACACAGAGCCTAATCATGAATTTGTCCTTCTCATAGTTCCACATTACATTTCAAGGAAACAAGACTTTGTGAAAATGTCTCTCGCTCCTTTTCTCTGTACCTAGCGCTAGTAGTTATTGTTAAGAGGAGTTGTATCATCATTGCTCAGATCTCAAATCAAACACCTTGAGTTCATCTCTATAGCCGACCACGCTTTAAGAAAACAAGAAAAGGAAGAAAAACATATATTATTATGATATGTAACATGGGAGGAGAAGTGTAATCAAGTCCTGAAATAAAATTATTTTCCTGGAAACACTTTCCATCGAAACAAACGTCGCTTAACTGCATTTCCGCAAGAAATAAGGACCAAATTCTAGACAAGGTAATGCATTCATACCATCCACAAAGAAGAAAAAGACTAAACCTGGATCTGAGAATATCGTTTTCGTTCGACTTTCAAAGGAAAGCGATACGAAACAAGCAAGGGTCAATCCGCCAAAAAAACAAGAGAGAGTGAAGAACTTACAGAATACCCTAGAAGAGAATGTGAAATGCAAGCAACGTCGGCTCCTTTCAGAGAGGCTCTCTCTCTCTCAAGATCACGCAAAAGTCCTATTTTGGACAATTTTTCAATTTTTTCATTTTCTTTTCTACTTATTTTTTCCTTTTCTTATTTTGTTACAAGTTAAAACTAGGGAGAAAAACTGCCGTGCTCTTATGAGTACGTGCTCTTCAACAAATGATTGATTCTTTTCCTGAATTCCAGTACACGAATAAACTAATTATAATAAAGTTAGTATTTAGCCCGAGAACATAAAAACTTTTTTAGACTTAGGAATATATTATTCAAACACACCATATCATTACGAACGTAAATGTCTAACTATTGTATCGATGTGTATTTTTTTTATAGATTGAGAATACATTATTCGAACTCACAATCTCAATCTCATCATGAATATAAATGTATAATTACTGCACGGATATGTATTTCTTTTTTAGATTGAGAATATATTATTCGAACCCATGATCATCATGAACATAAATGTATAACTGTTGTGTGGATATGTATTTCTTAATATTTTTTCTCTCATGGTATAGTAAATTTGAGCTCTAAAATTAACATACTAATTTTAATAATAGATTCTAGGATCTTATTTTTCTGACAACTAGAAATAAGAATAGTATGAGTATTGTACACCGACAAAATAATTAACTAAGTTTAATTTGATCAATTGATATATTAAGTATTTATAGATTGATGTTTTATCATTTATTAAAATAATTTTATATATTAATTGTTTATCATCTTCACCCCTCTCTCAGATTTGGATTCTCTCATGATCTGACGAACATGAGAGATCATGTAACATCTTGTCCATGCCTCTCCCGCTCCTGAGCTCTTGTACACCTAGAAACTGTCCTTTCAAGTCCAAACTGCTAAAATAAAAACCACAAAAATGAATTTCAAATCTAACCGCTGCAGTTCTTGTTTTGGGGTCAAAGAACTGATGCTGTAATTAGTGTCTCAATTGAATTTTGTAGCATGTTATCCTCTTTGGTATAGAACTCAAAAGAAAAAAAATATATTTTCCAAAACATCTACAAATAAACATTATCATCACTCAGACAGAACAGTTTTGCTAGTATTAAGCATCTCCTATAAATGTTCTTCTGGCATCTCTGATTGCTTTCCGGTCTGCTTTGAGATTAAAAATGGAGTCTCAGTAAGGTAAAAAACCAGATGATTACATATAAAATTCATATCCATACAGGTATAACTAGAAGAGAAGTTTTATTTTACCATCATTTCATAGTCTCCCATAATCTCTTCTATCAACTCCTGCAGTGGTTTATTAGCACTGTTGGGCACGAGAGCCGCAAATACAGCCGGTTCAAGTCCTGCATCAGAAAAGAGTTGTTTCTAACCGTTTCTAGATGTAATTTTTAAAGTAGGAAGTCTATAGCAATATCGAAACAAGGAATACGAGGATCGTTAGAGGCTCTGGGAGCCATACTGAGTACATGGATATAATGGAAACAACTTTCTAGCCATACTGCATACTAAGTTTTTCTGTCCGACTTTCCAGTTTTCCTTATTCTGTATTCGTGTTAGTTGAAAAACTCAACTCGTTCGCCCCTTAAAACTTATGTGTGAAGGAGAAAGGAACTAAAACCTTATATAACCAACACAAAATAAGCAGATCCAGGCAATGTGAACCAACATTTCAACAGTGTTCGAAGCAAGATGAAAACTAAAAACAATAAGGGTAGTAATAAATCATATTCAAGACTTTATTGATACATTTTACGACTCCTATTCATGGAAATTACTAAATTTCACAGCTATGTAGAGAAAAAGTTCTTGGAATTTCGAAATATACAAATGCTTACATGAATTTTCAGAAATCAATGCGCCGTTTTTCAAAGGGAAAAGAAAGGAAAAAAAACAAAGAGCTTTTTCAATACCAGCTTCGGGAAAAGCATCTATGAACATCATCATCTCCTCCCCAGTTAGACCAGATAAGAAACAGATCCGTGGCAGTGACTCGGCTACCTGCATATAAAAGTGGGGAGGTCTCAAAGATACGAAATATATTATACGAGATAAACTAGCATTTTTATAGGAAGATAGAAGTAAGTTGACTGTAAGATCAAATTTCAACCTTCACTCTTTCCAAATTCGGTTGCGATGTATTCATCACGTCCCCAAGGGAGCGGTTAATCATGTCTTCGGTACAAAAAATAACCTATAATAGTGAATGTTGTTAAAGCTCATGTAAACTGAGAGAAACAGAATAAATCCATCGAAATAAAGTTCAACATAAGCATATGATATTTGGATATCACTACCATTACGAATCTAGTCAAATATTTATAATTTGAGAGTAAAATTGTCAACAGGGACATTCTCTATCAGGAATATTGAATACGAAGAAAAGCAGAAGAATCAAATTCATATATTTTCGGCCAATTTGAAGAATAAATCAAACAATATGAAAAAAATTTACCTTCATAAATTCACCATCCAAGTCCTTCAACAGCTGTTGTATCTGCATTGAAAACAAACTCAAGGATTAAGAGCAATTTTCTTGGTGTCACTTGTGAAATTTAGGCTATATGTCGAAATTATTGACCACATCGTTTTTTTTCCAGTATAGAGATTCTTCCCGGGATTGAACCCCCGAGGATTAATTGCACGAAGGGAGTGGATGACCATTGGGCTGAAACATTTGGTTCGGAATAATACTTTAGCACTATAAAATCATAGATTGATCGATGAATTAGTAGATAACATATTCTTTTAGGCCAGGCAATGAGGCAAATGGAAAGAAGAGAAGGGTTGAGAAAAACTGAAATTAACCTTCACAGCCTCCTCCACTTCAAAGCCCAACAAGAACAATGCCTGCAAAAGTTAATGAATAATGACTAATGAGCATAAACAATGGTCATGGGAAAAGAAGTTCACCTCATCTCAAAATGTCAAAGGGGAAGAGATTACGAGATTGCAACCCCAAAATTGAGAGTGAAATTCAACAGTTACAAAAGATGAAATGCTTTTCATTTATGTAAGCATATTTAGCTCAAGAATAGAATGAAAAATACTTCTTCTAAAATTGGAAAGAAACTAACCAGAACTTACAGGTGGACCATATCTCGGATCCTCAGCAGTCAAAGGAACGAACTTAGAATCTTCAATTAGTTCACTTGGTACTCCTGTAGGATTACAATAATTTTATACAATGAGAACAACCTTTGACGCCACGCCTAATTAGAAAGTAGAAATGCACTCTACTCTCTAAAGCCTAATCAGACTGAAACATTAATTATAAAATAAAGAGAAATCAAAATTACATGGCCCCTAAAGGGACAAAGATAACAATGTCCTCAAAGAATTGTTCAAAAAACCCATTGCAAATTTAAATAGCATCTAAATTCCTCTCTCTTGACCTTTTCTTAGGCCATACTTCAATAGTGATAGTAAAAAGCAGCCACAATCATAATCTAAATTTTTTTTATATCATAATCTCTAAGAAATTCAAGCTTTAAGTGTCAATTCAAACAAAAACTATCCAAAATATCCATTTCAGGATGAAATTGTAGCTGCAGAAATGTTAGAGACAAGAATAGGCAAAAACCTTCGGAAGATGCTGCTGGAGGTCGCTTGAGCTCCAACTGAATGGTACAGTTTACATTCGCGGAAGAAACTGTTGAAATGTTTGATGTTACGAAATGAGAAAACGAAGCTGAGGAAAGCAGAAGCGAGCGAAATTTCAGAAGGGGATGTGGAGAAAAGGTCAGAGCAGAAGCCATGGTAGTAGACTCCAGTACTCTACCGCTGCTCTGTTTTCTGATAAAGCGTTGGACACGAATGGATTTGGATGGCTCCATTTTCTTATCTATTTATTTTTCTGTTTGCCATCGTTTTTGTTTATATATTTTTCCGTAGGTGTAATTTAATTTGTTTTTTAGTGTACATTTCCTTTTCCCTTTTCTATTTAATCATTATATTTTTCATTTCATTTTAATAGAATTGAATTCCTAGTGCTACTAAACGCCAGATTAGAAAGGACAAGACGGAATCTAATTATATTCTGGTAAGCAAATTTTATTTCTTTTCATTTTCTTGAAGAAAAAAGATATTTCAATCTAGTAGATATCGAATACTTAGATCAATCTAGATTCTAGATGTGAGTTGTATGATAAAAACATACAATGTAATAAATGATTTAACTCGACTCATTCTATGAACTCTTTCTATCCATGTATCCCATATGATTTCAATGAACATAAAAAATAACGAGTTGAAGATTACCAAATCCATATATTTATTCAAAATTTATGTAAGTTACCGTACATAAGAGTAGATAGCGAGTAATTCTAAATGTAAATACAAGTAACAATATATGAGTAGATTTTACTAAGATATAGATTAAGTTTAATTTGACCAAGTGATATGTCTAAATATTTGGTTAAAGTTGAGAAACAATATATACAACAATATACTTCCCAGGTGGAAACCAAAGGAAGCCATTAAATGGGCACTCCTAAGTCCTAACAAAAAAAAAACGCGGGTGAAGGGGAGATCACATCTCAGCAACCAATTTTGCCTTATCGGAAATGGCTTCAGAAAGGGTACCGCGAGTCCACCTCTTCAACATTGCCAGTGCAGCCCTCGGCTGATCCATGGGAACCATGTGTCCAGCATCATGAACCTGTTGTACACGTATTATGCAGCAACACACGCCTAATTATCAATATCATTCTATAGATGGATTGGTATGTAACATGAGAGAGAGAGAGAGAGAGAGACCTTGAGGAAACTGAGAGGTCCATGGCTTTTCAGTACTCCAGCTTCTGAACCATTTACTGTAAAAGGAACGTTAGGAGAATCCACAAACTCCTTCTGGCCAGACCATTCCATTGAATGAACCCATCTTGAATTACCTGCTCACATGTACATTACACCAGTAAAGAATCAAACATTTATATTTTGGAAATTCAATTTATAACACTACCAGAAAAAGTTTCTATCTTCTCACTCTCTCTCTCTCTCTCTCTCTCTCTCTCTCTCTCTCTCTCTCTCTCTCTCTCTCTCTCTCTAACCCCTATATTACAATAATACCACTCAATACAATAACTAATAAGTATCTGTATAGAAGTAATATAACAATCTATTGATTAGGTTTGTGAGACATTGACGTCTAAAAGTCAGTCATGTAAATATACCAAGCCAATTGCAGATTAGATCATACTCTCCAGCATAAACAAGCAACTGGATCCCATCCTCAAGCAGAGCTGGAATACCCACTTCAAAATTTCTCATCCAGTCTACCAGCATGGCCCAATACACAGTAGGACTGCATGAGACAAAATGTATGTCCCCAACTCCAAGAGCATCCCTCACTGATTTCTGCTTCAAGAATTTCTCCATGTTTGAAAAGTCATAGCATAGCTCCCCCTCGCACTTCTTCCTGATGTCATAGTACTGTGCAGCAAAGATACCAATCCATGTTAGGGGTTTGAATCTATCAGTTTCTCAACAGAACAGACAAAAAAAGAGAATTTATTCAAATGTATCATTCATATGAAGTGCAAAAAAAATGCAAGGATGACACCATGTTCATAGGTTGTCGAATATGTACATTAGAAGAGTAATTAATGCCAAACAGATTAATCAATGCAAAACTATCACCGGATTAGGATTAGATCAACATGTTACAGATTGTCACTTAAGCTTAAAGCGCTACACCAGGGGCGAACACTTACATTAATATTACCAGTATGAAGCAAAATGCTACTGAATATCGCATTGCAAACAACATAAGATGCAACACATGAGACTGTACCGTCGGTTCCTGGAGATTAAATAATATATTAGACAGAAGCAACACTAAGCAACTGCTAGTTCCTGATGTGTAAGGATAAGAACTTAGTATCCTAAGTGTACTATTAATTTTAACCGACAGATATCCTCATCCTGCGAAAAGATTTGATACTAAGAGACAGATATACGTATATAATTCAGTCTTGTGGAAGTTACCGCAAAGCTTAATTCCCAATTCACAGACCGGAACCAATTTGTTAATACGATGAAATGCAGATTTTGTAATTAGGCCCATATCCAATGCATAATCTGTGTAAGCTTTGTACTGGATTGCAGGGTCAGTAAGCCCATTACCAATGGCAAAACCCTATCCAATCAAATTCGTTCAGGTCAGTAAAAGCATTACAATTCCCATTTATTGTCAAATCATGAGATTTTTTTATCAGTGTCAAATGTTGAGAAATTATAAGCATACTTTGAGGTTAATGTGAATTCCTTCTTTAGCTTTGTTTCCTTGGTGGACTCGAGCAGCAACGGCTGGAATGTAGTGCCCAGCATATGATTCTCCTGTTATGAAGAAGTCATTCTTTGCAAGCTGGGGACGCTCAGAAAAGAAGGCCTGACCAAAAGAAAAAGCCCAGAGTCACAAACAGAAAACTTGCCTATTTCTTTTACTTAATATTTTTGTGCCCAACTCTAGGTCTATTTGGATAAAAACCAATCAAGTTCAATTTCATAAATTCGCCTGATGAAATTAGCAATTAAGAATTGCTGGTTTGGCACAATTGCATCGAACTATATTAATGACAGAGAAGAAAACCTGTAGGAAGTCATAGAGGTCATCACTGACACCCTTTTCATTGTGACGAATATCGCGTATGTCAGAACTATAGCTAAAGCCAGTCCCAATAGGTTGGTCAACATAAAGAAGGTTAGATGCCTGCAAAATATTTGAAAATTGTTATTCTCTTGCATAAAAGATATGTATCGGGACCCGGACACTAGACATAGAAGCTTCCGTTGACTCTGTTAAGCATGAATTTCATCATGACTCATTAGATCCAATCTTTAAATTGTAGGTCCAAGCATTAGCCTCATATTATCTCTCTCCAGATAAATAACGAGGAATGTTAAAAGAAAATGAACAAGAGCAATTATTGACAATAAGTCAGAAATATGGGTATTTAGGGGAAGACATAAAAAGGCCTTTTGATGGTTCGATTAACCTTTTTGAGATAAGTGTTTTCTTCCTTCATTCTCTGTAGTAAAGAAATAGGATTAGATCCATCTCACGGGACCAATTTTTTTAACCTTTGGTCTCTTGCCTCTTGATTTTTTCGCAAGTTATTTTGTAAAGCTCTTGAGGGCTCTTGAGGGCTTTTTCCTTCTAATACAATACCTCTACTTATCAAAAAAATTATTGACAGTAAGCTGAGTTTAGAGAAAAAAAAATGATTATAATTAAGAACTCGACCTTCAATTAATACAATCTAATCCCACAATTCACCAACCTATAACGGAAAAGAGCTTCATAATGTAAAATATACCTGATCCCAACCATATTTATTCCAGTTAAGACTCAAGTTATTTGCAATAGTGAAAGGACCATTTTCATAAAACATGGCCAATTCACTGCTGCATCCCGGGCCACCAGTCAACCATATCACTACAGGATCTTTCTTGTTGTTGCGTGACTCAAAGAAAAAGTAGAACATCCTACAAACAGGAATTACAATAGTTAGACAAACAATCAAAAAGCAAAAGATAAGTAGACATCTTCACTGATCAAAACAGAAAATGGCTCCAAAAAAAGTATACTTCTCTCTAAGGTTTGGGAAGTAGGAACACCACATAGAGAACGATAGGAGCAAAAGAAACGTCTACATGAAGTTCTTAAATTTATCTTTACAGTTGGTAAATGAACATTTGTAATAAATTAAAAAACGGAGAGCCATAGTACAGAAAAACCAATTCATTTCACGAGTGTATGCATAATGGACCCTTAATAAACTTATAGAACATGAATTCGCTGATGGAAAAAATAGTAGAAAAACCTATAATCCTCAATGTGAATGAGAATGCCCTGTGCCCGTCAGCACTGAAAAAAAAAACACTCAGCACCAGCGATAAAAGGGAAAAAACCCAAGGCTGATTCAATATTGTCGCTAATCCCCTACAAAAGGAGCCAAGCTCACTTCGTATAAGTAAAAACGAAGAAGCTCCACTTATACTCATATATGCTTGGAAACGCTTTTTTATAAGCAAATTATACTGTTAAGAAGCCATAGATAGCTGATTCATCAAAAACAATCCATGACGCCAACTTCAACAGACAGCATCGACGCATTATTCGGGAACCACAAACCCCAAAAACTCAGAACATATGCAATTTAGAGTATCAAAATGTCACCTCGCAGCATGAGAGTGCTCAATCTTGTAGTATCCAGCATGGTGGCCCAAGTCCTCCACAGAAATCCCGGAGTCAGCCAGGTTAGGAAAACTGAACCGCCTCTCGACAATCCTATTGGAACCTCCATTAAGTAAAGCGGAGCTTGCAGTAACATTCTCAGGAACGATGTTGACCTCGATCTCTGGAAACAAATTGAGTTCTCTGATCAGCTTCTCGGCCTGCCCGGACATGAACTTCGACCTCGCGAGGCGTATATCGTTATCTATGCCAGCCGATGACGACATCGGAGATAGAAGCAGAAAAGTGAAGAAGAGTGAGAGAAAGCTCGAGCACTCCATTGTTTTCCTCCGCGATCCTGTCAAGGTTGAAAATATTTAAGAAAGAAGAGCGAGCAAATGAAAATAGATTATTTGGATAAATATTTTTTTTACTTTTTATTAAGATTTTTAAATTTATTTCTTAAAATTCAGAATTTTATGTTGCTATTCCCTCATTGTCAACCTAAACTAATTGCGCAACTCTTTCTTTACTCATCATTTTTTTTCATTTCTCCATACAAAGCATGGTTGAGGTATACCTACTCCTCCATTGTTAGCTCTTTTTTCAAGTTTCTTCTCTCATTCTCTTCAATAAAAATGTACTTCTTCTTCTCCGTCTATTTTTCGTCTTCTTCTACTTCTTCGAGACTCATTTATTTTCAGCGAGACCTGACCATTCTTCTTCTTCTTCAATGAAAGAAGACCGGTACCCATTATTCTCTTATTTTTCACGTATAAAATGCTTCAAGTAATGGTTCGGGTAGTGATAGAATAAAACCAACTATTTAGACGGAACAACTACTTAAATCATTCAAGTAGCCACTGATGTTTGGGTTGTTGATGCAAGAAAAAAAATTACTTGAAAGGTTTAAGTAGTTAGAAACTCGTGCTTAATCCTTCAAATAGTTAAGTGGTCTCTGCTTTACTGATGTCATAAAAAATCAACTACTTGAAGGGTTCAAGTAGTTATAAATAGTTACTTGAACCCTTTAAGTAGTCACATGCTCTTTGGATGACTGACTGCAAGAATCAAAATGACTACTTGAAGGGTACAAGTAGTTTATAAACAATTATTTGAACCCTTCAAGTAGTTACATGCTCTCTGGATGACTAACTGCAAGAATCAAAATAACTACTTGAAGGGTTCAAGTAGTTATAAAATACTACTCGAACCCTTCAAGTAGTCACATACTTTCTGGATGACTGACTACAAGAATCAAATAGTTATAAACCACTACTTGAACCCTTTAAATAGTAAAATGGTCTATGGTTCCTTAATGAGAATAAATATAATTATTATTCATAAAAAATAACTACTACAAAATTAAATAAACATATTTGTTTGAAATTCAGATATTGGTAGTATACGGTGGTGAATGTGAGAGAAATGGTGATTCATTCGTTTTTAATGGTACGGTAAGCTCACCGTTAGACATACCATCAAGTTGTACTTACCAAGAGTTATCCAGTTTCATATACGATGAAATAAATGTTGATCCAACAAAGTACAATATTTCAATTAAGTTTTTATACAAGGCTCATGTGCCCTCTCCCACCTGCTGAAATTTTAAATGATCACCACGTGGGGTTTTTCATTGCTGAGAATAGTTCTGAGGCATTCCGTACTCCTTTATATGTCACTCTCAAACCCAAACCTAGGACAATTATTGATAATCTTACATGTCCAAGTCAAAGTCAGGTTCTTGAAATAGCTCTCTCACAACAAGATCGTTATGGTCACATTCCATGCTTTATGGGTGAAACAAGTCAGGTTCGTGACAGCTCCCTCGCAGCGGAATGGTCACATTCTATATTTTTTGGGTGAAACAATGGTTGATAGTGATGAGAACAATGATAATGACAATTTCCATTGAGGAGAGTATTATTGTGGGAGATATGTTTATGATGATTGTCAACAAGATGTTAATGATGAACTTGAACATCCTAAAAGTGAGGGTGGGCTTGATATTGGTGTTGATGATGATATTGATTTTAGGCTAATGAATAGTTATAATTCTCTGAGATTATCCTTACCAGATTTGAATAGGAGACCAGAGGCTAATGCACATCCTTCATCAATACCAAGTAACATTGCATCTTCGTCACGGCCATCTTATAATGCTCTGAGATTATCACAACCAGAGGATTACAAGCATGTAAGTGTCTCATATATGCTAGATACAGAAGAACTCAACCAAGACAACAATGAGCTCAAAATAATTGTTAGACTTTTGGCAATCCGTCAATACTTTGAGTTTAAAGTCTTTAAATCCACGCTGACATTGTTGGTGATTGTTTGTGCAGAAAAAACATATTCATGGAGGTTACGAGCTATTAAGGTGCGATTTTCAGAGTACTTTAAAATCACAAATTTCATAAATTCCCATACGTGCTCTTTTGATATCTTACCACACGATCATCGTCAAACAACAAGCTTATTGGTTGGTCATTGCATAAAGTCAAAATACATCGATGTTGGACGAACTATAGGCTGAAAGATATCATCGAAGATGTTCATAAGGATTATGACATCAATATAAGCTATGATAAAGCTTGGAGGGCTATGGAAGTTTCATTGGCTCTAGTTCGAGGTTCACCTGAAAGTTCATATATGAGGCTTACATATTACTGTCACATGTTAGAAGCGAAAAATCCAGGTACTGCTACTCATATAGAAAAATATGAACATAACCATTTCAAATACTTCTTCATGTCGATCGGAGCCTCAGTTCATGGATTTCTTCCCGTAATTAATGTCGATGGAACATCATTAAAAGCAAGGTATATGGCGACAATGTCCATTGCAACTTCTAAAGATAGGCATAACCAAGTATATCCACTTGCCTTTGAGATTGCTAACTCTGAGAATGACGCATCGTGGGAATGGTTATTTAGTAAGCTATATTGGGTTATTGGAGACTTGGATGACTTGGTATTTGTGTTAGACAGAAATGAAAGTATAGCAAAAGGTATACCGACTGTCTTCCCACAATCATTTCATGGAGCTTACATCTACCATATGTGAATGAGTTAAAATCAACGTCAATCCTTTATTTTTCAAAGTAGCCAAGGCCTATCGTGTGTCAGAATTTGAGGCATAAATGGCTATCATCAACCAAGTTCATCTAGGTATTTGAAACTATATTGAGGTGGCCAGATTTGATAGATGAGCTTGTTCTCATTGTGGTGGTAGACTATATAATATAATGACTACTAATATCGCCGAATGCATGAATATCATACTAAAGGATGCTAGAGCCCTCCTAATAATAAGTTTAATAGAACATCTACTTGATTTGATGCAAATGTGTCGGACATTTACTTTTGAGATGCACACATAGATGACCAAATGGTGTGAGAATGAGCTTAAAAATAATCATGATGCTTTTCATAAACTTTCAGTGACTGCCTTAGATATTCACGAGTTTTGTGTAAGTACTGGAGATGGAGAGAGCATGTTGTGAACTTGCATAAAAAGTATGCACTTGTCGTGAATTTGATCTAGACCAATACCCTTGTGCACATGAATTAGCTTGTTGTCGACAACACAACATATCTGCTTACAGCTTATGCTCGAAGTATTATAAGGCTGAGGCACTAGTGGTAGCTTACGCAGAAACAATTCACCCTCTCGGAGATCCTACAGACTAGACTATCAGTGACGAGGTAAGAGAAAGAATTGTCTCTGCCCCCTATGATGAGGTGGTCTAGTGGGAGATGCAGGGTAAACAGAATATCATCTAGAGATGAGGATGTACAACTAAATAAATGTAGTCGATGTGGTACGTGGACATAATAGACAGACATGCAAACATCTTATCCCCCTTCACATGCGTGATGAATCACAACCAGACACATAAGCTTGTATGTATGCAGTTAAAATTTTGTATGTATTTTATCAATCTATTTTTATATATATTGTATGAATTTTATATAGATATTGTATCTTTTTTATCTACCTAAGTAGTTATTTATTTTGGTTAGTAAGCAAACTACTGCAAATTGCATATATTCGAATGACTACTTGATGGGTTCAAGTAGAAGTTCGTGACTACTTGAATCCTTCAAGTAGTCACATTTTCTCTGGATAAGTCACTGCAGGAGATAAAAATGACTACTTGTTGCCCTCAGTTTATATAGAGAGCATGTAACTACTTAAAGGGTTCAAGGAATTTTTTTTACTATTTGAAGGGTTCAAGTAATAAAAAAACAACTTGAACCCTTCAAGTAGTCATATTTTTTTGTGCCGTCAGTTTATACAGAGAGCATGTGACCACTTGAAGGGTTCAAGTAGTCAAAAATTACTACTTAAACTCTTCAAGTAGTCATATTATTTGTTGTTGTAGGTTTATACAGAGAGCATGTTACTACTTGAAGGGTTCAAGTAGTAATCCTTGACTACTTGAACCCTTCAAGTAATCTTATTGTTTGTTTCCCTTAGTTTATACAGAGACCGTGTAACTACTTGAAGGGTTTAAGTAGTCATATTGTTTGGTGCCGTCAGTTTATACAGAGAGCATGTGACTACTTGAAGGGTTCAAGTAGTAAAAAACACTACTTGAAGCCTTCAAGTAGCATATTGTTTGTCGCCGTCAGTTTATACAGAGAGCATGTGACTACTTGAAAGGTTCAAGTAGTCAAAAAATACTACTAAACCCTTCAAGTAGTCATATTATTTGTTGTTATAGGTTTATATAGAGAGCATGTGACTACTTGAAGGGTTCAAGTAGTAAAAAAATACTACTTGAAACCTTCAAGTAGCATATTGTTTGTCGCCGTCAGTTTATACAGAGAGCGTGTGACTACTTGAAAGGTTCAAGTAGTCAAAAAATACTGCTAAACCCTTCAAGTAGTCATATTGTTTGTTGCCGTCAGTTATACAGAATGTATGTGACTACTTGAAACGTTCAAGTAATCAAAAAATACTACTTGAACCTTTCAAGTAGTCATGTTTGTCTCATGTTAATGAGCAATCAAGACACAGTAGTTGGCACCATCCACACAGTAATAAATCTTAAAACCCTCATTAGTTATAATTTCTTGAATTCCAATCAACAATTATATTCAACTTCTTCACCAATAGCCCCACCTTTATGAACATCGGCAAAATTCTTCCAGAATGGCTATTGCTTTTCTTGGTCAGTTGGGTTCAAAGTCAAAGAACCTTCAACTACAAATTAACACAAAAAATATGTCATCATCTGTTGAAAGAGGTAGATATATATCACATCCTTCAAGTACTTACATGTTTTGACTTCTAGAGTCAAAATAACTATTTGAAGGGTTCAAGTAGTCAGTTACAACTATTTGAACCCTTCGAGTAGTGAACAAATCATTACTTGAAGGGTTCAAGTAGTAAGATACAACTACTTGAAGTAGTGAACAAATCAAGTAGTTACATGTTTTGACTTTCAGAGTCAAAATCACTACTTGAAGGGTTCAAGTAGTCAGTTACAACTACTTGAACCCCTAAGGTAGTAAACAAATCACTACTTGAAGGGTTTAAATAGCCTGATAAAACTACTTGAACCCTTCAAGCAGTTACATGTTTTGACTTTCAGAGTTAAATAACTACTTGAAGGATCCAAGTAGTCAGTTACAACTATTTGAACCCTTCAAGTAGTGAACAAATTACTACTTGAAGGGTTCAAGTAGTCAGATAAACTACTTGAACCATTCAAGTAGTTAAGTGTATTGACTTTCAGAGACAAAATCACTACTTGAAGGGTTCAAATAGTCATATGCAACTACTTGACTTGCCACTATAAAAATGATAAAACAAAAAAATCAAGTGCTCTTACCAACTTACGAGCAAAAATATCCTTCTGCACTTGTTCATGCGAGACAATGGTGTTAGTCATCTAATTAAGTAATCTTGGAAAACGATTAGCAATTTTTTTCGCATACAGGTTTCCAATTATAGGGATGATCTCATATGCCAAAACCTGTATATATCAATAATAATTATTTCCACTAATTCTGGAAGCATAAAAAAGAAGAAGAGGGGAATGAAGATACTTGAAAAGCATATGGGAAACCCCTCAACGGGTATGTATGCTCATTAATTTGTTTTCCAATCTTCTTCTTTTTCTTTTTATGACTTTCCCCATCTTCCTCATCATTAACTTCTTTAGGAAGAGCGTTCTTCAAAGCCCATATGGTCCTCCCAAAGCAAACCTCCCCACATGGGTAGCTATTGAAATCATCCAGATTATCAACCAGCATCACCCATCTATTATCAATCTTGTTCCTTCTCTCCTTCCCAAGAAAAATATGCACCAGTAAATAAAGTGTAACGCCCCGATCCACGAGGGTTTAACATATGTGTAATTTCATAATTTTGAAATCCCCAATTCGCAACAAACCCTAATTTTGAGAAAATTCTCAAAATGAAATTCGTAATTTACTCATGATAGAAAAACCTTGACCATAAATAGTGGAAGCATTAAATTTATCCATGATCGGAATCTTAATCATTAAATAACGGAAGCGATAAAGTGTCTTTAATGCATAATTAATAAAACTCTAAAAAACTAAATTAAATTCTGAAATAAAGCCAAAACTTAAATCCATAATTTATGAAGCTTTCGGTCATCATAATTCGTAGAAAATCATAACGTACAATAAACTACTTAAATAACCAAGTTTAACAGAAAATGTTTTCCTAAGTTTTAAATCAAATCATAAACTGAAAACATAAATTTCCCAGATCTAATTGGTTATGGCAGTCTCCCACTCATGTTGCTTGTCATCACCACCTCCATCATAAATAACTGTAGGGGAATGAGTATTTTAAAATACTCAGTAAACAAACTCATAAAATAACATGCATCCACATGTCATATATGCAATCATTACATAATATAATTGAACTGGACATATATAATAAATGAACTAAAGTAGCGTACTTGATCATTTCATGGCTTAATATAGCACGTAGATAACACGTGTCTCAAACAGAATCATATAACAATCTTATTCATATCTTGTCTTGGCATATCCCCTAGTTAACAACCTAGTCAGAACTAATCGCACACTAACTGAAACATATCATGACGAATTGAGCAATGAAACAGATGGCGCACATCGAACGATGAAACAGATGACACACATTGGGCGACAAAACAGATGCCACTCATAGGTGACGAAAAATGTGAACAGATGTCACATCATGATGGGCGGTAAACATATACAGATGACACCCAATGTATGACTAAAACATGAACAGATGACACCCTATGTGACGAAAGCATGAACAGGTGACACCTTATTCATATTACAGAACAAAACATGAACAATCCTGATTTCTTATTAACTAAGGGTCGTGCTTAATTTCATATCTTGCTTAATTACCACTTGACTGGATTAACTTGATAACTTACAGAATCCAACGTATGATAATAATTAATCATATAATGCATACTGATACAAGTAACAGAATCAAACATGATAACATACTAACGTAAAATCAGTCATACCCAAATATTTATATCATGATAATCAAATTAATAATTGAACAATAACAAATATAAATACATGATACAATTATAATATTAGAGTCACATCATTATATAAGTCAATTTACACAAACATATATATGAACATAACATGCTTATAGATAATTAAAGTTGATGAGAATAGCACACACTACATTTATCACACGTGGATCACATTACAATGTAAATTCACTTACGCAAAGCATAGACATTTATCACACATGGGATATACTACGATAGAAATTCACTTACACAAAGTATAGACATTTATCACACATGAGTCACGTGACGATGCAAATTCACTTACACAAAGCATATACATTTGTCACGCATGAGTCATATTACAATATAAGTTCACTTACCTGAAACGGAAGAATGAACTAAACAATTAATGACCTGAAATCTAAAAATATATAATCACTAAATTGTTTTGAAATAAATCAATATAAACACATTTTTAATATCATAAGATAAAAGAGATTTAATTAAAATGGTGCGAATGAGTCTGAGTGAGTTCAGAAAACAATGCTTTGGGTCAGAAATTGAAAGATTAAACTTGGCCAAACGGTTCATATCGGGCTGGTTCAGACCATTCCGGTTCAATTTTATTTGATGGGTCGGTAAAAATGAACCGGGTCATAAGACCTAGTTGCAGTCGAAATAGAGGGTGAGAGAAAGAAAGAGAAAAGAGGGAAGGGGAAAGGGGGGCCCGGCGATAAACCACCGGTGATGGAAGAAGCAGAGAGGGAGAGAGAGAAGAAAGAAGCAGAGAGAGAGAGAGAGAGAGAATGAGAGAGAGGGGGATCTTAGAGGGGAAGAGCTAGATGGAATCTTAGAGGGGAAGAGAGAGAGGGATAAAGAGAGAATCAGGGAGAGACACAGAGAAAGAAAATGAGAGACAACACAAAGAGGAAGAGACAAAGCAGAAGAGAGAGTTAAGAGAGAAAGAGTGAGAGAGAGAAACAGATGGTGAGAGAGAACGAAACAGAGGGGGAGAGAGATGAATAAGAGAGGGGGGAAGGGGAAACAAAATATGGGAGAGAGAAAAGATAGAACAAGAAGAGAAGAAGAATAAAAGAAAAAGCTTACTGATGATGGAATGTCGACGGCAATAGCAAGGAGCAATGAGAGAGAAGGAGAAGAAAACACAAAGAATGAGGGAGAACAGTTTCATTGAAGGGGACTGCGCGGGGTGAGATGGAGAAGGAGAAATATATAAAAATTAGGTTAGGGCTAGGTTAGGGTGTAAAGAGATGTTTGGTGTGAGTTAGTGTTAAAAACAATTATAATATAAAACTCTTTTAAAATTGAAATATTAAATTTTAAACTAAATCATATATAATTAAATTTGTTTTACAAAAATTACAAATAGACCATTTTTAAAATCACTTTATCTTTTAAATCAATTTTATGAAAATGCCCCTTTAGGAAGGGTCAGGGTATTACATAAAGTATCCCCAACTTCACAACATCACCATCCTCAACACTTTCGCTACCAATAAAAACTTCCTCCAACCACTTGTTGTTGATGTTGTCAACACGGTTGAAGTACTGATCCTTAATCCTATTAGGGGCAGTCTTGTAATATGACCTAAGGTCAGGAGAAGTGTCACAGTGAATGCCAGTTATCAAAGCAAATTGTCTCTTAGAGAACCTTATTGCTTTTCCAGCAATGAGAAAATATATATAATATTTAGTAGTGAAATCCTTTGGCGCAGCTTCTCTGAGAAGCATGTGATGACATATGGTTCCAGAAAATTTGATACTCCGTATGTCTAGCAAATTACCAAAACATGCCTTCCTAAACAGAATCTTCTGAGATTTTAGTGAGCTTTTCATTCACTTTCGTAAAAGCATTTAGGCTAGAGAGACAGTTCACATTTCCATGGATAATTTCATCATTTTTTAAGACTGGAGTCAGCTTAATTTTTAGAGCCATATTTGTTGAAGTATGTGGATATAAAGTAAGTATCATCATTTATTTATACACATAAAAGTATTTGATGCTTACTAAAGGGTTAAAATAGTTATATAAAACTACTTGAATCCTTCAAGTAATGAACCGGTGACTATTTGAAGGGTTCAAGTAGTTCAAATAGTCAGATACAACTACTTGAACCCTTCAAATAGTGACTTGTTCTTATTTTCATAAATAAAATCACTACTTGAACCCTTCAAGTAGTCAAATACACTACTTGTCAAGATTCAGAATCACTACTTGAACCCTTCAAATAATGATTTGTTTTGACTTCTAGATTCAAAATCACTACTTGAATGGTTCAAGTAGTCAGATACACTACTTGAACCCTTCAAGTAGTGAGATACTATTTTCAAATTCACTACTTGAAGGGCTCAAGTAGTCCTAAACAGCTACTTGAACTCTTCAAGTAGCCAATATATTCAAATGATTATCACATTCATCTATCGAAAATATCAACTAATCCAGACATGCAGAAAGTTATAATCATCGAGACAGATAACCTAAACCCTAGAAAAAGTACAGTAAGAAGAATAATGGGTACATGAGTTTCAAATTGACTCTCTAAGTCCTTTTTTGCGTAAAAAAGTAATGGGTACCTAAGTTTCTCCGTAGGTGGGTGTCGTGCTTGGCTATCGTGCTAGAGTGCTATGGAAACAGAAAAAGAAGAAGACGACTTGCAGGGATTTTCTTGCCACAGAAGACGCAGAAGAGACGGGAGAAGAGATAGCACATATGAGAATGGAGACGAAGAGGAAGAAGAGAGCAAATGAGCGTAAAGAGAAGAAAGAGAAACAGAAGAGACGCGAAAAAACAAGCAACCATCTTTTCCTACTTGATGGGTAACTACCTTGGGCAGTATGAACAGTGAAATTCATTTGATTTAGTGGTCCAGGGGTATAAATTTCTGAGTTTTGAAATAGAGGTATAAAAATCCTAACAAAAAATGGAAAGGGTATATTTATCCAAATAACCCAATGAGAAAATAGTGGAAAAAGTAGGAAAAATATGTATTCGTCTCTTCAACTATTAAGTTACTGTCATTTATAATTTTGAACTATTATTTCCACATTCATAACTTTTAATTTATTATTTACTGTCAAATATAACCTTCCATATATGGAACTGATAGTGAGCTTTTAGTAAGGCTTAGAAAGACATCGTTTTAATTTGTTAAAATTAAAAAAACACCTCATTAATACTACGTAGTTTTGAACCTAGCTTCTATTAAACCTAGGGTAGTTTTTCCCCTTCCCCTCCCACAACCTTTAGAGTCTTTCGGCTTGGGTTTTTTGCAAGACTATACCTTAGGAAAACACATTTTGTAAAATTATACCTCTTCAGTAATTTATGCACTCCCTAACCTCGGGCCCACATTCCCTTCATTTTTTCTCTTCTTTTTTCATTACTCTTCTTACACATTGGCTCAAACTCTCTCTCTCTCTTCAGTCTTCATCTTCCATTTTCATCTCTCTTTCATTTTTCCAGAAACTCATTTTCTTATAAACTCAATTTCATTTTTTATTTCTTCATGCTTCATTTGCTTAATGATTTTACAACTTTTTCATTTTCTAGGTTGAGAGCTAAAATTGTATTTTTTTTTTAAATTTTGTTGGAAATGGGTGAGAATATGGCTGAAATTTGATGGGTTTTGGTACACGAAACCCTTGCAGCCATCGTGTAGACTACAATATGGTTACACAGTGCACGTGTACCCATTGTGTAGTCTACACGATCGTAGTGCTTGTGCAACCATCTTGTAGTCTACACGATGGGTGTAAGGGGGTTCGAGTAACAACCTCTTCGCGTTGTCAGCACTATCATTGCACTAACGGAGCAGGAAAGAACAATAATGAAGGAAAGGAAGCAGTACAGTAAGAAATCAATGTTGGAGAAGCGCATGGAAAACCACTCATCTGACAACGGGAATCTCTCGCTAATATTTGATGATCTAGATCTCGAACATGACAGAAACCATAATGATGTACTTGTCATTTCGATACAGGTCGGTAATTGTCTTTTGAGAAGAGTTCTAGTAGATGATGGAAGCACAGTTAACATACTGTACCAGACCACGTTAAAAAAGATGTCAATGGGAGATCAGAAGTTACAGAGGACCTTACAACCATTGATAGGTTTTAATGGAGCCATCGGGTACTCGGAGGGGACCCTTACTCTCCCTGTAAGAGCTGAACCTTTTAATCATATGATTGAGTTTATGATTCTAGATACTTCATCCCCGTACCACACCATTCTGGGAAGAACATGGCTGCATAAGATGAAAGTTGTACCATCAACCTTTTACCAAGTGTTAAAGTACCCCTCACCAGAAGGGATCAAGACCATCAAAGGAGACCAGGCTTCAGCCCGCATCTGTTTTATGACTGCATTAGACTATGCAAAGAAAATGTATAGAAGTAGCAGAACTCAGACAGTCAAAAGAAGTAACTCAATAGCAATCAAAGGACGACGAGTCAGACGGCCTGAGGTACGAGGTGGGGGAATAGACAGAGTTGGTGTGCTTAAAAGAAGGAACATAAAAGATGACAAACATCAATAAATGCCTCGAACAAGCAGATAAAGACATGTTGATCGACTTTCTAGGAAGGAACAAAGATGTTTTTGCCACTACTGCGCAAGAAATGTTAGGATTCCAGAAGAGATTATATGCCACAAGGTGAAGACGGATCCAACAGTAAAACCAGTAAAACAGAAGAAAAAGAATTCCGCGCCAGAACGGAACAAAGCAATAAAGTAAGAAGTAGATAAACTACTAAACATAGGATTCATTAGAGAAGTTGGCTATCCAGAGTTGCTGGCTATGAAAAAAGAATGGCAAACGGAGAATCTGTATGGATTTCACCGACTTAAACAAAGCTTGTCCAAAGGAGACTATCCGTTGCCCAAAATTGACCAAATGGTAGATGCCACATCTGGACATGAGCTCCTTAGCTTTATGGACGCCAACTCTGGATATAGGCAGGTGAAACTATTCCAACCTGACTAAGAAAAAAATTCTATCATTATTGAATAGGCATCTATTGTTATAAAGTAATGCCCTTTGGGGTGAAAAATGTAGGAGCTACATATAAGAGATTGGTGAACAAAGTATTCCAGAGTCAGGGTAGAAGATATATGGAGATGTACGTGGGTGACGGGTTGGTAAAAAGCAAAGGACAAGAAAACCATATCCAAGATCTAGAGGAAGTTATCAAAAGAGCAAATATGGGATATTTTAAGTTTTAATTAATAAGGATGAGAATGTCTTATAAACTATTTAAAATTAATATGACCGACCCTAAGGTGGCACATTAATTGTTAGGTTGTCTTATCTTAGACTAATAATTGTTAAGTTTATGTGTTTGATATGTTGCATTCATGTATCATATTTACTTTCCAAAATTTTTAATATTTATTTCAATTATATTGAATGATGTATGGTTTTTTTCTTTTCAGTTATAATTATGTCTATCACAGGTAACCCTATTACTGCTTTACTTGTACTCAACAATTTGAATGGTGATAACTTCATAAGATGGAAATCAAATTTGAATTTGAAGTTTATATGTGGGAACCACAAATTTGTTGTTACTGAAGAATGTCCTGAGGAGCCCGCTACCAATGCCCCTAAAAACATGAAGGGCAAATTTGATGTTTGGGTTCAGTCCAACAATAAAGCTAAGTGCTGCATGCTTGTGAACATGAATGATGTTCTTATATCAAAGCATGAAAGCATGGAAACTGCTTATCAGATTATGGAATCTCTAAAGGCAATGTTTGAGCAACAATCTGATTAAAATCGTCATGAAACTACTAGTAGTTATATGACTACTAAGATGAAGAAAGGTACTTATGTGCGTGAACATGATCAACATAATGCATGAGGCAGGAATGCATGGGGCTACCATTGATGAACGAACTCAAGTCAGCATTATACTTGAATCACCCACACTTGCTTTTTCCGCGTTCGCTACCAGCTACGTTATGAACAAGTTACAATTCAACATGGCCCAATTGTTGAATGAACTACAAACTTTTGAGTCACTTAGTGAGAGTATGACCAAAGAGGGCAAGACAAATGTTTCTAAGCAAAAGCTTTCTTCCACTGTTATTAATAGTAACAAAAAAAGAACAATGGTAAGGGCAAGAGTACGAATAAGAAAGGAAAGAAAGTCAAGAGATCACCCAAGGCCAAGAAGAACAAGAACGACAACAAACCCAAGGGAAAATGTTTCCATTGTGGATTTGAAGGTAACTAAAAGAGAAACTGTAACAAGTATCTCCGAGCTGAAAAAGAAATGTAAATATGATTTACTTGTACTTGAAGCTTGTTTAGTGAAATATGATTTGTCATCTTGAATTATAGATTCAGGAGCCACTAACCATCTATGTTCTTCTTTGCAAATGCTTTATTCTTCAAGGGTGCTTGCTGATGGCGAGGTGATAATGAGAGTTATCAGTGGTGCCCTCGTTTCAGCGAAAGCATTGGGGACAGTCTGTTTAAACTTTGAAAATAATTATCTTATTTTGAACAATGTTTATTTTATTTCTGGATTCTCTAGAAAATTGATTTCTTTATCCTTGTTGCGTGAACAAAATTTTGATATTTTTTTAATAATAATATGTTTTTATTTCAAAGAATGGTTTCAAAATTTGTTATGCAAAAGTTTCAAACAGAGTGTATATGCTTAAACCAACATAATGAGCATTAATAATTCAGGATTATTTAAAGTAGCAAATCCAAAAAGATAACAAACGAAAAAAGATTTCTCAAGAAAATGATACATATCTAAGCAAGATGCCTTTAGAGTTATGGAATGGCCCCAAACCTAGTTTGCGTCATTTTCGTATATGGGTGTGTCCAACTCATGTTCTTAGACCTAAGATCAGAAAGTTAGACTCAAAGTATGAGGTACACATATTCATAAGCTATGCTCCAGAGATTAAAGGTGGGCACTTTTATAGTCACAATGATCAAAAAGTGTTTCTGTCGACAAATGCAACCTTACTTGAGCATGACTATATGCAAAACTACAAAACAAGTAGCAAAGTAATTTTTGAGGAATTGGCGGCTGATGAGATCAAACCACCTTCAATTTCTACTGACAAATGACAAACTAGAGAAACCACAATTTCTGTAAAGGAAACCCCGGTGAAACATCATAGTGGGAGGGTTGTGAAATAACCAGTTCTCTACGAACTAGAAGCACATGTCCTAGTGTCAGACACTGATAAAGATGATCCATTTTCTTATGAAGAAGCAATGGATGATCCTGAAAAGGAGAAATGGCAAGAAGTCACCAGGAAATGGAATCTATGTATTCCAATTCCGTCTAGGAACTTGTAGATCCACATAAAGATGTCAGGCCCATTGGATGTAAATGGATCTGCAAGAATAAAAGAGGTGCAGATGGGAAAGTATAGACTTTCAAGGTACGGCTAGTACCAAGGGCTTTACATAAATGGAGGAAGTCGATTATGAAGAGATATTCTCCCATGTGGCCATGCTAAAATCCATTCGCATCCTTTTGTCCATAACCGCTAGTTTTGACTATGAGATATGGCAAATGGACGTCAAGAAAGTTTTTCTGAATAGCTCTCTTGAAGAAAGCATCTATATGATGCAACTAGAAGGGTTCATACAAAATGTACAAGATCAGAAAGTATACAAGTTGCTTAAATCCATTTATAGATTAAAGCATGCATTTAGATCTTGGAATCTCACATTTGATGAGATTATATAGTCTTATGGCTTTGAGCAAAATGTTGACAAAGCATGTGTTTATAAATACATCAAAGATAAGATAGTGGTTTTCTTAGTTCTTTATGTTGATGATATTCTAATCATCGGGAATGATGTCAAAACTCCATCAAATGTAAAGAAGTGGTGAGCTGAAAAATTTCAAATGAAAAATTTGAGAGAATCAAGCTATGTTCTGGGCATCCAAATCATAAGGGATAGAAAGAAAAAAAACTCTTGACACTTTCTCAGGCATCTTATATTGATAAGGTGCTGGAGAGATTCTCTATGGAGAATTCTAAGAAAGGTCAACTACCGACTAAACATGAAATTATCCTCTCTAAGGAACAATGTCCTAAGACACCTCAGGGGGAAAAGGATATGAGAAAGGTTCTCTATGCTTCAACAGTTGGAAGTCTCATGTATGTCATGTTGTGTACGAGACCGGAAATCTGTTATGCAGTGAAAATTTCAGTCGTTATCAATCGAATCCAGGTTTGGAACATTGGATTGCAGTAAAGCACATTCTCAAGTATCTTAGGAAAATGGGAAACTATATGCTTGTTTATTCAGGTGGAGACCTGAATCGCACTGGATATACTGATTAGGAATCAGATAAGGATAGTCGAATGTCGACGTCTGAGTCATAGACTAAGGTGATCTAAATGTTATTAAGATAATGTTGGATCAAAATCTGGCTCTAAATGTTATGTAGATAACATTGGATCAGAACCTGGCTGGCCCATTTACCATGACACTTCCTGCGAAGTTGTTTAAGGGTTATGTGCGTAACATAGGATTAAGAGAGAGCTCACATTTTCTTTAGGGTAAGTGGGAGATTGTTGGGGGTTATGCCTACAACGCATGTGTATTGACATTTTGATATGATATTTAATGAGCATTACATTTTTTTTTATAATTGTTCTTTTAAATTATTGTTGAATAATTTATATAAATGTCTAAAAATTTCATATTCATTAATGAGACTATAATCTTGTATTAGTACGAGAGGATTAAGATCATAGATAATGAATAAAACTGTCAACAACATATTAAAGTATGTAATCTTTAATGAATGGTTTTTAGTATGGCTAGATCTGGATCATTGATGTGGATATGCATCTTAGTAAATGTACTATATATAATGAGATCATATATGATTAGAACGATGTGAATTAATATCTTTACCAACGTGTCTTTTATCATAAAGATTTAATACACATCAATTTAATGATCATATGTAGATCAATCTAAATCATCTGAATCACTTAAAACCCCACTCTACGTAACTAACAAGCCAAAAAAAATTTACATCTCAAAGTTGTGTTCCTCAAACCACAACGTCACAACAAACTCGGGTTCCTGAAACTACTGGATTATATCAAAGTTGGGTTCCTAAAACCATAACATCGAAGCAACATCTACATGAAAGTGATTATGATTTTGAGAGGAACTACGGCTATGATGATGTTTTTGGTCATGACCTTGGTGATGATAATGATGAATTCGAGGATGAGGATGCCGATGATGATGAGTTTGATCATGAGGCATATGATCATGCCAACTTGAATGATGACCAGGATGAAGCCATCCGTGAAGATGGCCATACAATAATTTTAGACTTAAATGATGGTTCCGAACCCGAGACCACTCCTTCTTCACCATCACGAGTTGATTTGAATGAACCTTGTCTAGGTCATTTGAATGAACAACGTCTGGGATCCAATGAGCAACGGGTTGATTTGAATAAGTTTGTACCGGACATAATAAGCATGGGTGAGTTGTATAGTGGTAAATCTGAGTGGGTTACATTTGTCGTATGATGGCCATACGTAGAAATTTTAAGTTTTGGATCTTCAAGTCAAATACGTCATTGTTGGTGCTTATGTGCGTTGATAAACAATGCACATGGAGGTTAAGGGATATGAAACTCAAAAATTGTCCATACTTCAAAGTGATAAAGTTCGTCAATAATCATACATGCACTTTTGAAGTATTGAGATATGAACACCATCAAGCCACATAAAAAGTCTTCAGGAACACTACACGATGGGTACACTGGCTTCGTGTAACCATCGTGTAGTGTAACAATTCGATACTGCCTTCATAAAAAGTCTTTAGGAAACCTACACGATGGGTACACTGGCTTCGTGTAGCATCGTGTAGTCTACATGATGGGTACATTGACTTCGTGTACCCATCGTATAGTGTAACAATTCGCTACTGTCTTCATAAAAAGTCTTTAGAAAACTATACAATGGGTACACTGACTTCGTGTACTCATGGTGTAGTCTACACGATGGGAACACTGACTTCGAGTACCCATCATGTAGTGTAACAATTTGCTACTGCCTTCATAAAAACTATTCAGGAAACTACACGATGGGTACACTAACTTCGTGTACCCATCCTGTAGTGTAACAATTCACTACTGACTTCATAAAACGTCTTCAGGAATACTACACGATGGGTACACTGACTTCGTGTAGTGTAACAATTCACTACTGCCTTCATAAAAACTCTTCAGGAACACGACACGATGGGTACACTGACTTCATTGTGTAGTGTAACAATTCACTACTGCCTTCATAAAAACTCTTCAGGAACACGACACGATGGGTACACTGACTTCGTGTACCCATTGTGTAGTGTTCCAATTCTCTACTGTCTTTATAAAAAGTCTTCAGGAACACTACACGATGGGTACACTGGCTTCGTGTAACCATCGTGTAGTCTACACGATGGGTGCACTAACTTTGTGTATCCATCGTGTAGTGTAACAATTCGCAACTCACTTTATAAAACGTCTTTAAGAATACTGCACAATGGGTACATTAGCGTCGTATAACCATCGTGTAGTTTTACCTTAATCAAATTCAAAGGTAAAACTACGCATTCAACAACAAAAAATTGAGCATTAAAAAGTATAGGTGAAAAATAACCAACAAATAAGTATAAAAAATTTAAATATCCAATTGAAACATAAATATATTACAGTGGTTCGATTTTGCCCCGTGAAATTAATTCAATTACAATGCCCTTGCAGAAATGCGGCATTCTTTTTTCAGTGATTTCTTTGAAATCAATACCCCACAACCATATCTTCAAAAAACACAATTAGTTTATGGAATGAAAAAAATCATATGAAATATATATATATTTCACTTACGCATTCGATTGTAGAGGACAGTCCTTTGGTTTATATTCCCATAAATTTTTAGGTAGAACCCACGTTCTTTTTTCATAAATATTCATGATTTACAGCAAACGTGGGATTATCTTTATAAAGGGCTTCATAAGTTGTGGATACTTAGATCTTTGAAGGACATCATCCATGTAATTATAAATGTTTACACATTGTCCATTCAAGTCTAACTCCACAGTGAGCCAATGATTATCTCCCATGTTCATGGGGAATATAACATGTATAGATTTGCATAAATATTCATGATTTGCAGCAAAACATAATGTTTACTACCTTATAAGTAAGAAAAACATAACTTGATAGATTGTTTCCAAAAAACATAACCGGAGAGTATCGTCGACATCAACATGCCAGGCCTTTGGATTATCCTCAAAATTCTCCACACGGCCGGTAAAGTTTCCCTGTAATGTCAAAGGAAACATTGTAAATCAAAGTTTAAAGACTACATGCAGTCTACACACTAACCGTGAAAGGCCTCGTGTAGACTACATGAAGTCTACACGCTACCTGTGAAAGCATCGTGTAGACTCTGTAAAATCTTTTAACTTACTTTCAGTAGCAAATCGCCAACGGTCACTCTGATATGGGGGTTGTAATGTCACAAATCTATCCTAATCAACTCTAAGTATACATCGATATGCTGCAATGAAAAAAAAAATTACATAAGATAGGCATATTTATTTTAAATACCACATTCACTTAAAATTCGCATATAACTACTTACATCAGACGCAAGCCACTGGCATGGTGCGGATACAAGTGTTTTGAACCAGGCATAACTATTGACGCAGTACGCAATTACAAATAAAAAATAAGAAAAGGAAAATATGAGAAAGATGACAACTACACGATATCCGTGTACTTATCGTGTAACCCTTAAGAAATAAGAATTGAGAAAAAATGATGACTACACGATGTTAGTGTAGCCATAGCATAGACTACACGTGTTTTAAACTAGGAAAAGTCACTGACGCAGTACCGAACGTTTATTTTCTCTTTGTTGTACAATGTAATTACAGAAAAAAGTAAGAGATAAGAAAAATGAGACAAATTATGACTACACGATGAATACGTGAGGTTAGTGTAGTCATCGTGTAACCCTCAACAAACAGAACCTCAGCAAAAGAGGTGATGACTACACGATGTTCGTGTAACCATTGTGTAGACTACACGATGTCAGTGTAACCATCATGTAAACCGTCAATAAACAAAAACTAGGAAGAGGTAATGACAACACGATGTCTGTGTAGCCATCATGTAGAAAACTATAAAAACTAGACAATGGCTACACGATGTAAGTGTAATCATCGTGTAACCATCAACAAACAGAAATAGAGAAGTGATGATGACTACACGATGTTCGTGTAACCATCGTGTAGACAACATGATGGTTACACTCTTTCATTGGTCATCGTGTAGTCTACACGATGACCACACGGACACATTGTATCAATTGTGTTAGAAGAATAATTTAACAAAAAGTTAATTGTAAACTTACTTGGCCTGAACTAGTCATCGAAACTGGATTCATCCTCTGCAAATACGTCAAGGAAAGGTGTAAAAGGCTTGAATTCCGTTGTCTTCACCACTTTCTCCTTCAGTTTTGTCTTACGCTGCCTTTTCTTTTAATTTTACTACGTAAGCCAAGTAGGGGACTCAAGGATGCGAGATCCCCTGACCTTCCTCTTACCAAGATCACCAAGGCAGACAAGGTCAGCTTCTTCTCCACTGTTGGGCTGCTCAGTAGACTTCATCAAGTCTGATATTACCGATGCAACTTATTTTTTCTGCGTTTTCCATTTCTACATCTTCTTTTATTTCATTTTTCACCATTATTTCTTCATTTATTTCCTCCTTGAACTTTTTTATTTTATTTTCATCCCCATCTATGATTCTTTTTTCTCTTCTTTTTCTTCTTCCTCTACTTTCAATTCTTTTTTTACTTGCATTTTTTCTTCAATTTTCTCCTCTTTTATTCCAACTCCTCATTCCTCTTCCTTTTCCTCCTTTTTTTTGTTTATTTTTTTCTTCTTCTTCCTCATCCTTCTTCTTTTCTATATTATCTTCCTTCTCTTCTTTTTTCTCTTCCTCCCTACTCTTTTTTTTCATTCTCTTTCTTATGTCCTTTTTCTTCATCATCTTTCTTCTCGTCTCCATCCTCTTTCTTTTTTCCAACTTCTTCTTCGTCTTTCTTCTCCTCCTCTTCATCTTTTTTTCTGCTTCCTCGTCCTCTTTCTTCTCCTCCACATCTTTTTTTCCTCTTCCTCCTCTTTCTTCTCAATCTCAACTTTTTTCCCTCTTCTTCCTCTTTCTTCTCCCTCTCTTTCTTCTCTCCTTCTCATCCTCTCTTCATCTTTCACTTCTTCTTCTTCATTTTTCTCCTCCTCTTCCTCTTTTTCTTCCTCCTTTTTCTCCTCATTCTTCTCCTCTTTTTCAACAGTCATTTTTTCTCCATCCTTTTCATCTTTTTCCTCCTCTTTTTCTGCTTTCCCTCTTCTTCTTTCTCTACCTCCATCATCAAGTCAGAATGAGGACCAAAGGAGAAATGATCATCATCAGGCCGTGATGAAAGCAGATGATCCATCAACATCTTGATTTGGGAAATGGCATAGGAAAGGTTGTATTGCATGATCATAAGTTTCTTGTCCATTAATTTATCTTTTTGTCCATGCTAATCAAACAATTCCTGGCCCAATCCCACCCATTGTGCCTCATCTACTCTCTCTCCACAATGCCCTCCTCCTCGGGCCTCTTCCTCTTCTTTGTTTTTAACTCATCCACCTCTTCATCCACCCATGTTAAGGCTAAGAAAGATGTCGCCTGAAAAATAGGTTACACTAAACAGTTAATAAATTAGCACACGAGGGTTACACGAGGTCAGTGTAACCATCGTGTAGTCTACACAATGATTACACGAAATCAGTGTAACCATCGTGTAAACTACATTATAAGAACATTATCTCTGTGTACCCATCGTGTAGTCTACACGATGGTTACACTGACTTCATGTAGGGATCGGTAAGTTACATGATGGTTACATGGACTTCATGGTAGGAATCGTGTAGGCTACACGATGGTTACATAAGGTCGGTGTACCCATCGTGTAGCCTACACGATCACTACATGAGGTCGGTGAAAAAGAATTTGAATGGGGCAAAATGATTTAAATATACATTTTCTGTGGCTACTGACCTCAAGTAGCTTGTTTTTTCTTCCTCCTCCGAAAGAACCAAGGGAAGAACTTCCAACTAAAAAATTAAGTGATATAAATTAATATAAAGATAGTGCAAATAAGAGAATTTACTGTAACGTATAATTTATATGAGGGACCAAGAGAGGAACTTACATTTTCCTTTGAAAATTTTCTTTTTGCAAACTCTCAACAAGAACAATCATTGTTGGAGCCCACTTGAGAAACTGTGGTATCCTAGTCAAAATCTGGTTACCATACAGACTACCCGCCAAGAGGATAATTTCAAATACTCATGCGTGTTTAAACAAAGAGAGAAATTCATTATTCAACACTCAAGAGAGTAATTCAGTATTTAATAATTCAGTATCTACAAGAATCCTACATCACTATATTGAATTAAAAAAAATTACCTGAAACACAAAAGGACATCCATTCAGTGAATATCCATGCATGTTGTTTCTTTGTTTTCTTCTTCTTTTTGGCATGACTATCACCAAAGACGGTTTTGGTATCATTCACGGCCAACAATGATTTCATGGTTTTGGAAAACGAAAGTTTTCCCTATGGATGAAGGCTTCAAGGTCGTCGATCAACGCCAACCATTTCTTGTCAATCATGGTTCGGTTCTCCTTCCCCAAAAAGAAGTGCTCCAGCATATAGACGAGCAATCTTGACAGTACTAGCATCTGACTTATATTTTTGCTCAAACTCAGCCATGCTTATACCTCCACTGGTTTCAGGAAAGTACAATTCAGCCAGTCTGTTTGGACCGCGAGTCTTCTTCTCATCCCAGGTTTCACCGAACTTCAGTTTGGTCACCAACGCAAATTCCTTCTTTGAAATGCACATTGGCTCCTCATTGATAGGAAAATGGATCTCCTCCTCAGAAGCAGTGTCGTCCACATACTCGGCCTCCCTAGCCAGCACTGGGTGGCAAATAGTCGCTGAAAACTTTAGGGTTGGAGATCAAGTAGATGGACGAAGCAAGTATTCATAAATAGGGAGAGTTGAGGAGCTGTCAGCTTCACCTTGATGCCATCTACCACATGCGTGTTGCACTTACCATTTGCCCTTGCCTTTGGAATTGTAGTTATGTCATGAACGTAACGCAATGTAGCCGAAACAATGGATGATGAAGCCATAATAACCTGTAAAAAAATTGAAGGAAGACATAAGATCAGAGAATTAAAGTGTACAGGATGATATTGAGGAGCTACACGAGGGGTACATGTGCCTCATGTAGTTTACAAGACCGGTACACGAAACTCGTGTACCTCTCGTGTAGTTTATAGGAGGGGTACACGTTGACCGTGTAGTCCTCATTTCACTACGCGATGGTGTACATGACCTGTGTGTAATCATCATCACGGTCGACGTGTACCCATCCTGTAAACTACGCAATGTCTACACGCTGGTCATGTACTATATCGTGTAGTGTACGGAATGACTACACTGACTCCGAAGACATCGTGTAGTCCCTGTGTACACTACATGATACGCTACACGACCAACATGTAGACATCGTGTAGTTTACAGGAAAACTACACAGTCGTCGTGTACACTACACGGCGACTACACTAACGTCGTGTAACGAATCGTGTAGTCTACAAGAAGACTACGGGATGTCTTCAAAGACGACAAAAGGGGAAGAAAACACATAAACAAGAAAAAAACTTGGAGAAAAATCCTAGAGAACTACCAATAACCTAAAAAAATATAAACTTGCAATAAAAATACAGAAACCCATAAAAATACCTTCGAAACCTTGATAAACAAATAGAAAAAACTAAACATAAACCCAGAAAAAAACATAACATAAACCCAGAAAAAATACAACGAGAACCAAAGAAACCAAAAAAGTACCTTGTTTGAAATGGTGTGAGATGCTTCGATTTCGATTGAGATGAGAGTAGAGACTTCGAACGACAGAGAGAGAAATGCAAGAAGGTAAGAAGCAAGTATTTAGAGAGAGAGAGAGAGAGTAACCGTAAGGGAGAAAATGCAAGAAGGCAGTTTGAAATCGTGGGGAGGTACACGAAGAGATGGCTTTCGTGTAGGGGTGGCTTTTCGATGTACCGTCATGATTTATCTCTTTTTAACCGTCAATTGGTATTTGTGCAGGGGTTGTTTGATAACTTCGTCACCTGTTTTTAGATAAGTGGTGGGCGAGACAGAGGCAGCACAAAATAAATTTAGAGTCTAATCCTGCAAACAGAAAATGCTAGGGATCTAGTTTCATAAAAAACCTTAGAAAAAAACACTTGCGAATCTCAACATGGGTCAAAAAAATATTCGTGCAAAAACAAAAGGAGAGAAATTCTATTAAAAGTGCATCCTAGAGTAAATTAGTAAGAAATAAGATTTGATTTTAGTAAAGCTCATAGAAAAGGATTGGGTATTCTTGTTCGACAGATGAAGTGAAATCTATATATAATTTTGACGATAGAAGCGTACCTTGCTGGCTGCTGCAGCTAAGCTACCTAGTTATTCTTCTTCCAAGAAGATTTTGAACATTTCACTGTTCTCAATCTCGTCGATGAATGAAGAGAAATGGCTTGGTTTAGACTTTGGGAAGGGACATTTAACGAATTTTGGACCCAATTTTTGTTTTAGCGAACTGTGAGGCTTTTGGGCAACTGAAATACACTTTTGCCCCAATTCACTCTACCCATTATCTTCTCCCCTGCGTCTCTCTCCCCCTCTGTCTGACTTCGCTCCAATTCATTCTGTGACTCTTACCCATCATCTTCTTCGTTAGAACCTACGCGTAAATTTTCATCCTTTCTCTGTGACTTTGCCTCAATTCTTCTTCTCTATCTCACTCTCACCTGAATTTAGAGACACGGAGAGTTCTCTTTCGCGAAGTCAGAGGGGAAGAGAGAGGAAGGAGAAGCGGAGGTGGAGTTTGGATTGAGCTTCACGAGGCCGGGATACGAGCATTGGAGAGTCAGAGACGGAGCAGCTGAATTCTGCATTCAAACGGAAAGCAAAATCAAGAAGATGAGGAATGATGGCATTTCAGTGGAGGATATGGAGAGGAAATCTGGTTTTGGCGGAGGTGTTGTTGACGTGTCCGATTAGAAGGTCTGGTCTGGACTCTGGATGGAGAAAACGGGGTGGGGGGGGAGTCTTACGGTCTACAATTAAAAGGGGCAAACTTGTATTTTCGGCTGCCTAAAAGCCCCACATTTCGGTATATTTCCAATGGAGTCCAATTTTCGTTATTAGTTTTCCAGGGGTCCAAATCACAAAATTTCTCATGAATGATATGGATAAGCAGATACGGCAGTTTCTCTAATCCCCACCTTACAATAAAACTAACGGATATCAATGGTCCAAAAACTGCCACGTCACCCTCAGGCAAAAGGGCCAAAAACAATGTACGGTAGACTAGGTAGGAAACTACATATACGGAAATGAAAAATCAAAAAGAAAAATGGGAACACCTAAATGATTGGGTCACCCCACATTACCAGAATTCTTAAATCATATACTGTACAAGAAAATTATAAAAGAAAAAAAACTTATGATTTTACCTGTAACTTTGTACAGCAACGGGTCAAAAGTAATATTGAGAAATAAATGGGGAATTACTCAGCACAATTTAACTCATGTACGGTAGAGAACTCACAAGTGATCAATATGTATTTTTCCTATTGCTTTAAATGGTACCTTACTTTTAAAAAGCCTAATAAAAGAATACATGTTTACACGTATTCTAAAAAAATGATTATCATATTAAAAGATAGAAAAAATATATTAATGTATTTCTCTGAATTCATTTATGTGAACTTTTCGTGTTACCAATAAAATAATTATTAGTACATGTTTAATTTACAAATTTTTAACAAAAAATTATTATTGACTTATAAAGAAAAGCCCGTTGTTCAAAAGATCTCGATTTTTATCGTAAATGAGATCCATCTCTAACTATGTAGATAAAACTACTTAGTTTTACTTAAAAATAAACATAAATTAGCATTAAGTAGAAAATATAATTTCATTAGATGAATTAAATGAAAAAATAAATGAAACACGCAAATTAACTATATTTAGGGGGCTCATAACGGATAAAATGAGAAATTAAAATTTTTTTCCTTTAAATCATTTTAAATATAGTAGAGATAAAAAACGCTCATCCAATTTTAGAAATAATTTTTTGTCAGTTGTCAATTGTATGATGAAAATATTTTTGTCAGTTGACAATAACTTTTTTCATCATACAATTGTCAAGTGTAGGTATTGACTAAACAATTTGAGGTTGTCGGGCCGCCCAGTCCAGGTATCGCCTACGTCTAGTGGGTTGTTAACCAGTCAATGGACTGAGCTGGGTTGACTCGATCTGAAATATGGAAGTCTAAGCTCGGGCTTTCGGTGGGTTTCGGGGTGGATTGAAAGGCCGAGCCTACGGGCGGGGTTTTGAAAATAGTCTTTTATTTAAATTTGTGTTTATCCAAGCATCATTTGGCTCATCAATATTAAAAAAATTGATATTACTAGATGTCATTAATTTAATTATGAAACGATATAACTTAGAAATTAATAAATAACATGACATTGCTAAAAATTACTATCAAAATTATAAATTACTTAAATACGTAATCAAACATGATACTTCATCTTAAAGACTTGTAGTTTCTCATTAGAGAATTTAAAACTTAATAACTTGTAAAAATAAGAAATTAAATACTTAAAGTTTTGAGCATTGAGAATTTGTAAATTTAAAGTTTAGTTTCTATTAAAAATGTATATATTCTTAAATATGACAATAAACGTTCATTATTCATAATATATGCACTATAAGAAAAACCTAATACTGCGACGGTTATAGGACGACAATTTGTTTAACCCTTCGTTAATTGTTTAAATGAAAAGTAATTGTGACAGTTTATTTGACCGTCGCAAATGTGTGATATATTCTGACGGTTTTATGTAAACCGCCAGAATTGGTTATGATATGCCGACGGTTCCTATAAACCGTCGAGGATAAAAAAAATTTTAACAGACGAATTGTGACGGTTCAGCTGAACCGGTGGGATAGATGTAACCTTCTTTGTGACGATTTGGCCAAATCGTCGTATTTGGTGAGAAACCCAGGCTTTTTTATCGACGGTTCAATTTGAACCGTCGGGATATAGGTGCTTGTTGGGTTTTTTTTGTGATGGTTCGCCCAAACCGTTGTATTTGTATGAGACACGGCCGTGTTTGCCGACGGCTCAGATGAATTGTCGGGATAGGATCTATTGCTACGGTATTTAAAACCGTAGCAATAAAAAAACCCTAAATAAATTTTAACAACCCGTGTTTTTATTTCTTCCTCATTTTCCCCTGTCTTCTTCTTCCCCATTTTCCCCTGCGACAGACTCCTGCTCCTCCTGCCTTCCCCTTCTTCCCACAGTAGCGAACCAGCGCGTTTCCTCACACTCATGGTCGCAAGCGCTCCATTGTAGGTTCTCGCACTCTACCATCTCCCTCTTCTTTTAGAAGCAAATCAATTTCCCTCTCTATTTTTCTAAACCCATGCGCGAGTGGTCTTCCCTACCCCTTGGCGATCTTGGATAATCTTCAAATCATCCATATCTCATCTCTCTAGGTAGTGGAAATCGGCAACAGAAATTAGAAATCAATCATAGTCGAGCTCGTTTGAAGGAGCCCTAGATCCGCTGCGTTGCTCCCTCTACGAAGGTATTCATCCCTAATTACTAGAAAAACTTTCTATTTATCTATAGAAATCGTAGATTTAATTGGGAAAAGAGAGGAAAACTATGATGGAGAGAGAAACCTGCATGCATGATTTGCTTGCTGTTTTTTTCCAATCTTTTAACGAAAATCGATACATATCAATTGTCGTTTTGAAGTTTTTCTAGGAAAATTGTGCTAATTAACATTGTTAGACATGCTACTCTAGTTTGTGTGGAGCCATCCAGCCAGCTGTGTAACATTAGGCTGCTCTTAAGCATTATTTGTTAGCTCTCCCCATCAGATTCATTAATCGAATTCGCTGGCTAGATTTGTTTGAATTTCATAAATTAATAGAAAAATAACTCTCTTACTTCCTCTCTCTATCTCTACCCTTGGTGTCACCCACTCTCCATCTTTTTGTATCTCTCTCTGACCCTATCTCTGTCCATCTCTCTATGATATTTTCAGCAATATTCAAATATAATTTCGACTACTATGATGGATTTTGGATCAATGTTTACGTTTTAAACTTATTTAAAAAATTCTACTTTCGACTAATGTGATGAATTTTGATGGTCAGTGACAGTTTTCTTTCTAAGTTTTTCTTGGTTGAATGAGGTCAGTGCTTAGATTCAGGGTTCTTATTTTGTGAAAAAATTTCAGTGTTTTTTCGTTTCTGTTCATCCCCTCACCAACTTTCTTGACTGGAACTTGTTTGACTTCAATTTCTGTCATGTGCCCTTTAAGAATGTCATGCCTTGGATATTACTTACTTCAATTTGTGTCATATGCCCTTTTTGTCAATTTGTGTTGGGTAATTATTTCTCACTTGCTTGAAAACTTACATTACTTAATTATAACATGATTTGGGCAGTTGAAGATTCATTTATAAAATATATTTTTTTAAGATTTTCAGGCTGAGGAGAAAAGTTGGAGCATTAGTTTTGATTATTCTATTTGTTTGGTCTACTTTAAGTTTTGAGAGCTACAATGGATAAGAGTTTGATGACAAAACTAAGATTTAGTATGGCATATCAAGATGGAGTAGACCAGTTTCTGAACTTTTTCTTTGAGAGATGATCGCGTGATAAATATATATCATGTCATTGTTACTGGTGTGTTTATTGTTATCGTAAGACTAGAGACGTCGTCCGTGAACACCTTATATGTAATGAGATTATAAGTGGTTATACATGTTGGTATTTTCATGGGGAGTCAGCGGTGACTGCTTCATCTGGAATTGGTACGTCATCTGAAATCATTGTTAATAATAGGACACATGTGGAAACACCATCATCATGTCAAGAGGATGATAATGATATGCATGATTTGTTGCATGATGCATTTGGTAATTTATTGAGCAATGAACATAGTTCAGACTTTATTCCATCACAACAACCGGTTGATGATGTATATGAAAGAATGAAGGAATTCGGGGATGATTATGATGTTAAGCACTTTTACGATTTGGTTAAAGATAGTAATCAACCACTATATCCTGGATGTGAAGAATTCTCAAAATTATCATTTATTGTGAACCCATGTCACATTAAATGTCTTGATGGATTGAGTGACAAATCATTTTCTTTCCTTCTTGAATTGTTGAATATAGCATTTTCTAAGGGTGTTCAACTTTCAAATACATTTTATGAAGCAAATAAACTGATTCAGAGGTCAGGACTTGGGTATGACAAAATAGATGCGCGCCACAATGATTGTATGTTGTATTGGAAAGAAAAAAGAAAGACCAAGTATGTGATCGTTATGGTATTTCAAGACTAGGATAGCCTTTTGTTGTTTAACGTTATTTAATAGTACTTCTGAAATATTTTGTTATTTCAAATTTTCATATTTTGAACTCATTAAATAATTTATATTGCTAATCTATTATAGTTTGGATATCTAATTAATGATTTAACGCTTTATAATTATGCGCTCTGTAAATATATAGAATGATACTGCTCTGACTATTGTAAAAATATATACCCTATTAGAATTGTGTTAATATGCATGAATAATTTTTTAGAATAAGCCGAAATAGGAAGGAGTATGTGAAATCAGTGTTTTTTGTTACGGTTTAAGAACCGTCGCAATAAGGCTCCCTCTTCAGCGACGGTTTTAAAACCGTCGTTATATATACATTTGTGACGGTTTTTAAAAATGTCACTGTATATTATATTTAGCAACGGTTTAAACCGTCGCAAATTATCATAATAACCATCGTTTTGGAGTCTATGTCACGACGTTTCTCCAACAGTTGTCAAAACCGTCGATAATTCAATCCTGATGGCGGCGATCCAAACGATTCCCTAACCGTCATCGTATCGATTCTGACAATTATAAACCATCACCGTAAACTCGAATGACCGTCGTCGTAGACATATTTTCTTTTACGTCCAACTTAAGCAGCATATACAATGAATAAAAATAATTAAGAGAGTAACAATATTGAAATATTTCTAAAAGTTAAGGAACCGTCTTTCTTCATTTTGAAACCTCATAGATCTTTTATTATTTTGATAAAGTTGCAAATTCTAATTAAATATCTGAGGTAATATAATTTCGAAGCTACTGTCTTTAAAAAATTTGGAAAATAATAAGGAAAGCTGCTAACACGCCACACTAGGTGCATGGGTTCCACGTGTCCACTTACTAGCTGAAGTTCTTGCATGGTTTCACCGCTTCTCCTATGCCTCAGACTGGATTTACAATAATACCCCTCTTTCTCTGTTCTTCATCATATCTTACCAATTTTCTCTTTAATTTATCAACAAAAACTTATTTTCCACCTCCCTTTACATTAACGCGTCATCAATCTTGAGATAGTTCGATTGCTTATACAATTCTTGGTTTTGTACTCATCTCTTACATTGAGAGAATGGGATCGTAGAATAACGTATATACATATTCATAAAAAAAATTAATTAAAAAAAATTAATTATGAAAAATAAATGCAAAATTAACATTACAATTCCAACTAAACTCTTATAAGCTAGCTGTAATCACAATATTTATGCCAAAACAATTTTCATCAAGACAGAATTTTCGAACTTTGAGGCTTAATTAGTTGATATTGTCATAAGTTTTTAAATGAGTAACATTTAATCCATAAAAAAATTTAAAATATAGGTAAAATTTGTCATTTATTTTCATCAAATTTTCAATGTAAAATATGCTCACATTCGCCTTTTGGAGCATGATAATTGGATAGGATGTTCTTTATTATACAACGATTAATAAGGCTTCCGACGTTAAAAATTTGACAAAAATAAGATAAATAGGATCGTGTTTGCCTATTTTAAAAGTTTAGAGAGTAATGTTACGATTTGAAGGCTTACTGATATAATTTGCTATAACTAAAATTAAGTTTATTTCATTATAACTTGAATTTAACCAAACTTTTAAAGACCAAAATCATGTCTTGATGACTTTGTTTTTCTTTAAAAAAACTTAATTTTTAATCACAAGCACTTATCATATAATTTAATTTTTCATCACAACAAAACTTAGGGGTAAAATCGTAATTTTATGGTTAATAAAGGAAGGGGAAAAAATTCACTTCGAACACCAGAACTCATAAGCTCTGCTTGCTTTAAGGACAGAGAGAAGTTCACCACACCATCAAAAGCATAAGCTAGCAGAGAAGATGGAAAACCAACACAAAACTCTAACATGCGCAGTAGTCATCGCAATCTTAACCTATGCACTAACACTCTACAGTACAACAGCCCTGATCTGTAGTACCAACACCCACCAGCAGGACCCAAAACTGATACGCAAAGTGACAGACAATAGTGACACCCAAATAGATTACAACTTTCTGGGAGCCGAGAAAAAGTTCAAAACTTTCCTGGAAAACTACGGGAAAAGTTACCCAACCAGAGAAGAGTACCTCCGAAGACTTGGGATATTCGCGAGGAACATGGCGAGAGCGGCAGAGCACCAGGCAATGGACCCGACGGCGGTGCACGGGGTGACGCAGTTCTCGGACCTGACGGAGGAGGAGTTTGAGAGGATGTATATGGGAGTGAGAGGGGGGAGAGAACAGGTTGTTGTTGATGATGATGGTGAGAGAGTGAAGAATTTAGAGATGGTGGATTTGCCTGAGAGCTTTGATTGGAGAGAGAAGGGTGCTGTTACGGAGGTTAAGATGCAGGTAATTAATTATTTCTATTTTAATTCATGATATTTTCTTTTTAATTTTTATGCAAATTGTTCTTCTTCCTTTTTTCACAAAGTTAAGAAATGGAAAAAAGCTATGTATCTTTTGTATCTGAATAATTAGTTCTATTTTTATTTCAGTTTGTTATTGAATTGTAATTTTGACGTCATTTTGGTTTCAGTTGAGATTAAAATCATGATTAATGTAAATTTAATATTGAGGTGCGCCTGAAATTGAATATGTATACTGTTTTTACTATTTGATGGGCTATTTGATTTGCTAGATTATTTCCTGTTTGTACATTAAAAATTCCTTTTAAATTAAACGTACCGGGCCAAGCCCGTTAACATTGCTGATTATTTGAGAGGTTTTGTTTCTATGTGATCCGGACGTATTTTCTTAACAAACAAAAAAATAGAAAATTCTATTTGCACACTAGCTTGAAAATTTTGGGGGGTTGGCAATTACACGATTTTTCTGAATGGTGGGTTTTTAATTGCATAAAGAATCGACGTTGACCAAATTTTACACAAATAAGTTAGAAAACTAAATTGGTTCATTTTGAAGTTCATGGGTGTTAATTGCTAGACCTCTCAAAGTTTAAGGGTGCAAGTTGAAATTTATGTTGGTCTTTGAAAAGATTGACTGCAGTTTGGACCATCGCATTTGAGAATCCAAATCCTTGTAGGCTAATATAAAAAATCCCAAGTGGTAATAACATTGTGCTACTACATGAGGAGTAATACCAAATTTTCCATAGGATCCTTTTAATTCCATTTCTTTGACCAAACTGATAATCGGAACTGGAATCTCCCCTTTTTGGTGTCTAGAGGACCCTCCGGACCCTAATTTATTTAGGGTCAACACTCTTTTAGTGCACTTCACACCTACTTAATTTAGGTCCGTAGTTATGATTTTCTCAATTTAGTCATTCGACTTTAAATTCTGCAGCGCTCCTCGTGTAGTCATTTCTTAATATTTTCATACAAGTGGCAATAATTGTGTAAGATGTGAATCATTTTTATTTTTTCATTAGTGTATGAGTGGTCGAAAAATGTTTATAGATCTGGTATCAATACTTTTGATTAACTGTTTATACAACTGCAATTTGATGTAAGGAGTACATCGCAACGAACTGAAAATCATAAGGAACAAATTGAGAAAATTATATAAATAGAGACTAAATTGAAGTAGATGTAGATGGCATTGACTAGAAATGTATTTTGTCCTTTTGGTTCTTTTGGTTAAGAGTTACTCTTATACCAACCAAGTAATTTATCATATTTTAAGTGATCAAGTGACATAACAATTATTTATAGATTAATTTGTTAAATCATTTTAATGTGTCATAAAACATTTATTTATAAATGATTGACACATTTTTAATTACTTAAAACTTAGTCAATTATTTCGTCACTTTAGAATTATTCTTTAATTAATATATCTTGTCGTGTAGCAAAAAAGGAATATCCCACACTACCATCATACATTTTGTTAAACTCAAATGAAGTGCATTAGACAGATATATTTATATTGCCTATGATATTGCTTAAGTTAATCTCCTTGCATCACAACCTGGTGTATTACTGATGTAGGGCACATGTGGATCATGCTGGGCATTCAGCACAACTGGTGTTGTTGAAGGAGCCAATTTTATAGCAACCGGAAAGCTTCTTAATCTTAGCGAACAACAGCTCGTAGATTGTGACAACACGGTGACTTATATACTTTCTGCTCTCAATTTTAATATGATATATCTAATTAACACCCTTCTCGGATAATTTAACGATTGTTCCTCTCGCAATGAATATTATTCATTTGTTTGTTTTGTGTGTTTTGAATTTCTTGAAGTGTGATGCAACAGATAAGACTGCATGTGACAATGGCTGCAATGGAGGCCTTATGACAAATGCCTACAAGTATCTGATTAGTTCTGGAGGTTTAGAGGAGGAGAGCTCATACCCTTATACCGGAAAACGTGGGGAATGCAAGTTTAGTCCGGACAAAATAGCTGTTAGAGTTGAGAATTTTACGACTATCCCTATTGACGAGGATCAAATTGCTGCATATTTAGTTCAACATGGTCCTCTCGCAGGTAGTTTGGTACTAAATGAAATGAAGACGTCGTGTCTTCTTTTTCCTCGTATTTCTAGTGTTTCTCGTGTATTCTGCCTTCGACTTGACTTCTCTTGAATGCACATGAATTAATTGAAAACTTTAGTGGGTATGTTTAAACATGTGAACACAAAACATTTTCTTAAGACAAGTAGCCATCCAGAAGTGTTGGTCACTCTTATCCCTGCTCCAAGCAGCAGGCCTTGCGGTTTTGTGATCGATCTTTGGCTTAACTCAAAGGCTTTCTTCTTCACACTATAAAGTGTTTGTATGTGCGGCTCAGGCTTCGACTATTCAAATATGACTAGAAAATTAGATAGGACCAAGACGTCGAGATGGTGTCATTAGCGTCAGTGAAGTTATGTTCATTAGTCACCAAGATAGATATTTTACGATCATTTGATGTTCGAAATGCAGTTGGTCTGAATGCCGTCTTCATGCAAACTTACATCCGGGGCGTCTCGTGTCCGTTAATCTGTGGCAAGAAGTGGATAAACCATGGAGTTCTACTGGTGGGATATGGTGCGAAAGGCTACACCATCATCAGATTGGGTTACAAATCGTATTGGATAATCAAGAACTCATGGGGAAAACACTGGGGAGAACACGGCTATTATCGGCTCTGTCGAGGGCATGGAATGTGCGGCATGAACACAATGGTATCTGCCGTTGTAACTCAGCCTTAATTAAATCTTCAAATTAGCTAGCTAGCTTTAACATGCAAATGGATTTGAATTCTCTCTCTGCTTCAAAAGAAATTTGGTATATATTAGCATAAAGCAGTTATAGTAATTGCATGATATATTTCTCTCAGTTTCATATTGCCTGTTGTAATGTTTTGCTTGCTTTGAACCTTTATGGAATGTCAGATTTTTTATGTTTGTTTTATCATTACACAATCTTCTTCAAATGTAGAGAGAGGACTGAAACATGCAACAATTTATTGGTCGGTTTTTCATTTATTAGTCGGTGTTTTCACCAATATACAGGCAATGGGCAATGCACATAACAGTAAAGCTGGTTCTGGTTTCTAGACAGAGTAAGAAGTAAAGGACCCTTTAGTCTGACGAAGTTATGTGGCTAAATGGAAAGAAATTTATTGTGACAAGTACTATTGCATTTTAAATAACGTTCACCAAATTTCCTTCTTTTTTAATGACGTAAATTTCTCATATCTTTATCAATCTCATTTTTATACATAAAAATTAAATGACACTCTTCAGAAAATGAAATTTATTTACTGTTTTGCACTTTCCATATGCACTAAAAGTAGTATATGACGACACGAATACATTAATTTATGTGTGGAGTGTGTAAGTTAGCCGTTATTAAACTAGTTGTAAGAAAATAACTTTTTTAAAAATAAGAAACTGTTTCAAATTATAGAAAATATGTTGAGGTGTTATCCATCGATTTATTCTAAATATAGAAAGAAATAAAAAAATAAAAGACATAAGCACTGAGATAATTATGATTGTCCATCGTTCTTGCAGGATTTCACAGTTTTACCAACAGAACTTCTCCTTCTATAAATAAAAGGCAAAGGCTGGTGCTGGTCTCTCCAAATCTTAAACCAAGCTCTCTCTTTGCTTTGCTGTGTACCTTAAAAATGGGAGTGAAAATCATATCAAAAGAGATGATCAAACCATCAGACCCAAAACTTGACCACATCAAACCATACAATCTCTCCCTCTTTGATCAACTCACACCCAACACCTATGCACCCGTTATCCTCTTTTACCCCTTCAATGAATCCACCATCCATCAAAACTTGATGATCATGGTCATGAAGCTCAAAACATCACTTTCAGAAACCCTAAATATCTTCTACCCATTTTCAGGAAGGGTCAGAAATAACGTATCCATTAATGGGTTTGAAGCTGGTGTTCCTTTCTCTGAAGCTAGAGTTGACTGTTCCATGTCCGAGTTTCTTAAGCTACTTGACATTGAGCAGCTCAACCAGTTCATTCCTCTCCATCCATTTTGTAAGGTATAGTTTTGCATATTTTAACCACTGAGCTTTTCTGATTTGTCTTATATACCAAAGAAAAATATTTGTTATGTTGGAGTGAGTTGGATGGGGATTCACAATAATGCATAGTGATTGAATTCGTTAGGACAGAACAAACATAATATTTTGGTTATGAGATGAGACTGGAAGGGAATAAGGGTGTTAAATTTTCAGTCAAAACTTGAGACATAATGATATTCAAGTTCTTGAAAGCGTGAGGTTGAACTGAAAAGTTTAGAGTACATGACCAAATTGAAACTTTAAAAAAAATTCTCTCTCTCAAATATATATTTTACTCTAATTAATTACATAAATGTACAAGCGTTAAAGTATGGAAATATATATATCCCTTCTTGTCCGTGTAAAAACTGATTTGAGGTGACAACACACTGTTTTTTAATTTTATTTTTTGTTTTATCTTTTTCTTATATTAAATTTAAGTCGTTAATTTTTAAAATAGATGGTTCAGATACAACATAATTCTCTATTGTTCAATAGAACAAGAGCTAATACTTCAGTGTATTACTAAAAAGATATAATCATTTGTATAATTTGTCATATCACAGATAAAAGAGGTAGTGGAGGAAGAAGTACCAAACATAGCCATCCAAGTGAACATCTTCACTTGTGGTGGAATAGCAATAGGAATTAGCCTTTGCCACAAAATGGCTGATGGAGCAACAGTAAGCCTTCTACTAAAATCATGGGTTGCCATATTTCGAGGATCATATTCTCAGATTAAGTACCCAAATCTACCCCAAGGCTCCGCACTCTTTCCTCCTAGAAACACATTGCCACAAAATTATATTTCTTTGACTGAAAGCTTTTGGTTCAAGAGTGACAACTATGTTACCAAAAGATTTGTGTTTAGCCCTATGGCAATCTCGACGTTACGGGCCAAAGCGCAAAGCGAGACCGTGCCTAAACCATCACGCACGGAGACACTCACGTGTTTTATTTGGAAACATATGATGGCGGCATCGATCGCGAGTTCTGGAATGGCAAAAACGTCGATTATAGCACAAGCAGTGAATATGAGGCCTAGAATGAAGCCAAGTTTGTCAGATGAAGCAACCGGGAATCTCTTCTGGTGGGCAAGTGTGGCTGCAAACACTGGTAAGCTTAATCTTCTATATTTTTTTTAATACAATGAAAATTTGATAGTACTTATGTCATATGTATTAATTTTATGGATTTCAAGAATTTATTTAATAATATTTTATTTTCTAAAAGTATTCTAATACACGTGACAACATAAATCAAAAAGAATATTTCCTTTTTCCAAGTTTAATAGTTTTATTATCCTTGATAAAAATAATTACTGGATCCGTTACTGCAGGTGAGACAGGAAAAGAGTTGCACCAGCTGATGGGGCTAATGAATGAATCATTAGCAGGATTAGACAGTGAATATTTTGAAAGTTTGAAAGGAGAAGATGGATTTGACGCAGTTTGTGAGTATTACGACCAACTTTTGGACATGTTTTCTGGGGAAAAGCCTGAGATTTTTGCTTTCACAAGCTGGATTGGGTTTTTTTACGACATTGATTTTGGGTGGGGATTGCCCTTTTGGATTGCACCAATGGGGAGAGTTGGGCCTGCATTTAGGAACTTAACTGTGTTTACTGAATCTAAATGGTCTGGTGGGATTGAGGCTTGGGTTACCTTGGAGAAAAATCAGATGGATGTTTTGGAAAATGACTCTGCTTTTTTAGCATTTGCCTCCCCTAATCCCTTAATCTCTGCCCTTTAATTCTAGACCTTCCGGTTATTCATCGTACCCTTTTTGTCGAAAATGCTAAGTAGCATGATGGTGTTCTTGTCACTCGAATGTTAGACGTCGGTTTACGCCTCGCCTCAATTACATAGGATTTTATGTTTTTGGTCTATTAAGGTGGTATTATTAATTAAGATAAGTTAGTTTGTGGGTAAATGTTATGTGGAATTAATGTTAATTCTATTATGCAAAAAGCTTTAATGTTGATTATATTTTGTCCTTAAGAAATTAAGTTTGAATGGTTAATGAAGAAAAGAAACCAAATTGAATAAGAATATGATATTATATGTAGAAATTAGAAAATACCTTCAAGAAAAAGAGATAATCAAATAAAACCAAACAAGTAATTCTTTAAGGAGTTCAATTGAAAATAATAGAATATTCATTTAATTTGTGCAATGTTTGAGTGTTTTAGGTATCTAAACTATAATTAGCATATTGGTACAATTTTACCATACATATTCGAGAATTTTAATAATCGTTTCACCAATGGGTATTTAACCATGCCTAGTAGCATCTTACAACATGATTTTTATTATGTGACCTGATTTACAATATGTCGCCATCATGATCTTTTCTATGATCTCAAATCTTATAATCTTAGGTAGTTTTAAAACACCTGGCGACTAAGTATTATTTAAACATAATAACTTATTATGAATAGAGAATATGTAAATGATTTTTTACTCACATTTAAAAAGTAAATTAAAATGAGAGAGGGAAAGAAAGCTCAAAGAAAAGCGATTTAATCATAGGTTGTATTGTTTGCATTTGATACTTTATTTATAGGCTACTCATATGATCTTTCGGCATCTCTTACAACGGAAATCTTCTCCTAAGAATGAGATATTCACTGTATTATAGGAAAATTCAACCATAATTAAGAGATTACAACTTGATTTGGGGGTAATACAAGTATAATTAAGAGATTGCCAGAATATTCCCCCAGATTTTGGGGAAATTCGAGTGTAACGGCTAAATCACTCTTAAATGTGTCTTCTTTCCTTCATTTTAACGCTCATGCCCTACCACATTGACGGCCTCCATGGCTTCCTTCTTCCCGCTTGCTCTTCCATTTTGTTACATCGACAGTCTACGCGACTTCCTTTGGTTGATCCTTTTTGTACACGTGTCTTAGGCGGATTTTTCCTATTCATTTGCCCATCATTACACTCAATAAAGTCTTATTTATTGATGTGTAATGATGAGGAATTTCGATTTTCACGTGCATTTATCAGAGACATGATCAATCATTTCCTCTTTTATGTCATCTATCGGGAACCTACAAGTTTTGGAAATAACAAATACGTAATATTAATTAAATAGAAGAGAGAGACGCGTGCTTTACTTGAGTTGTCAATTCGTTTCCTGCTTTCGCCGACGTCCCTCTGCGAAACAGCTTCTTATCATTTCCTTTTGTCTTTTTAACTTCTCGCTTTCAATTATTACGTGTCGCGTGCATTTTATTTCATTTTATGTTCCAGTTGTCACCATGTCATTTGCTAGTGCAAGCAACGGTTCTGTCTTATCAGTCACGTCTCTTCACAAAAATGTCTCTTTCAATTCTTGTTTTCAAAATTTACAAAGTGCGTTCATTTTATTTTCAAATCCGCAGTCTATTTAAGGGCCTTACTCTGCCCATTTCTTCCCTACCTTCATCTTTTGCCATAAGTTCTTCTACGTCTTCTTCTTTTCTGCAAAAACTTTCTGCTTATACTTTCCTTTAAGTCCTTTAAGCATTGTGGTCAGTAATAGGTTCAAACCTTATATTGACCATTTCATCGCTTCCACACAAAGATGCCTTTCCTCCCGATGTCGTTTGTTGTTTAGGAGAGACTGGTCATCCTGGCCTAGAATGTAGACCCCCATTCTAGATGACCCTTAATCCAGTGTAGATAGCTGTAGAACTTAAGCTTCATTTTTCTGCCTTTTTGTAAGAGTTTTCCCACTCCATTGGGCTGGCTTCGTCTCAATTTACCCATAGTTCTATATAGGATTCTATTAGGTTTTGAGGCCCTAAACAGAAGATATGACTTAGATTTAGGCGTTGATGAGCTTCGTGCTTGCTACATCACTAAGTATCGCAATAAGATCTATTACATTGCCCCCCGTCCCGGCTCTGAAAATAGGAAAATGATAACCAGAATTCTAAAAAGGGGCAAAGGCTGGGAACGGGACATCATTCAAATCGGAGGGAACAATTACGGCGTTGGGCATTCCCTTGTAGATGGGAAATCTTCGGTAAATTACCAGAGCTCCGATTCCCATTTTTAATTCCTTTCTCGCTTTTGTTGTTAATATTACTATTTTTTTTAAAGCTGACCTTGACTTTTTCTCCTTCACATATAATAAGAGGAATAGGATGACGTTCCTTTCCAAGAGTCCAAGGAGAAGATTATCGTTGCTTTCAACATTCAAGGATGGGATTGGGATGACCTTCTTGATCCGCGAGGGGAAATCAAAGTTGCTTTCGTTCCTGACGCGGCTCAACCCACTTCCTCTTCTGATCAACCATTTCTGTCTGCTCAACCTTCTTTGTCAACTCAACTGTTTTCTTTTGAGCTCCCAATAGGTATTCTCGTTTTCAACTTTCATTCTGTTTCCATTTTAAGTACTTATATCTTCTCTAGGTCTGAAATGGAGGACGCAGAACGGGAACGTTTGCATCAAAATTTTACTGTAAGTGTAGTTATGTCAAGGCGTTTATGGAGCATGATTGTTGGGGACGTTGCAGAAGAAAGAAACGTATATCCAAGGCGTGAAGCCTCAAACTCTTCTCGAGCAACTTTGAGGCATCCTCCTGCTCATGCTGATGTTCCCACTCCCCCAATAGATCCTTCTATGATCATCCCTCATGCTCATGTTATCTCAAGGGAAGGTTCTCAGTAGGGTTCAACCTATCATCCCCCTCCCTCACAGTCTGCTCACTCTTCTGGCTCTCAAGGAGGGGGTGAGGACCCTTTAGAATAGAGGTGGAGACGTTTCCACAGAGTCCCCTCCATTCCTTCTTCTGTTAGCTTCATGAATGGCTCATGTCTAGCCTACATTGTGCTTTGTAGGGCCTAATCTGATACGGACACGGCCATTCCCCTCAACGTGGAGATTGGGAACCAGCTTTGCTCTCTCATCCACGGTTTAATGAAGGTATTTTACTCAATTGTTTCCTTTTGCTTCCTTTTCTTTATTCGTATTTATCAACATCTTATCTTTCCTTTTTGTGTGTTTTGTAGGCCATCATTTTCCACAACAGTCTTCAAGAACACGTCCTTTCCATTGAGCAGAGTATCGCTCAGTGGAAAAATGAAGTTCAAAGCATCCATGTTGTTCTCAAGCGTCACCAGGCAGAGATTGAGCGGCTGACGAAGAGGGAGGCTGAATTTCAGGGAACAGTGGAGGAGTTTACCCATGGAACGGCGGCAGCTGCTGCAGAAGTTGCCAAGTTAGAGGATTCTCTTAAGGCCACAAAGGAAGCTCTTGAAGAATCCGAGAGGTGCCAGACTACTTCCTACAAAAACCTAAAGATTGTTGAGGAGAAGTTGGCTGCCGCAGAGCTAGCTCGGGATGAAGCTAAGCGGAAAGAGCGAGAGACTGAAGATGTCTTCCAAGCCTTGTTTGAAAAGACTAAGAAGAAAGTTTATCTTGCTGGGTACAAGGAATGGAAGGGGATAACCCTCTCTGGGTCTCTCTTGAGGATGTTGCGGAGGCTGAAACGAATGTTTCTCCCGAGGGTATTCCTGCCGGTGAGGTTGCCACTACAGACTCCTATGTGCCCGCCGTTGAAGTTTGAACTTTTGAGTTTCCTCTAATTTTCATTTTATGTACTTGCATTTTCTTTTCCTTGTACTTTGAATCATTTTGTATTTTCCCAGATCTTCAATGAAATGATTTCTTTCCCCTAACATCCTTCATCGTTCCTTTGTTAACTTCTCTAGCACTTGATAAAGAAAATAAACAAGTAGTTTAATACTTAAGTTCTTTTCCTTAACAAGCAATTTAGGATTTAAGGCTTTCCTCCTTCTATTGTTTGTCATTCAAACATTTAAGCAATAATTAAGTAAAAACTCAACAACTATTAGAAGATTTCTCGATCATAGTGCTTTTGTTTACCAGTTTTTCTCTTTATCTGCTTCCAGAAATGTTGACTTTTGGGTTTCCTTTTCAGGACGAATGTGGCTTCTTGTCCTGCTCCTTTTTTTGGACTTCCACTTTGTTGTTTTCCATTTTTTGTTTCCTTGCACTTTGTCTCATTTATTGTTTGCTTTTTTCTTCTCCTTTGCTTCCTTTATTTACTTTCCACATTTCAGAGATAAGGGTTTTTCCACTTTCAAGGGCTTGGTTTCTAGGTCGTTGACCTTTTTTATTCTTTCTTTTTAGAGAGAAGGCGTCATCACCCTCAAGGCTTTAGGCGTTTAAACCGTCGATCTTTAGGTTTCACATTTTAGAGAGGGTTTTTCCCGCTCTCGGAGACTTAGGTTTTTGGGTCATCGCCGACCTTTTTTTATTTTCTTCATTTTAGAGATGAGGTTTTCCCCGCTCTCAAGGGCTTAGGCTTCTAGGCCGCCAACTTTTTTTTTTTATTTTTCACATTTTAGAGAGAAAGTTTTTCCCGCTCTCAAAGGCAAAGGCTTCTAGGCTGTCAACCTTTTTTTTTATTTTCCACATTTTAAATAGAAGGTTTTTTCTTGCTCTTAAAGCCTTATGCTCCTAGGACGCCGACATTTTTACTTTCAGATTTAATTTTAAAAGATAAGGGAAAGAGTTTGCATAAGTTTTTTACGTGGAAAACACTTGCGGGAAAAACCACAGGAAAATTATTTATTGCAATAACATTTAATAAGTTAAACAAAATATTTCTTAAGATAATGAGCGTTCCACGGCTTCTTCAATTCTGTTCCTTCTTCAGTTGTGAGATGATAGTATCCGCTGCCACCTACGTCTTTAACAATGTATGGCCCTTCCCAGGATAGACCAAATTTTCCTTCCGTTTGAAAGATTTTTTTCAGAACTAGATCTTCCTTCTGAAATTCTCATTTTCTAATTCTTCTTCAGAAGTATGCTTTTCTTTTCTGATTGAAATTTTCCATTCACACGAGTGTTGCCTATCTCCTTTCTTCTAATAAGTCAAACTTTTCTTTCATGAGTTCTTCATTTTTCTGCTTAGTCAGTTCTGACCTGAGAGTGGGATTCCCAACTTCTACTGGTATCACTGCTTCCGTTCTGTAGGCAAGAACGAATGGTATCTCATTTGTTGCCTCTTTGGGAGTTGTCCTGTATGCCCACAATATTGCTGGCAATTCTTCAACCCATTTTCCTTTTGTCGATTCCATGCGCTTCTTCATATTATTAAGTATAACTCGGTTCGACCGCTCGGCTTGCCTGTTTCCCTATGGATAATAGGATGTAGAGTACCAGTTGGTAATTTTTAGGTCTTCACAAAAGTCTTCACCATTCTACCAGTGAACTAAAGTCCGTTGTCGGAAACTAAGACTCGAGGAATTCCATACCTGCATCCTATACTTTTCCACAGAAACCTTCTTACTTGTTCTTCACGAATCCTAGTAAATGCATATGCTTCGATCCATTTAGTGAAGTGGTTTGTGGTAACTAGTAGAAAACGTTTCTGAGTGGATGCCATGGGGTGTGGTCCAACGATGTCCAGAGCCCACTGTATAAAAGGCTAAGGACTGACATAATGTTAAGTTCTCCCACGGCCAATTTATCATGGGCACAAACTGTTGACACTTGTCACATTTCCTTGTGTATTGTTTGGCGTCTTGATACATTTTCGGCCAATAATATCCTTCGTTTAGTACCTTGTGGGCCAAAGATCTACCCTCGATATGGTTCCAGCATACTCCTTCGTGACTTTCTACCAACATGTAACAGGCTTCCTTTTCCCTTAGGCATTTTAGATATGTACCTGAAAAAGATCACTTATATAATGAACCATTAATCATGCAGTACATGGTACTTTGTTGCTGGACTTTGTTTGCGCAAAGTTTATCATGTGGCAAGATCCTTTCCTTCAGGTAGTAGATTACATCATCTTGTTAGTGGGATCTTCCTCAAACTCTACTTCCGCCACCTCTTTCGCTGTGACACTTGGTTTTCCAAGGAATTAAACCGGCACATTTCATTTTTGTAAGAGCTGTAGCAAAGATCCAAGATTAGTCAATGTATCTGCGTGCCTGTTTTCTACTCTTGGTACCTGGTGGATCTCATAATTCTTCAATTGATTTAGTAATTCTTTTGCTCGTCGCAAATAATTGATCATCATTTGTCATGTACTCTTCCGTGACCTGTTTCATAACTAACATTGAATCACATAATATTTTTACTTCAGTTACCTCCAATTCTTGCAATAAAGAGATTCCCACTATAAAAGCTTCATATTTGGCTTCACTATTTGAACTGTTGAATCCAAACGAAATGGAGTACTCTAGTGTTTCGCCAATCTGGGTCTTTTGTACCACTCCCGCTCCGGCTCCCTTGTTATTTGAGGCTCCATCAATGTACAGTTCTCATGTCCCGTTTTCAGCTATTGGTGATCCGTTTTTAGTTTCTTCCCTATCGTCGACAGTGAAGTCCTCCATGAAGTCAGCCAGGACTTGCCCTTTAATTGATGTTCTCAGCCTGTAATGAATTTCGTATCGGCTTCACTTAATGGCCCACTTTGCCATTCTTTCGCTGACCTATGGTTAGTGCAGAAGGCTTTTGATTGGTGAGTTTGTCACCACCATTATGTTATGCGCTTGAAAATAGGGCATCAGCTTCGTCGCAGCTACCCTTATGGCCAATATCAATTTTCCATTCTCTTGTAATGGGTTTCAGCTGTCACCAAGCTTTTACTGACGAAGTACACTGACTTCTACTTTCTTTCCTCTACTCTGATAAGAAAAGTGCTAACGACTATTTGCGACACTACTACAAATAAATACAAGGGTTCTTCTTGTTTTAGTTTTGACAACAGTGGCAGAGTTGTCAAACACTCTTTGATTTTATTGAGAGCTTCTTCACACTCCTCATCCCACCCGTCGGCGAAGTTCTTTCTCAATTTTGTAAAGAAAGGTTTACATTTGTCGGTTGATCTTGAAAGGACTCTATTTAACGTTGTCAATCTTCCTGTTAAACCTTATATTCCATTCCGGTTTTGTGGGGATCTCATTTCCATTATGGCTTTTACATAATCTGGGTTAACTTCAACCCCCCGTTGCGTGACCAAGTGACCCAAGAATTTCTCCGCCGCTAATCCAAGGGTGCATTTCTCTAGATTCAGTTTCATGGAACTCTTCCTCAAGATGGAAAAGTTTTCATTAAGGTCTTTGATGTGATCTTCCCGCTTAAAACTCTTTACTAACATATCATCCACATAGACCTCCATGGTTTTCCCGATCTACTCTTAGAGAGATTCTGTTCACCAACCTTTGGTAGGTAGCACCTGTATTTTTCAAACCGAAAGGCATTACATTGTAACAGAAAGTACCATGTTCATTTATGAAGTATGTTTTTTCTTGATCAGATTAGAACATTTTCACATCGTTGTATCGCGAGAAGGAATCCATGAAGCTCACAACCTCGTGTCCCGAGGTGGCATCTACCATCTAATCTATTCTTAGTATCGGATATTCATCTTTGAAACAGGCTTTATTTAGATCTTAAGTCTATACAGATTCTTCATTTCCCGTTCTTATTTTTTACCATGACAACGTTTGCAAGCTATTCTGGATAATCTACCTCCCTGATGAAGCCCACTTTTAATGATTTGTCAACTTCTTCCTTGATGGCCATATTCCTTTCCCGCGTGAAACTTCTCTTTCGCCGCTTCACTGGCCTGACAGTAGGGTCAGTATTCAACTTATGACATATTATATTTTTCTAGTATACGTGGCATTTTTTGGGCTGTAGTTGCAAAAATGTCTTTGTTTTTCCGCAGGAAATCCATTAACCGTTCTTTTTCTGCTTCTTTGAGGTGGGCCCCAATGCTAGATTTCTTCTACGTTTCTTCATCTAAGCATTTGGATTCATTTTCTTATCCCGCTTCATATATTGGGCCTACTTGTGCGTCCTTCTGTGATTGTTATTGTTCATTAGTAACCGCCAACTCCTCTTCCTTCTTTTATGTTTTCTTTTTTCTTGCTAACTCCAGTGCGGTTATAGCATAGATCCGATTAGCGGTTGGATCTCCTCTTATGGTCTTGATCCCATCAGGAGACGGGTACTTCAGTACTTGGTAACAGATGGATGGTATGGCTTTCATCTTGTGCAGCCAGGTTCTTCCTAGAATGGCATTATAAGGAGATGATGTGTCTAACACTAAGAACTTCGTCAGGCAGTTGAATGGTTTGCACTGACTGGGAGGGCAATTATCCCTTCTGAGTAATTCATGGTTCCAATGAATCATATCAGGGGTTGTGACGAACCTTACAACTGACGTTCTCCCATAGGCATTTTCTCGAGTGTCGACTGATGGAGAATGTTAACAGTGATCCCATCATCGATCAGCACCCTTCTCAGCAAACAGTTTCTCACTTGTATTGAGATGACAAGGGCGTCTATGGCATTTTATACACTCTAAATCCATATAATCAAATATGAGCAAGGGATTTGCGCTATCACTTGAGGAACTCCCTCGTTCATAATTCCCTTCTAGCACTAGTTTTTTGCTGTACACCTTTCTTTCCTTTTTAGTAGTTCCCTCATGTTCAATTAACGCAATGATGGTGTCAACTATCCAGAGAGGTTGCTTCCCGTTGTCCCGTCTTTCACCGTCCCAGACTTCATTTTCATTTTCCTATTTCAGCTCCTCTTCTTTTCACAAAATGATTGAGGTGTCTTTCTTTTACTAACTTTTCTATGTAGTCTTTCAGCTTATAACAATATTTTGTATAATGTCCATTGCTCCTGTGGTACGAGCAATACTTAACCTATCCTTATAGTACGGCTCCTTCATGATCAGACCCGACCTCGTCAACCAATACGTATCCTTTATCATATCTAGGACTTGGTTTATCGATATAGTTAATGGTGTGTAAACTTTATCTCTAGGGTGGATGTCATCAGCATGTCTCCTCCAGTTGTCAGTTTTATCCTGTTTACTATTTCCCGCTCACTTTCTTTTTTTCCTCTGATTCTACTTTCTGTCAGCCCTTGAACTCTGTTCTTCTTTCTTAGGTACATCATTCTGTCATCCCATCTGTTTTAACATACTCTTCTTTTTTTCTTCCAACGTGATGTAAGATTGCGCCCGCTGAAAGGTTTCCGCCATAGTTAAAAGTTTAACTTTTAATAAATCCTCAAAGAGGGCGGATTCTGGGTCCAGCTCCAATCTAAAGGCCAGCCTAGCCACTTTGTCGTCACATCTTTCCACCTTAACCATCTCCTATTTGATCATGTGTGTGTACTCACATAGTGTTTCTCATTTTTAGTCAGAGATCGTAAGGAGGTACTCTGAATCCTCCATCACCACACGATACGTAGAGTAGTGCTCCAAAAATACAATAGACATGATAGTAAAATTAGTAATTGATTGAGCGGGAATGGAATGATACCATTTAAATGTAGTCTCATCAGGCTTGTGGGAAATATCCTGCACAACCACGCATTCATCATGTTGGTAAAACGCTATAACTTGCTTAAACCGCCTAAGATGATCCACAAGGTCAGATTTTCCTTCATAGCACTTGAACTTAGGTGCCAAGAATTTTTTTGGTATTGAGGCTGCTAGAACCTCCGGGCTTAATGAGGTTTTGGTGAGTGACTCAAGGTCCGCCTTTCCCACGCTGCCTAGATTCCGCAGCTCCATCATTTTCTCTCTATCATCTCCTCCATTGTTGCTTCTTTTACAACTTTTGGCAGACGAACTTCTTCAGCTACCTATTTTTCATGGTTTTGGGATTGTACCTCCACATCTTCATTCTACACATTCCTACTATTTTGATTATATTCCCATCTAGCTTCGCGTCCGCCTCATTCTTGACGATTTTCCCCTTCCTCATGGTTAGTGTGTTGATTGACTTCCGCGCGCGTTTGTGCATGATCCCGCTACAAAGCAGCAATATGTTCCTGCATCGTCAGTCAAGCGTTGTGTAGCGTTTCAGCGTTCCGTTGCTCCATTTCCTGCATTCGACTTAGGATGGCCTGAAGCATTTCAACTAGGGGAGCGGGTTGAATGGTTTGCTCAACCCCTTTCCTGTTTCCTTCATTGATGGTATTGCTTGATCTGGTTCGAGGAATTGTTTAGTTTTTCTTAAGGGATTCTCTGAGTTTTTTACTCTCTCTCAATGAAAGCACCAAAATGTAAAGGATTTTGTCCTCACACTCAAAAAGTAAATTAAAATGAGAGAGGGAGAGAAAGCTCAAAGAAAAAGTGATTTGATCGTAGGTTGCATTGCTTGCCTTTGATTTATAATCAACCTTTATTTATAGGCTACTTATATGATCTTGCTACATCTCTTAAAATGAGAATATTCTCCTAAGAATGGGATATTAACTGTATTCTAGGGGAATTCAACCATAATTAAGATATTACAACTTGATATGAGGGATTTATAAGCATAATTAAGAGATTGCCAGAATATTCCCCTAGATTTTGGGGGAATTCGGCTGTAACGTCTGAATCACCTTTAAATGGGTCTTCTTTCCTTCTTTTTAATGCTCATGCCTTGCCGCATCAACGGCCTTCATGGATTCCTTCTTCCCGCTTAGCTTTCTCACTTGCTCTTCTGTTTTGCCACATCGACAGTCTACGCGGCTTCCTTTGGTTGATCCTTTTTGTACACATGTCTTTGGAGGGTTTTTTCTGTTCAGAATAATAAAAGACCAACAATGAATATTCACAAATGTTAAGCTACGAAATTATGAGATCTTTTTAAAAGGAGTGATCATGAATTTATTTCTACTTAGGATGAAGATTGAGATCTGATTCTAGAAGATATACTAACTGACTTTCAAAATTGGATTTAGGTGATCAAAAAGATAAAACCATAAAAAAATATGGCCACTATAAAGGTAGTACGAAGAGTCATAAAGGCTATGAAAAAGTAGAGAGAGAAATGTATAATATATTAAAAGTGGAGGAGGTGAGAACTTTCAAATTTACATGTGCCATTTAATAATAGATTATTTTTTAAATTATAATAAATTGATCAAAGTACTCATTAATTTTTTAAGTCCATTCACCTAGTTAATGGATTTGAAAAAGCAAGTAACTGATATAAATCTTAAGATAATTTTAATTTGATAACTTTTAATGAATTATAACAAGTTATAGAGAAAATTATAAATTTTTATTAATTGATTTAATATAGAGGAAATACAAAATATCTCTATAAAATTTAAAATATAGTTCAATTTTAACACACTTTAAAAAAAATAGTTATGTTGTATTGTATATGTTAGTATAATTAGCTTGTTACATAATTGTAGGTACACAATGTTTATAAACAAAAAATTAAATTTATAATACAAAAGAAAAGAAAATCAAGTTTAAAATTAAACATAAAGTGGAACTTAACTCTAATGACATCACTTCTTCTTTTAATTTTTTATAGCAAATTTATACTATATACTCTTAATTCTTTTTTCTGAAAGGATTTATTATGTTCTAGAACGTGATTGAAGAATAATATATTAGTAAATAAAAAATAATAAGAATATAACATGATCTTGATTTTATTCACATAAATTAAAAATAAATCATATACATAAATGTATTTTTTAAGTTCACATAAACACAACATAATTATAAGTAATAATCATAACTAAACATGTAATAGATTCAATTTCACGCGCACCGCACGTGTGTATTGACTAGTATAAAAAAGTACGAAAATACATAAAAAAAAATGAAGACTATCTTGGCCTTCGAGGGGGCTAAAAATGAAACCCATACTTTCAAGCATTATTTTGCTGGTACTTAGCGTAAGACCATCTGTTCGTAGCCATATGTTCAAAATATCTTGCTCACGACAAACGATGTCTGAGACACATTATTATGAACAAGCAGTTCAGAGGCTTTTGCTAAGAAGTGTCTGACCGAAAATGAAGACGACCTGCTCATAATTTGCTACAAAGTTGTGCATCAACAATAACCATTGTCATATTGAACAACGTTATGACTTGATAATGAAGATGGCACTAAACCACACACATGTTTTGTTTTTTATCTAACCAGAACCAATGTATATAGAAAGACAAAAAAGTTAAGGAGATTTAAAATCACCCAATACAAGAGGTTTCTCAGAATCGCATAACTTATATACAAAGTTAAATGAGTGAGAATTATAGAACAACACACTATCCTGATCTCAATTGTTCTTACCAACAGCATCAGCAACAGCATTAAATTCTCTACAAACCCAAGCTAGTTTAATGAGGCTCAAAATTCTCCAATCTGGGCATGAATTGGATTTAATCCAAGAAATGGCTTTTTTGGAGTCTGAGGTGATGAGCCCACTAGACTAGCCAGCAGAAACAGCCCAAGACACCGCAGCTTTGATGGCCAGGATTTCTCTATGGGTCGTAGAATAGGCCCAAACCCGAGAACCCAATAAAAATATTAAATCTCCCTCACTATTTCAAGCGACAAAACCTAGTGCAGAAACAAAAGAGGAAGCAGAATGAGCCGCATCACATGCAAGCCAAACACCTCCACGCGACCTCACAAACCAGGAAAATGAGGCATGGAGAGCTTCGATTTACTCAAATATGAAGTAAAAGTGTGGAGGATCACGAATTTATAAGCATGGACACTATTCCCATTTGTATGAAGCCATTTTGGGTAATCCAAAAGTAAAATCATGTAGGCCTAGTCCCAAAGCTGATAATATCATACCTCGTACGTCTGCTTGACTCACGATATATCCGTGTTTGAGCTCAAGATAGGTGGTGTGCTGGTGCTTCATAAAAGGTGTGTCTGTTATCCGCTCTAGTGCTTCACATAAGGTGTGTGGCCCAATGTTGTGAATATGAGTTCACCTCGATAGGGCGAGGATCTTTTATAGTGAGGAAGATGAAAGGATGATTGACCAATCATTGCGCGAGCCTTGAGGAATTATATGGTCCTTTGTTGAGGAGAAGATTGTTAGGTATGCGGTCAAATTCACAAATTGGCTAGAATTACGGATGATTGTGAGTTTACCTGCATGTATAATATTTCTTTTTGTAAGGTAAGTATTCTAGATAAAGTCTAAAAGTAAAGTTATGAGAGTCTACGCACAACAAATAATATCATAGTAACGTAGAGATATGTGGGGTTACAATGCCCATAGGCGTAATATAGGACCAACATATTAATTTTTTGTATGTATTATATTTAATCAACATACTAATTTTTTGTATGTATTATATTTAACTAAATTAGGCATAGAAGTTCCATCCAACTAATTTCTTAAATACAATGTTTGAGGAGAAACGACAACGTTTTCATAATTTGAAGATTATTCCTTATTTGCATTTTCATCATAAACTAAATTTTTTTATATTTACAAGACAAATTTAAGGAAAAAAAAGGAAAAAAGCAGAATATGTTTGATCAGCTACTACGCACTAAATTGCAATATTGAATTGACCAAATTAGCCTGCGATATAGTTTGGTAATTCCACCTGCAGGAGTAGGTAGAGGCTATTAATGTCATTTGGTTGTTAACCAAACTAATAACTATAGATTATCCATTCCGAATCACATCCGCGTCAGCATGAAAGGAACTGATTGTGACTCGGAGGAATTTGGAAAAACGGTGTGCTCTCTCTATATCTCTGAATTTTGATTTATTTAGGACAATATTAAAGTTTTTCGAAAATAAATTTATTTTCATCATAAACTTTCAATTTCTATGAGACCAAAAATACAAAAAAAAAACCTTATTAATTTATGTGTGTAAGAGATTAACCATTATGTCATATTGGAGACTTCTTTTGTTTTAAGAAAATGAAAAATTTATGAAAATAAAAATGTTACAGTAGCTCTTATAACCATTGAACGATTTAAACATAGTAAAAATATAAGAGATGGCGAACATTTTTACCCATAAGTGAAATTATTCTAAAATCTCTTATAAATTATATTTGAGATACATTATCGATGAATTTAAAAAAAATGAAACGTGCTTGTTCTTTTGGCCAACTTTGAATCAACCTACATGTAACATTTTAATTCCAAATAAGAACAAGAATAATTACAAGGATAACTAACTACACGTACATATGTGTAGAATTCATGTTAAAAACCCTCGAGAGAAAAAAAAAAACTTTAATATTGTCTCATTTCTCTGCTTTAATATAAATTTTTTTTATAGGACGAATAATACAAGAGAGAAAATATCATTTAACAATTATATCTTAAAAAATTCACTGTTAGTTTATATAACTAAAATATTGTAGAATGACCATACATGTTATGTATGGTGATAAAATAAATTTTAGACTCCCAAAATCTATACTTACTATACATCAATTTGGTGTCTAAATGATAAATCATTAACAATTATCATCTGTCAACATACATGAATTATTTCTATGAAAATTTGGTAACAATACTAGTTTTTTACTCTTAGATGCGCACGTTACCTGGATAACATAATTATTTAATAGATTTTAATGGAAGATGTTTTAAAAGGAATGGAAGATGTTTTTTCTTTTTCCTCTTTGTTTTTTTCTCTCTCTCATTCACAGTTGGTAGAAGAAAATTTTCGTTTCCATTTCGTAACTTATTCATTTCCATTACTGTTTCAAATTATTCATTTATTGAACTATGGAGATTTTCAACTAAGTCAGCTCATAAAAACTCGATTTCTGAGATTCTCTCCTGTTTTCTGTATCAATCTCGACAACCCAAATGCTTCTTCTTTTTTGTAGTTGCTGCAAATTGCGATAAGCTATGTCCGGCTTCTGTTTTCTTTTCCTTTTGTTATATGAGGATTAATTTTCTGTATGTGTCTGAGATTCGTAAGAAGTTTAATTAAGTTAACGTATCAATCTCAACTGATTTTTTGTTTTTACATGTTGATGCTACTGCATTGTGCGTTTCGGAAATTGTTGATGGGTTTTGGATCTTTTATCGTCTTAATTGAGGATTTTTGTTTCACATGGCTCTGGATTGTTTCTCCTTTTCTGCATTTGATTTCTTTTGCTCTTGTTTTCCTGCGGCTGTTTTAATTTATTTAATTTATGTCATGTATCATTGAAAGCTAATAAATGTGAAGTATTTGTTGGGATTTTGATGGTGAAGATTAACGTTAGCTAATTGATACGAAATTTGAAGATCTGATTTCTCTTCAACTTAATTTGTAGAGAAACTTTGTGTTTTAGGTGAGACATCCAAGGGTTCTTGAAGAATTATCAATTCTGAGCCGTCGGTGTTTAAGATAAGCTAAGGGTTTATTTGGGAGATTGGAGGTACTGATATTTCAAAGATGTGTATATTAATATGGCTCGCTAAATTATTCTGCTTAGTGAGTGAGAAAATTAAATGTCATGTCAATGAGGAAGATGTAGTCTAATAAAGTATTGGTTTAGCTTAAGTAATAATGTGTAGGATCTTGTATCTGAGAATTGCTGCTCTCATTACTAGCTGAAAATGATACTTAACTATCGACTTCTTTTCTTGAAATAGATAATGATAATCTGCCGATAAAAAGAAAATGACAATATTGCTTCATTTTGGTCAGAGAGGGGATCACATCATTTAATTTCTGAGTTCAGATGAGAACATGTGGTTTACTGGAGTTGGGATGACTTGAGAATTTGTTATTTCGAGAAAATATTGTCAATTTCTATCATATGATGGTATTAATCTTTACTACGCACCTACAGATTGTGAACAAGCATCTTGTTCCTTTGATGTTCATTTCTTTACTCCAATTCATCAGCTTATCTCACAGAACAGTTTTTATGCAGATATCCAGTTGTTATGTAATTTGTAAGATTACAAGTGCTTGGCTGTACCTTGAGAGAAAAAGCTTCGGGTTACTTCTGAAACGGAAATCTTGTTATGTTCTACCAACACAAAAGGGAATGGTCAATCAGTTTGGTGTGATGGAGTTGAATACTGGATGTTCCCATTCCAATGAGAAGGAAACTTTCAAGCAATTCTCATCTGCCATTGAAGAGAAAATGCCTGCAGATAAGGATATGAAAACATCTGTATTTGTCAATCATGGTAAATATCTTAGCTTATAATATGCTCTTAAATACTGAATTATGTAAAGATATCACTGCTGATATCACTGGACATGATTTCTTTCTCTATTCAATACCGTGTTCAATCGTTCATCATTATTTAATGAATTGGTGCTTACTGGTTCCCTCTAACCCTGTATATAAAAATTCATCTGCTGAATTAATCTAAAAATTCTGGTTGTGATTGGTTATATTTAACTTTTTTTGTGGTTTATTATGGTATGCAGCTGCAAATTTTTGGCATGAAAGTAGAAGAAAGTGGGTCGGCAAACAATCCCGGAGACCGCAACAGATGGCAAAGGATCCTATCATAAGGTAAATCTTTCCTATCAATCTATTTCTCCATAATGTTTAACTTTTAATTTCTGCAATCGTATTTTGCTGGAAAACTTCCTTTTAGTGGAAGTCAAGTGTATACTGAATTCTTTAGCAAGGCTTGAAGAAAATTGTCATTGTGAACAAATAATAAAATTGAGACAGAAAAACTTATTATGCTAAGACTAAAAGAACATCGGGTTTGGTTGAGAGATTACAGCTGTATTAATAGCTCATCTGCTGAGATGGCGTTAATGGAAGTTCCATCACGGAACTATTAAACGATATTGATATCATCAAATGTTAAAGAGTAGGATATGGTTGGGATATATATTGAATGAGTTATATATTCTGGAAGAAAAGAATTGGCTTTTAAATGTCAAATGTGAGATGGAATATCGATTATTCTTGAAATCTATTTTTTATCTTCTTAACTGACTTGCAATAAGAGCATTAAAAACGAGAAAGAAAATAAATTTTCTCGAGGTGTAGGAAGACTATAACTCATCTCAATTGCTTCTCTACTTTATATAAAATTGAACATCCCCCCCCCCCTCTTTTGTAGCTACTCGAATATCGTCCGGGGGATAACTGCACGTATATTTTGTTGCAGCTGGTCTACAGCATATGAAGACCTGCTCTCGACTAATGAGCCTTTTAGTGAGCCAATTCCCCTGCCTGTAAGCTTCTCAAAACCAAGAATAGATTCTCTACTGTCACATGCACACAACCATCTATATTGTCTATTATATCATTCTGAAATCTGTGATCCATTATGTATTTTTGCGTGTGGAAAGTCGAGAGAGAGAAAGAGTCTGAGCTTTCAAAGATTTATTAGAGTAATAAAAGTTTTCACTTTTGTTGTTTCATAACCTTCATATATTAGAGTATCATTTGGCCTTCAAATCCTCATAGGAAAAAGTTAATCATTAGTTTATTTGAGAGGGGTTTTTGGGAAATTTTTCTGTATTATGTTAATGATTTTGCAAGGTTTTTGGGTAATTTTTCTGCATTTGTTAATCATTTTGCAAGAAATTGCTGATGTAAATTTGATTGATGGTGTGGCTTTGTGCAGGAAATGGTAGATTTCTTAGTTGATATTTGGCAAGATGAAGGCCTCTTTGATTAGTTCATAGCTTATGCTTAATGCTAACTTTAGAAAAGATGAAGCCTGCCATTGTTGATGATTAATACAAACAAACACATTGTAGCTGATGAGTCTTCCATTCAGTAATCGGGCAAAAAGCTTAAACCCACCATTGCTTTTCAAATTATCAATCTTTAAGCAAGTGAAATTTTGTACTTGTTCATTATTGATCTTCTTAGAGAATTAAATCATAACATTTACCATTGTGTTGCAATATTATAATGCCAAAAAATGGTCTATCGTTGAGACCGTCGATCTTAGAATACTCGTAAATCATCTTGATGAATGATTATAATTTGTTTGTCTTATAAGGTTTATGATGCAGAAAGGAAAGTAGAAGGAAATTATGATTTATTGAATGTATTTTAAATAATTTTCTATGTAATTTATGTGATTATAGTTGTGGTAATTTTCCTACTTACGTGAATAAACGAAACAAAATCTTGTAGCAGGGTACCAAATACTGGAAATATTTATGGCACATGATACAATTGTGTTTCTATCATTTACAAAATTATTTTCCTATTCCAATTTGAGAAAAATAATTCGAATCATATTGATGAAAACTACATGTAAAATATAAATAATTGGATTATATATGATCATTAATGTGAGGGTTAATATGTTGTAAACCGAATATATAGTTCATATATAATCATTAATTTATAGATGTGTTCCTCTTAAATAAATTTTCTGGTTATGTTCCTCTTCACTGCGTACTAATAGCTATACATGTATCTAACATGAAAATACGATCAATATAAATAGTTAAACTCTCAAAATCAGATTAAATATATCATGGATTCGAATCAATCCTATGTTTTCCAAATTTAGAGAAAATTTTAAATTAAGCTCATTGAGAAAAGAAAAAAACAAGATTGTGACCCCATATTATTTTTAATTAAATTTGACATTTCTTAGAAGGGAAAAGATTAGATTACCTATTTGAGTTACAAATTTTTTTAACTTAGTGATTGTTATGTATGATCGATAAGGCACACCTCTATTAAAGAAAAAATAAAAAGAAGATTTTAAAACTTGAAAATCAAATTGTTTGAAATAAATATTAATTGTTAAAAAGAAACAGTCAAACAATTATAATAAATGTGGAATATTAAAGTACGAGAAATAAACGTGCGAAAAATTAAATACTAAAAATATAGTGCGTGTAAAAATAAAGAGAGTAGAGAAGAGAGATATACGACACAAAATATTTTTATGTGATAACGGAAAACCTAACCCTACATCCACGCTCCAAGGATCTCCCTTGAAGATTTTTCCCTCACGATCTTCTTAAGAGTGAAGACCAAACCTTTTACAATCTCCATTTATTTATGGTACCAATCAGACATTGACAATTAAGCTCTCGAGATCCACAAATCTTTTACAAATAGTATTCTCTCAATAGCAGAATCTCCCATGTATGCTCAACAAAAATAATCTCACTAACTCTAAAATATTTGTAGATTAAGGCTAAAATATATTTTCTAAGGAAGAGAGGTTAGGATTGCACTCTTAAAAGCACTGAAATTCTATCGTATTTATTGTGACATTTAATTCTGATTAAAAATAGATAGTTTATTCTTATATTATATGCAATACATTATTGTAAAAGATCCACATGCATAATAATACTTGGTTTATGGGTCCTATGGAGTTCGGCTTATGAGAACAATATATTTAACTAATAGTCATTTTATGACTTGTAAATAATTAATTTCACAGTCTAGCGAAATTGAGCGCTTTACTAAGAAATGACTAAAGTACATTAACTTTATTATGCATAGTAACTTAACTTGGTCACTAGGTAGAGACCTAGTTAATGTACTAGTGTATTTGGAATGCATTGAAATGACTAAATAAGTCTAACTTTCAGTAAAGTACTATCAAATAAAAATCATGCTCATTGCTATTATTTCATTAGCGCTCTCAATCTTGAGAGAGTTATGAGTTTATATTTAATAACTTAGTTGTTTTGATATATTAAAAACGAGACTCTATGAGTCAACATATTATGTAGGTTGGATGACTGAGTTATTAGATAGTGAGTCAATAGATTCTCAATAGTAGAATCCAGACACCTCTTATGTAATTCATTTATATGGTCACAGTAAACTAAGCGTTTAGTATCTCTGGTGGAGTACTAGAAATTTGATAATTTTACTTCAGACGTCGAGTATGAAAATTATCATAGTTGACCGATACAATGAATTTGGAACCTAAGGGTACTAAGATGTGTATAGATATTAGGTCAATAGTAATTAACATAATTATACACGGTACTATATTATGAAGGGACATTACATAATGAATAATAAGTCAATGATAGTTATCTTGAGTAATATAAAATAAATTTGAAGTTCAATTACGACCCTATAGTGGAGTTAATCATAATTAATAATTAATAAATTCAATTATGGGTTTAATCGATGAAGTTTATTAATTATGTAGTTAAATATATTTTTATCCTTATGTTACTCTTACTAGCCACGAATTTGATTTACGTTATAACGAGACTTATTTAATAAATAAATGACTCAACATGAATACTAAATAATCAACAAGTGGTCAAAATAGTTCAGTCTTTATTCTTAAAAGGTCAAGGATGAATTAAAATTAATTTGAATAAACAAAAAAGGAAAAGGTATACAGTTGGGAATTAGATTCCCCACCATTACTGTATGCAACCCATCATGCGAAGAGATGTATCTTTAAAAAGGCCAATTTTGTATAAAACTGTTTTTTTTAATGTATGAAGAAAGGTATGTTCTGGCTGGACGTTTTTTTTCTTGTTTTTGAACCATTTTCTAAAAAAAAACAGTTTTTGTTTCAATCAATGAAATAGCAATGGCCGAATTCTTTTTCTTTTCTTGGAAGAAGAAAATACATGAATTTTATGATTTGATTTTATTCGAGCGTTCACCTGCTCGTGATTTTGGTTGATAATTTGAGAAATAGTAAGAAAAACTATGAGATTTCGATTTTTGATCGTCACACTTTAAAATGTATTTTTTTAATTCATAATTAAAAATGTTGTTTCTCAAAATTTTCAAGATCATGTATATTCTGTTGGGTTGATTCCTTTAATTGATATCAGAGTAAAAGTTTTGAATTATTCGAGAAATGCCTTACAAAATATTAATGATGATTTTTATTGTTTTTATATTCTCTACCGTAACCATTTAGATTTTATGCGTAAATTTCTGTTGGTTATGTAATTAGAAGGACGATCTATGAAGAGATTGTTTTTCCCTTTAGAATTCGTATTTATTTTCATAGATTCTTGTAAACTTTTTTTTCGAGAAAGTTAGGATTATTATGATGTAACTATTCGTGTCCGGCGGAGATCAAAACGATGAAAAAAGGAATAAAAATGGATAAAAACTCGCATCCGCGTAGAAGTTGGCAGCACAGACAGACTTTGTTTTTGAAGCATAACTTTTGGATCCAATATCGAATTGAGTTGTTTCAAAATCCTCTAGAAAAATGACTCAAAGAAACACAGTTTTGTGTTTCATAAAGAAAATCAAATTCGGATGTTTTCTCTATCAAATTTGAGGCTGAATTTGACACGTCGAGGAGTGACTGAAAATTTTTAGTTTTTCTGGTTTGGTTCGTTGGAACGGGATGAATCTCGTGAGACAGTGGGTGATGGTCAGCGATGGCCGGCAGTGGCAAGGGGTGAGATCAAGGGTGAAAACCAGCGGTAGATGGTTCTGGTGCTAAGGACCGATCCCTGCCTATCTTAAATATCGGTTTTAGACTTTAAATTAAGACAAGGCTAAGATATATTTTAAATATTTATCTTTTATACCCTACTACTTTATTTATTATATTTTATACCCAACATATTTAGATTTTTTTTTTCATGCACATCACATTTAGATATCACGTGGCTTTAAGTTTCTAAAACGATAAACGTTTGTAATTACATAATGAAGATAAAATTAAACATAATCGAGTAGGGTATAAAGTGACTAACCCTATAAGTATGTTATTAGTTTTTATTTAAATGTAATTTTTAATTTTAATAATTTCGCTAGATATTTAATTTGTCGTTAATTATATTGTGAGATTATTAGAATTTATATAAAATTATGTTGACTTAAAGATAATACTAATTGAGCAAGATTGTTTAATCGAAGTAGGTTGCTAAATGTTACAATTTTTCTATAGTACAAGTGTACACTATCGTCGTCAAGCAATAAATTTTTATAAAAATAGAATATCTTTCACGTGATTGATTGATATTAATTATTAAAATTTACGAGATCTTAACTCTAATTGAGAATGACGAAAAATTGAGAATTTTAATTAAACTAAAAAGCTAAATATTTGATAAAGATAAATAATTCAAATTTAAATAGATAAAAGATCTAGAGATTCTGATTTCACCAAACCAAACATGCTCAAAATTCTAAAACTCAATCAATTAATGTTTATCATAATACTGATAGCGAATTTCTCTAAATTAATTATCCATATTTCTCAAATATCAATGACAATGAATCAAAAATACTAATCTCACATCGCTGTCAAGATTCAATAAGTTGAAACTCATTAAGCACAAGAAATTACAATTGCTACACTAGATCCATAATTTTATCTAACTTACGAAACTCTAGTGATGTTATAAATAAAAATCAAATTTAATCATCACTTCTTAGTATTAGAATTAAATCCAAAATCATACAATAGTTGGCCAGACAATTACAAGCATTAAAATGGATTATAACACTCAATAATATTGAATAAACATCGATTGAATTGAAAATCAAAATTTATGAACAATCATGGTTAAATTACATCGTAGCCCTAGATATGAAATTTAGAACATACTAGAATAAGAAAATATCCTAATAATATTCATGAACATAGAGGAAAAGAGAAGAAAAAACTAGATTTAAGGATGAATTGAAATTGAGATCCGTCTTCGGTTTCTTTTCCAAAAAGCTATCTCATATGCCTCTCACGTCCCAAAAATCCTCTAAAAACCCTCAAATATTCTATTTTATACACTAGGGTTTGATAAGGATAAACTTAAAATAAAATTCAGAAATAACAAAATTATTATCGCACTAGCGTCTTCCAGCACCATGGCGTTGGCATTTTAGTTCTCTTGATGCCGCGCCAGCATCGAGGCGCTGGGCTACTACCTTCCAGCATCGTGACGCTGGGCCTTTTATCCAGGTCTATTCTTTTCTTGATTTATCCACATTTTCTTTACCTTCCAAATCTTTCCAAATCGATTTAAATGCACTAGAATATCTTACCTACAAAATAAAAGTAAAACAAACATAAATAAAATAATAAAACACAAAGAACCAATATTAAAGTTAATATTATCTAAATATGAATGTGAAATACACTCAGCACTAATTCACAGTCTCCATTATTGGATCATAGTAAGGTACTAGGATAACTCTTCTTCAATCTTGGAAGCTCCCTTAAGCATGGCCTTCGTAATGATCACCTTGATAAGTGAATAACTGGAAATGATCTGTCTAAACAGGAGTTGTCCACTTATCACAAGTCTGAGGGTGAAATAATGGTATACACTTACTCATTTTTGTAGTATCTTGCCTAAGCGGTTCTTATTACTTATTTCGAGAGACCAAAACTGAACGCTAGTTAATTGCTAGATATTAATACTAGGTTAGTAGAATTACTATGTATTAATATCAGATTGGTAAATAATTGGATTGGAGTATCCTACCTAACTTTTAAATGTGCATTATGTCTAAGCGTGGTATGTTTATGAGAGTTGAGATATCATTGCGTACAGTGCGTGTTAATTTTTGTTTTTTTATGTTATGATGTATGTTCTAATTAGAATGTATTTGTAATGATTGAGAATTTTATTGTTTTTCAGTAATTAAAATGTTGTCCATGAACCCATTAGCATCTTTATTGAAACTATTGTCGACACTAGTGGATATTAGCTAGGACTTTAATCTGACTGTAAAAAGAAGCAAGTACACTCCTAATTAACGCTACCCTAGACATTTCTTGGAGTTCCACTCAAGAGAATAAAATTAATATTTGTTGTCAAGATAGATTGAATTTTTAGCTTCAGATTACATAATGTCATTACATGATAAATATGTTGAAAGTATAGTAAATTCATTCTTCATGAAAGCTGATATAATTATAATCTTCAGTAAGATGTTTGAAGTGCTAATGTTAAACACTAAGATGACAAAGGAAACTCTGGTTAATGAACATATCCTTATGGTTGTTTTTATTTAACTAGAAAGAGATTCCTATAACTAAGTCGATAGGGAAACCTAGATCAATATAGTCTTGGATATCTAAGTACATTTCTTATATTATTAGTTCATGATTAAACTATAGCACATGGAAAAATGTTTAATCCGGCCGAACGGAACTAGGAATTCTAGATAGCTAAGAGAATCTCGAAGACACTGTTTGTGTTAAACGTGACCCAATCCACTTCTTGTTTTGGACTTAAGATTAGCCCAAATAAGATGAAGAAGATAAATATGTCTACATAACCATATTGTTGTGGGATTGTTTTTCATTCATATGAGAAATAAATGTTATTAGGAGAGTTCGTATGGTAATCCTGGCAGAACACGAGCTAGTCTGAATCACTACGTCGTAGTGGGAGATCACGACCAACAGAGAGATTCATGTTCAAGTGAGACTTTCGAGTCCATCTCATAGGAACATGACTCAGATCTCAGAAACTATATAAAGATTGTAAATTATGCAAAGTATAGTAGATTATTTTCACTAATAGTCATGCCCATGTTTATAAAGATATTGTATCCTTTACAACTCATCTCGTTTATGAGATTTGGCAAATGGAAGTCAAGAACGATATCTTGTAGGAAAATCTTGAAATGAATATCTTTATGTCTTCATTTTTGGATGTGACGTTGAAGGCCATGAATTATGATATACATTATGCATTAGTCCAGTCGTGGACTTAAGCATGCATTAAGGACTTAGAACATTATGTTGAACATGCAGTCAAAGTTTTGATTTTGATCAAGGTCATAATGAGACATGCATCACAGGAGAAAGGAAGGAAATATAATGATTTTCTTGGTGTTTTATGTAGATGACATTTTATCATCGAAAATGATGTAGAATTAAATGTCACCAATAAAATCATGTTTTTCTGAATTTATGATATCAAATATTTTTTAAAAATGGTCTTCATTCTAAGATTTAAGTTCTTTCGAGACTTAACTATAAAATGATGTGCTTATCTTGAAATGCGTAGACAATAATATGTTGTGTAGGTGTACAATGATGGATTCCAAGAAAAGGGCTTGTTACCCTTTTAGGTTTGAAACCTATGTATTATGTTAGTGTCTTATGACATAAGATGGAATAAATAACATGAAGAGAGTTCCCTTGCTTTCGGTAGTGGGAAGTCTTAAGTATGTTATATTGTACATTGGATGTATAATTCGTAGTAAGCTTAGTCAACAGATATCAGTTAAATCCTAGAGGATTTCACTGGATAGTTGTGAAACATATACTCAAATATCTTAAGAGAACGAGAGATGATGTATTTGTCTATCATGGTGAGAATCTTATACCAGTTCGATATATGGTTTAAAATTTTCGATTATATTACTTCAACGGTAGAACCTAGCAGACCAGTTTACGAAGACTTTGGCCATAATGTCTCTGGGTCACATGTAGAGAATGTGGTGGTTAAGCTGATTGTAGACATACTTTAGGGAAAATGTAAGATTGTTAGGATTGTGCTCTAAAAAATACTGAAATACTATCGTATTTATTGAGACATTTAATTATGATCAATAATAAATAGTTTATTCTTATATTATATGCAATACATTTTTGTAAAAAGTCCACAAGCATAATAATATTTAACTTATGAATCCTATGGAGTTCAGGTTATGGGAACAATGTTTTGAACCAAAAGTTATTTTATGACTCGTAAATAGTTAATTTCACAGTCTAGTAAAGCTGGACGCTTTAGCAAGAAATGATTGTAGTACATTAACTCTATTATATAGAGTGACTTACATTGGTTACTAGGTAGAATACCTAGTTAATGTACTAGTACATTTGGAATGCATTGAAATGACTAATAAGTCAAACTTTCAGTAAAATACTATCAAATAGAAATCATGATCCATTGCTATTATTTTATTAGTGCTCTCAATCTTGAGATAGTTATTAGCCCATATTTAAAAGCTTAGTTATTTTGATTTGTTAAGAATGACATTTTATGAGTCAATATATTATGTAGGTTGGATGACTGGATTATTAGATACTGAGTACATAGATTCTTAATAGTAGAATCTATAGGCACTTTTAATTAAGTGGCATGATACATCTTAGGTAATTCATTTATATGATCACAGTAAACTAAGCACTTAGTGTCTCTGGTGGATTCCTAGAGATTTGATAATTTTACTTGAGACGCCAAGTGTGAAAATTATCATAGTTGACCGGTAGAATGAATTTAGAACCTAAGGATATTAATATGTGTATAGATATTAGGTCGATAGTAATTAACTTAATTATACACGGTATTATATTATGGAGAGGCATTACATAATGAATAATAGATCAATGATATTTACGTCGAGTAATATAAAATATACTTGAAGTTCAATTACGATTATAGTGGAGTTAATTGTAATTAATAATTAATAAATTCATTCATGAGTTTAATCGATAGAGTTTATTAATTAAGTAACCAAATATATTTTTATCCTTATGGTCCCCTTACTAGCCTTCGATTTGGGTTACGCTGTGATGTGATTTATTTAATAAATAAGTGGTTCAATGTGAATACTCTATAATCAATCAAGTGGTCAAACAAGCTCAATCTTTATTCTAAAAAGGTTAATGATTAATTAAAATTAATTTTAAATTAAAAAAGAGCAATGCTATTTGACCCAACTTGTGACGCATCACAAGTCGAAGTGACGAAAATAAATTGATTATAGTTTTTTAACTCATCAAGATACATCAATTCAATTATATATGTAAACTTATAATGTTTCACAAATTAGACTAAATTATATTTTTTTAAAAAAAGAAAACAAATATAAATTCTCAACTATTGCATTGCTTGGAATGGGTTACTATATTGCGGCCCATTCCATGTGAATAGATGTATTTCTTAAAAGGCCAAATTTGTATAAAACTGTTTTTTTTAATGTAAAGGTATGTTATGGCCGGACGTTTTTTACCTTGTTTTTGAACCATTTTTAAAAAACAGTTTTTGTTTCAATCAATGAAATAGCAGTGGCCGAATTCTATTTTTTTCTTGGAAGAAGAAAAAGACATGAGTTTATGATCTGATTTTATTCGAGCGCCCACTCTTTCGTGATTTTGATTGACGGTTCGATGAATAATAAAAAAAATTATGATGTTTCAATTTTCGATCATCACGCTTCAATATTATATTTTTAATCCATAATTGAGTAGATTGGTTCTCGAATTTTTTAAGATATTGTATATTCTGACGTTGATTCCTTTAAGAGAAAGGCACGAGAGAGATACAAGGGATGATACCTTGAATTAGGTTGAAATGTGTGAAAAGAATGATGAAGGGATGCCTTTATATAGGTTTGAACAAGACTAAGGAGGGTCTGCCCCTTTGTCTAGTTGAGGTTAGTCTCGGCACAAAATAAGAAAAATTAAGGAAGGGTCTGACTTATTTTCCTAGTCAGGTTTAACTTGTCCAAGAGAGCTCAGACCCCTCTAGAAGACATGTTGACATGTCCTAAGATTCTACACATTTTCTTTCCAAAATAAAGCATGAGTCTGTCTTTGTAAAATATATAATTTAAACCTCAATTTGAGTATTGATATAAAGATCAATTTTAACGTTTGATTATAAGAATATGGTAGCATCTTATGAGACATATTATTCTTCCTAGAGTTGGGTATCCTAATTTATTTTTGAGCCATTAAAATGCAAACAAAGTGAATGAAGTCCTAAAAATAAGAATTACATGAAAATAAAATAATTGTCTTCGTAACAAATTCTTGGACTCTTGATTAAGTATTAACCAACATATTATTTGTTATTATTAAAATTATCAAATTGATTAGGATCAACATATTAAACTGAGGTCTAGTCAAAATATTTTGCTAAACCCAAAACCTAACAAGTGTTATTATTAATATCAAAATTCTAGACCAGAGTCTAGCAAAATTTTTTTAGACCAAAGTCTAGCAGAAGTTTTTAGTAGACCAACTCAAAAATAACTTAGTTTTTCTCATTTGATAATCATATTTCATTAAAGAAAAATCAGAAGTCTTAATTTCATTTTTTTTTCTTTCTAAAATCTCACTCCACAACAATTTCTCAAAATTATATCATTGTAAGAAAATAAGAAGATATTTGAAGCACACAATATATGAGCTAAGAGTAAATTTAATCCCTATACGGTAAAGTCCTGTACCTTAGAATTTTGCATAGTTTGGAATATTTTTCAGTTTCTCCACCCTCTGTCATGCATGGTGTATCGTAAAACTATGGATTAATCTTATGAACTACTCATTTTGAACCTCTCAAAACTAGGAGAGATTATGAGGATTACTGGCCACATTGTGGCCGGTAATCTGACTGTTGGATGGGAAATTTAATGATCCATTTTCGTTTTGATTTAAAAAATGAATAAATAAAATATAATTTACCTTTTTGACTTTTGTTTTTAATAAGTTCAGTCCGTTCAGATCTAATTCAACAGATCAAGATCCGTAATAGGGTGCAGATCACACTGTGGCCGACACCCACAATAATTATTCCAAAACTAGGGTCGTTTCTTTCCCCTTTCCCCTCCCTCACCAGCCTATCCTTCTTCTTCCTCTCCCGAACTCCATGCTCAGTCAAAACCATCGACTATTGATCTTTGAACAGCTAAAAGCTTAACGATATAAAGCAGTCAAAATTGAATGAAGGTGAAACAATAAAATAGAAGCTCGTAAGCAAAAGAGCAGGAAAAAAACATTAGCAAAGACCATCCAACCTAGAGTCTAACAAAATTTAGCCGAAAGATACAGATCTAACTTGAATTATTATTTTTTTTATATTTTTTGCTTCTCATGTATTTCAAATCTTAAGGGTTGCATTTAATATTCAATGGTGTAGATTTACAGGAAAAACGGAAGTACCTCTTCTGGAAGAAGAGATGACCTCGTTCTCTTCACTGCCATAAAATTTAAATTTAATTTTTGGGTTGATAATTGTTGTCTGTCCTAGACAGTTAAGTTCGCGAGTACCTAGAAAATTGACAACCTTACCGTAAAAGAATATTTTCCTAAAAAATAGAAAATATCAAAAGCAAAAAAATAAATAGGAGAGTAGACAATTTACAATGGTTTGTATTATGATGATTTAGTTTATAATTTGGCATGTATTTATAGTTTTGTAATACAATTTAATCTCAAATTAAAGCAAGAATAAACGGAATATTCTTTGAGATTGAGTTTGTCTTCCAGGATTTGTTTCATCTTTTAAGTGAATAACTAAGCATTGTTTATCAGTATTAACAACTTTTTAAATTTGAATCATTTAGCGTAGGGTGGCGAATCTGACGATTGTAGTAATTGCTACCAGCTTTGTCTCGGTGATGATTCCCTTGATTGACTTCTCTGGCTTTCGTGACTTCTTATGCAACTTTTATACTTGAGTTATCTTGGTTAGGCGAGTAGCTCCATATCAGTTTTCTTCGGATCTGCCAACATGGCAAATTCAACTATTCTCATACTGCTATTGTGACATTTGCTTTAATTATTTTTCTTCTCTGTTGATGTCGTCGAACACCAAGAATTATTCATGTTCATTTATCCCTGTTACACTAGATGAAGTCTCTCTTCATTCAAGTGTAATGATTTGATTTCTCGATTTTCAACACTAGATTCATTGGGACCTACAATAATAATGACTTGCAAAACTTAACAATAATAATAGTTACCTTATCGAATGATTTGCGTTTGATGGTTGCGTGAGCTTGTTTCATTCTCCTGTTCACATCAATGGTTTGTTCTGACGTTCTAATTCCTGTTCTCGCTAGGGGTCTGCTCTAACGCTTTGATTTCCATTCTCGTTAGGAGTTCGCTCTGATGCTTCGATTTCTGTTCTTGCTAGAAGTCTGCTCTGACGCTTCGATTTATGTTCTGACATTTTGATTCCTTAATTATTTCTTTCGTCGCTTCCCATTCTTATACTCAGATTTAATGGTCAGTATTTATCTTTTTGTCAGAAAATGTCATCCTTCTTTCTAGCTGTCAACCCTTGAATAGGCGTTAGCAGCGATGACCCATTTTTTCCTGCATATTTTCCTTCAATCGAGTGCGTGTCAGTCATCATTTCATTTCTCTTAATTAATTTCTATAACCTTTCATATCCGAAGCCAATATAATTTTTTCCTTTCCCTTTCATTTTGTTTACTTTCCTCTCTTCTTCTTCGTAAGTCTTTTATCTTCTCTACTTCCCTTTTCTTTGCTAATAATTCCAGTAGCCATAAGTCGGGGTGGAGCTGAATTTAATCCTATTGTTCCTCTAGTTAGAAATTTGACAGAGCTTAGCGAGTTTCTTTCTATCTTTCATGACGCCTTTCCTCCTAATGTTGTAGTTGGTTTAGGAGAGAGTAGGCACACAGGTCATCCTTGTAGGCGGTGGAGAATTCCCATGAACTGGGGGACTTTCAGTAAGTAGCCGGAGCCCTATTTCCAAATCTCATTTATCTTTAAATTTGCCTTTATTATTTGTTCTCTCTCTCTTTTTTTTTTTAATTTCTTTTATTATGTTGGTCTTCTCTTTCTCTGCAGATAAGCTTAAGAACAGGAAGCCTTACATACCTAGGAGACTGCAAAGAAGTTAATCCTGGCTTTCTGTTGCTGGCACAGAAGGTGGTCTAATCTCCTAGACCCGCTCGGTGACGTTACGCTTGCCTGCTCTCAGCCCTCAAGTTCAGTCGTGCCCCTTGTTGTTCTGCCATTATCCGTTCTACCACGAGACATGCCCATTGTTTCTCGTTTCAACTCTGTCTGCCACATCTGCTCCATCATCTCCTTCCTACCCAGCAAGAGATTCACGCCACTCTCCCCCCAGTGGTTCGAATTCTGACTCTTCAGAGGAGAATATCTTACTTTAGAGAGTCAAGGAGAAATTAATTTTGTCTAAACACTTTCGTACCATGGTGGGTGAAGTTGGGAGGTGAACTCGTCCCAGATCAGATGAGACTAGCTCTTCAAGGGATATTCTCGTTGTGAATGTTTCTTCCGTTCAGGGTGAGGATTTACCCCCCCTCTTGTTCTGCTACTCCTCCCCCTCTTGTTGTTTCCACACCAACTCTGCCAGTCACCATTCAAGACCATACTTCTGGATCTCAAGGTGCAGTTGGTGGTCCTGGCCCTTCTTGGTTCAAGAAATTTCTTGATATACCATCAATAGTCTGCTTCTTAGATGATGATCAGTCTTCTCACGTAGTTGCCCATGAGATTAATTCTGAGCCTGATCTGGTCAGGTCTTGCAGCTCAGGAGTTGGCGACCTCGTTTCCTCCCTTAGTCACGACTTAGTAGAAAATATGGTTCTTTGTCCTTTTGTTAATTATTCCCTTATTTTTTCTCACCATTTTTATTTTCTCCTCAGACCCTTATTCACCATAATGTTCTCCAAGAGCATCATGCTGCTTGAGACTTGCCGTTGCAGAAGCTTCGAAGGGATATTGCTCATTCTGCTGGCATCATTGAAGGCCTTCATGAAGAAGTTCCTCAGTTAAAAGAGTCAAAGCCTATTCTTGATGAGACAGTGAAAAAGCAAGCGGTAGAAGTCGATGGGGCTAAGACAGAGATTCTTAGCCAGACAGAATCTCTAGGAGCTACAAAGGAGGCATTAAAGGCTGTTGAGGAGTCTCTGGCAACTGTTGAGGAAATCCCCAAGCTCTAGGACAAAAAGAGAAAGAGGTTGGAGAAGAATATCATGCTCTTTTTTATAAAGCTGAGTAGGTAATCTATAGTGTGAGTTACAGAGATGGCTCAATGAAGGCTCCTCCGAGGAAACCACTCTACAATGTTCCCGTTGATGAGCAGAGTGAAGCCACCACTTCTGCAGGCCGAGCTGAGATCAACCATTCTGGAGCCCCTGACGATACTCCCTTCGTAAAATGTGTCTTAGCCCCCACTGAGATCTCTTCTGAAGTGCAGAATGAGGACACTGCTTCCCTTTAGTTTTAGTTTTTTTAAGCAATTTGCAATTACTTTGTATCTTCCTTCAAAGCTATATCAATCAGAATTATTAATCTGGGAAATTTTACCTTATAGACGTCCATATGTATTACTTTTTCTGACTTGAAATGAAGTAATAATATCTTGATAAGAATTTTTGCTCTGAAGTTCTTTCCTTAATTAAGAAGTTCTGACTTTATCTTTTCTAGAATGCCAAAGCTCCTGGTGTTGGGGTTTGAGATTTCTGGTCTGAGTTCAGCTTCTGAAACTTTCACGTCATGAACATTTGAGCTTTCTAGTCTAAGCTCTACTCTACCTTCTGGTCTGGGCTAAGCTCTTGAAGTTTTTACTTTTATGTTTTCTGGTCTGAGCTCAGCACTGCCTTCTAGCCTGGGATCAACTCTTTGACCATCGCAGCTTGTGTTTCAATTCCTTTTGAGATTAGGACTTATGTGTTGATTCTCTTAAGGACTTACGCCCCTAGTTCCTTCTGAGAGTAGAACTTATGAATTTGCCCCTCCCAAAGACTTGCGCCCTTAGTTCCTTCCGAGAGTAGGACTTATGAATTGTTCCTCTCAAAGACTTGCGCCTTTAGATCCTTCTGAGAGTAAAACTTATGAATTACCCCTCCTAAGCACTTGAGCCCTTAGTTCCTTGATGTGCTTTCACGGAAGAAGAGTTAGAAGGTTGGCACCAGAGACTTTTACGTGGAAACCCCTTACGGGAAAAAACCACAGAAAAAATATTCACTATAAAATCATAATTACACAAAGTACTTTTTTAAATGAGATGCAGTCCATGGTTTTGCCAGGTCTGCTCCTTCCTCTATTGTTAAGTAGTAATACCCAGTTCCTCCTATGCCATTGATTATGCATAGTCCTTCCCAAGCTGCCCTAATCAGAATAACGCATTATAATCAGAAAATGAGAATTCCAAAAAGGAGATCTAGTCATAATAAAAGTCATTATGTTGCTCATTTAACTTTGATCTCACTGTTGGGCTTCCAATTTTGATGGGAATCATTGCTTCTGCCCTGAATGCTAAGGCAAACAGTGTTTCTTCGGTGGCATCTCTAGGAGTAGTTCTATATGCCCAAAGTGCAGTCGGTAGTTTCTCTACCCATTTTCCTTTTGGGGGCTTTAGTCACTTTCTCATGTTCTCGAGTATAATATGATTCGATCTCTCAGCTTGCCCATTTCCTTATGGATAATATGGAGTAGAGAAACGATTGGCGATATTCAGTCCCCCGTAGAAGCCTTTAACTATTTTTCCTGTGAACTGTAGTATGTTATCTGAGACCAATATCTTAGGTATTCCATATCTACATATTATGTTTTTCCACAAAACCCCTTGACTTCTTCTTCCCTGATTCTCGTGAAAGCCTCCACTTCTATCCATTTCGTGAAGCAGTTTGTGGCCACTAGCAAGAAGCGCTTTTGAGCTGGCGCTATGGGAAGTGACCGATGATGTCGAGTGCCCACTGCATGAAAGGCCGTGGGCTCGCTACTGTGTTTAGTTCTCCCGAAGCCAATCTGGTGACTGGGGCAAATCGTTGACATTTGTCACATTTTTCATATATTTCTTGGCGTCTTGATACATTCTAGGCCAGTAATATCCCTCATTTAAGGCTTTGTGAGCTAATGATCTTCCTTTAGTGTGGTTCCCACATACTCCTTCATGAATTTTGACTAAAACATACTGCGCTTCTTTCTCCTTAAACATTTCAAGTACAGTCCTGAAAAAGATTTTCTATATAATAATCCATTTATTAATACGTATCTTGCACTTTGTTGTTGGACTTTTTTTCGCAGGAGTGTTTCCTCATGGAGTAACCCATTTTTGAGATAGAGGATTAAATCATGCTGCCAGCTGGGTTCCTTTCTGATTTCCGCTTCAGCAACGTTATTCGATGAGGGCTGAATACTTGGTTACTCCAAGAATTCCACATATACATGTCTTTTATGCGGGAATCACAAAGATGATCCCAAAGTTGCTAGCGCGTCTGCGTGTCCGTTCTCAGTTCTCGAGATTTGTTGAATCTCATAGCTTTTGAACGAGTTCAGCAATTCTCTTACCCGATGTAAATAACTTATCACTATCTCGTCTTTAGCTACGTATTCTCCTGTTATTTGTTTGACGATTTAACATGGAATCACAAAATATTTTCACGTCAATTACTTCATATTCTTGTAGCAAAGATATTCCAGCTATTAGCTTCATACTCAGCCTCATTATTCGATGCATTAAATCCAAATGAGATTGAATGCTCTAATGTTTCTCCGAATGGGGTTTGCACCACTACTCCAGCTCATGCACCCTTATTGTTAGAACACCATCAACATATAGTTTCCAAGACCCGTTCTCCATTTCTTTAGGTTGTTCTGGACTAATTATTTCTCCAGTGAAATCTACGACAAAATCTGCTAACACTTGCTCCTTGATTGAAGTTCTGGGCTCATAATTGACCTTATATTGGTTTAGTTTGATTGTCCATTTTTTCATTCTTCCACTTACCGCTGGGGAGTGCAGTATACTTTTAACAGGTGTGTCAGTTAATTCCTTAATGTTGTGTCCCTGAAAGTAAGGTCTAAGCTTCCTTTCAGCAGTTCCGATCACCAGTATGAATTTTTTTTCATCTTTTTATATCTTGTCTCTGCTGCCACCAAGATTAAACTGATGAAGTATATGAGCTTCTGCTTCTTTTCTTCTTCTCTAATGAGCATGACAATTACAGTTGTTTCTGAAACTGCAACATACAAGAGGAGTTACTCACCAGGCATTGGGTTTGAGAATAGTGGGGATGTTGTTAAGTACTCATTGATTCTGTTGAAGGCTTATTCATACTTTTCATCCCATTTGTCTATAGAGTTCTTTCTCAATTTATCAAAGAACGGCTTGCATTTATCTATTGACCTAGAAATAAACCTGTTGAGTGTCGCGAGTCTCCCAATTAGTCCTTGAATTTCTTTTTTATTCCTCGGGGACTTCATCTTCATTATAGCCTTCACCTGGTCTGAGTTAATTTATATCCCTTGCCGAGTTATTAAGTGGCCAAGGAATTTCCCTGCAGCAACGCCAAAAGTACACTTCTCTGGATTTAGCTTCATTGAGTTCTTTCTTAGGACTGAGAACTTATTTGGTCAAGTCACAATTATCCACTCAAAACTTTAATTATGAATTTGTGAGTGTAGCCCATTATTTCAGAATTCATGACTTAATTTAGAAAATGCCGCCTTAGGGTCGGTCAAGTTAAAATAGATCTCTTATTTCTATCTTCATAAGAAGTCAACCTTGATATTGATACAGTTCGAAACCTTTTTTAGGGGGAAGAAAACAAAGCCGTCACGAGGCCCTCACCATATTTCACGTTGTTATACTAATAATGGAGACTATAAATCACATTGACATGTTAACTTTCTCCCACTCACTATTTTGTAATTAATGTGTTTCTAATTAACTAACCAATTAATTTCAAATTAATTACTAGTAACAATAACCTTATGAATGTAAAATTAATTACTAATCCAATCTAATTGGCCTAAGTTTATTTAATTTTCCAAAGAGCCTAATACTAATTTAGGTGAACTTATAATAATTAGTCAATTACATTTATCTAACTTTAATAAAATACTTTTAATTAAAGTCGGTTATCCTAAATGCGTAACTAAACACATGCCTTTTGAGTGGTGTGATTATCAAGTTTAGCTAATTAAAACTTAGTAGTTTACATGCAACTGATTTTGCGAAGAAATCCAAATAAACATATTAGGACAATCCTAATAGATCATGTCTATTCAAATGAGATGCATGATTAAATAAAATTATATGTGGTTTCACGTATGGCATGTGATCGATGTCAAATTATTAATCAAATTCATAAACATTTATTTAAATAAATAAATAAACAAATAATGAATCGAGTGACTACTAGGTACTTCTAAATTTATAATCTTTTGAAAAAATACAAAACGGACTTCAAGAATACACATTTGAAAAAAATGCTTATTCACCATTGGAAGTCTATCTTCATAATGTTTAAGCGTTGATCAAAATACTTTTAATTAGGATAAACTATTTTCCAAATTAAATAATCTCATTAATTATACTTAAAATTAATTGAATTTGATTAGTAAAAAACAATTTAATGACTTATCAAACTTGGATCAAACCAAATCAATCAATCAATTTTACTTTTACAAAAATTAAAATCAATAACTAACCTTTTAAATTTACATTAATTTGAAATTAAAAAATAAAAGATGTTTTCATGAAGTATCACAGGGATATGGTAACAAAGTATCGGGGCATGAGTGCCCTGTGCCCTGGCAATCATAAGAATTGCCACCGTTAATAGCGCCACCGTCAGTGTCATACGCTGGCAGCGGGACAATACCGTCGCCACTATGGTTGTACGGTGGCCACTGGACAGTTCCGCCGCCACCACCGGTGGTGGAGTTTCATCACAGAACTCCTCCTCTGCTTCTCCTCTACATTCATCTCGTGTGTTCTTTGTTTTCTCACGTATGAAATTTTACAACGTAATATTTAAAATAAAATTACAAAAATTCCTATTCTCCAAACAGCTTAAATAAGATCTAAAGAAAATAAGAATAAAGCCTAAATCCAAAAGTCACCATACAATTAACGATTCATCATTAACCAAACATTCAAAAAATATAATCATCCATTCATTCATATTGAATAATGTAAGAAAACCCACATGGCATTTAATGTATACATATATAAAGACTGTTCTGATACCAATTGTTGGAAATCGATACGCGCAACAGAGGCAGCTTATTTAAAAATTTTATCGATTGAAAAACAATGGCAAAACGACAAGTTCCAAAGAAATAATTTTTGTGAAAAATATTTTTTCTCAACAGATCCATTATATATCCATACATTAAGTTAAAGAAATTCATAGAAAGTAATTATACCTCTCGAAATCTATCAAGTATCCTTGCTATTTTCTAGTAAAACAACGAGTGTAAGATTCCATAAAGAATGGACTATGAGATCCACACCTATGTCTTCCTAATCAATCCTCAAACACACTAGCATGTGTGTGAGCACGTAGAATAAATCAATAACATTTTCCTGTCTCTAAATATATTCAACACATGAGATTTAGAGATTCAGAGAATGACTTTTGAGACAGAACTCTGAGAGAGAATTAGAGAATTCACAGAGCTTTGATTAATAAATTAATCACACATATGATTGCTTAATGAGGCCAAAAGAACATTATCTATATATATTCTAGGTCAAGGCTCATTAGAATTTTAAGGTTTTCATAAAATAATAAATTATTTATAAATCTGCCACTGTAGTGGGACCAACTGAAGTGCGCCACATTGCAGTGCCGTGTGGCAATATAGTGTGCCGTGAACTACTATAGTGCCAGGTGGAATTATAGTGTGTCACGTGCCATTGTAGTGTCATGTGACACTACAGTGTATCACGTCAATCCCTAATTCAAAAATCTGTGATTGACATGTGGCAGTTCGACATGCCACGTGGCAATTTTTTTCAAACTTTATTATTTATTTTCATTAGATAAATATCTAGATATCAATTAATTCAACATTAACATAATTGATCATACCTATCAACTAATTTATCTGTTAATTCAAAATCAACAATTTAGTTAATTCAAATTCAAACTTTATCTCATAATAACTTAAATTATTTAATTTCATAAATCAAATATATTGTCTCACTTATCAATTAATTTAAAATACTAATCGATATAATTATTTAATTATAATTTCTAAAAATTATAATAAATAATTTAATTAATTAATTTTACATAATTATCTCATAATTATATACTTGCTCCAAAAATTTAATTCTTTTTACAAGCTGGTCCTTTTCTTATGTCATGAAACATTCACAACCTAGACTGTGAAGTACATAGGTGGCTCGGGGACAATGGACCCATAATTCTAAGCTCCAATAAATGTGATTATTAATTAAACTTTTTAATTAAATAATTTTATTTATTAATTTCATTATTACTTCACTATAAATATGGAATTACAATCTTAGTAATTACAGAATATATTTACAGAGTAACTTGTGTACGCTATTGATATAATCATTTCATATAGTTTTTTCCTTCAATTATTGGTTTGTAAATTAGAACTGATCAAAATTACCATTTTACCCTTCTAATTACTCTTGATATTTAAATACCATTAATTCACTAATAAATGGTCAATTTATAATCGTATTATAAATTTAAGATCAATAACCATTCAGTTTCAGAATTAACATTTAAGGGAATCGATATACGATCCGTTAGGAAAGCTTGGATTCAAAATCTTTAAGATCATATTCCCAGCCATCCAAATCACTGAATCTCTAAAACAAAAGTCACTAGTCTGTTTTAGAAACAAATCTTAACGAGTGAATAAAACAATGTAGTTGACATGTATATGAGTTCATTACTACTCAAGATTTAGACTGATCTACATATGATCATCAGATTGATGCGTATTAAATCTTTATGATAAACTGTAAGTTAATAAAAATATTAATCCACATCGGTGCCGTCCTATATAATCTAATTATATAAAGTACATTCACTAAGATGTCTATCCATATCAATAATCTAATAAAAATCACATGCATTCAAAATACTTAGCGAACCGTACTAGCAACCATTCATTAAAGATTCCATACTTTAGTGCTCTCGTATTAATATAATATCATAGTCTCATTAATGAATATGAAATTTTTAGATATTTATAAAAATTATTTAATAATAATTCAGAAAAGATAATTATAAGAAAAATATATTTTTATTAGTTTCAAATTAAAATGACTTTACACATGCTTTGAAGGCACTATGCCCAACAATGTGTAGCATGGAAATTTGATGTAATGTGATCCTAACATGCCCATTTCCAACTGGTTTTCCGTAAACTTTAGTGAGATCAAACCATACAAGAATCAGAGTGTGAATACGCCAAAACTTTATTTGTGCAGAAATTACCTTAAAATATCCATGAACTAAAATAATTGAAAATATGTCTATAAAAAAGAGCATCCAAAATCATAAACTCCCACTAAAACTGAATATCATCAACTGATATGGCACCCATAAGAGTAGTGTGCTCATGAAACTATTTGGGTGCCAATCTCTGAGTAAGCTAAGAGACAACTGTCCACTCTATACTTTTTCCTTAACAACCAGGAACGTGAAGTCTATGTACTTCGACTTTGTTAAGCTTCTGTTGTTATTAAAATAGAGGATTACTGACTCATTGTCACAAAATAACTTCAGTGTCTTTCAATACGGTCCACTATCCACAACCTTGTGACAATATTTCATAGTCATATTTTGTGATTGTATACCTCATAACATACTATCTTAGCATCCAGTAAAATTGGAGTCAGTATATCCAATGATCTCAATCTGATCTAACCTATGATACGTGAACATGTATTCTTTTGCTCTCTGTAATTACAACAATACCCATTTAGCTGCTTTCCAATGGTCTATAACTGGATCACTTAAATATCTGTCCAACATCGTTGTCACATATGCAATGTCCAGACATGTACAAACATGAGCATACATCAACTCCATACTACCGAGGCATATGGAATCTTCTGCATTTTTTTCCTTAAAATCATTCTTAGGACATTAATTGAGACTAATTTTGTCACTCTTAGCCATATAGGTATCACCTGGTTTACATTCATGCATGCCATATTTTTTAAGAACATTTTTTATATAACTCTTTTATGATAATCCTAGAAAATACCCCAAGAACGTTCTAGATGTATTTGGATCCCTAATACAAATGAGGCGTCACCGAGATCTTTCATCTTAAAATTATTAGCTAGAAATCTCTTAGTGTCGTGCAATAAGCCTATTTCGTTGCTATAAACCAAGATGTCATCGACATATAAAACCAGAAAAACATGCTCGCTCCCATAGAACTATTGGTATATACAATCATCGATCAAATTCATCTCAAAATCGAATGCGATGATCATTTGTTGAAACTTGAAATACCATTGATGAGATGCCTGTTTGAATCCATAGATGGATTTCTTAAGTTTACAAATCATATTCTTCGGGGGTCTCCCAACATAAAGTTTACTGGATGCACCATATAAATTGTCTCCTCAATGACACCATTGAGAAATGGTGTCTTTACATCCATCTGATACAGCTCAAGATTGAAATGTGTCACCAATGCCAATAAAATTCTGAAAGAGTATTTCATAGAAATCGGAGGGAAAGTTTCTTTATAGTTGATGCCTTCCTTCTATGTAAAATCCTTTGTGACAAGATGAGCCTTATATCTTTCCACACTACCTTTTGAATCCCCCTTGTCTTAAAAATTCATTTGCAACCAATGGGTTTTGTACTTCATGGACTTTATCTCCTCATTCATGGCATCAATAAACTTTTGAGAGTTAGAGCTTTCAATGGCTTGACGGAAGTTGATCGAGTCATCTTTCATCACTCCAATATCTACCTCAGGTTCTTGAAAAAATACAATGTAATCATCTGGCACTGCACTTCTTCACTCTATACTCGATCTCCTTAATGACATAGGTTCTTGAGATGCATTATCAAATAAAACTGTGTGGGATTTTTATGTATGGCATGTGATCGACTAGTGCATGGACATGTTATCAAATATAACATTTAAAATAATTATTCAATAATTAAATAAAATAATAATGGACTAAGTGACTATTGAGTATTTGTAATTACAGAGCTTGAAATAAAGAAATAAAATTACAAAGCAGACTTTAAGAATACATATTTCTCAAATATTGTCTTATCCTCCTGATGTCCATCTTCATAACCTCCAAGCTTTGAACAAAATTCTATTAAGTTAGGAAAAAAAACTATTTTTGTAAATAAAACTATTCCTATAATTATCCCTTTAAAACAAATGACTTTGATTTAATCAAATAAATACTTTATTTGATTTGATCAAACTTGAGTCAAACTCAATCAACCTATTAATTTCTAATTTTCATAAAATTAAAAATCAATAATTAATTTTAAAATTACATTAATTTTAAATTTTAAAAAGATAATTGATAGATTTAGGGTTATCATCAAACTCTATAGTGATATGGTTGGTTGGTATCAGGGTTTGTACGAAACTTGCCCACATGTAACAACAGTTACCATAGACCACCATCACCGCTGCCGGCCAACCACTGTCATCGGTCGCTGACCTCTGCCGGCCACCAGCCGCCGCCCGCCGTCGGTGCCATTTTTCTAGAGACGTCACGGGAACAAAATTTTCCGGTGACTTGGCACCAGCGCCGGATATCCTATTTCTTTTCTTTTTCCTCTGTTGTTCGTCTCGTGCGTTCTTCGTCTTCTCACGATCTGAATTATTACAATAAATATTAAAAATAAAATATGCCCCAAAACGACTTACATAAGATCTAAGAAAAAATTAAATGTATAAAGTCTAACCAAATAATAGCCTTTCAATTAACGATCCATTATTTTTCATACATTCAAAAAATAGAACTATCTATTCATTCATACATATGTCATATTATATGAATAATGCAAGTAAACCCACACAACATTTAACATATAAATATTTAAAAACCGCTCTGATACCACTTGTGAGACGATTCTCTAAAAGAATGTGATGATGATTCTTTTAGAGAATTTGATTAACTCTTAATCGTAGAAATAAAACATTTTTCGAGAATTGTGTTCTTTGTTCAACTCTTGATTGATGAACTAATTATCTGATTCAACTGGTTGATTGATTCTTGATTGATTGAACTATCTGAGGCCATCAAAATAATATATGTATATTTTCTTGATAATGACGTATAAGATATTTATAATTGAAATAATATTTAATTATAAAATTACCAATTACAGCGGGACCCACTGATATTGTGCGCAACTGTAGTGCCGCACCGTACTATAGTGTTGCACACCCACTACTGTAGTGCCACATGACACTATAATAGTCCATGCTAATCTCTGATACCCAATTAGTGATTGACACATGATAATTACTACGTTTAAATATTTATTTTAATCAAATTAAATATCTAGATATTTGTTAATTCAAAATTAACATATATGTTTATCCCTATCATCTAAATTATCTGTTATTTTATAAATAACAGATTTAGTTGATCCAAATAATAATTAAATTATTTAATTTCATAAATTAGATAGTTTGTCTCACTTATAAATAATGAAAAATCGATAATTATTTATATATATATTAATTCTGTAAATTATATTAATATATATAAATAATTCAATTACTTAATCACATATAATTATCTCATAATCATGTACTTGCCCCAGAATAAAGTTGCTTTGCAAGTAAGTCTTTTTCTAATGTCCTGAAATATTAACACCATAAATTGCGTAGTATAGAGGTGACTTGGAGACCATGAACCTATAATTCTAAGCTTCAATAAAATAGATTATTAATAAACTCTTTAATTAAATAATCTTATTTAGTTTATTACTCCACTATAAATATAAAATTGTACAATTAAAAATTACAGATTGTATTTATAGAGCATTCTCTTGTGGTCAACTTATATAATCATGTCACGTAATTCTGTTTTCCAATTATTGGTTCATAAATTAGAAATGATTAAAATTATCGTTTTACCCTTCTAATTACCTACTGGTCCTCAAGTACCATTAATCCACTACTGAATGACTAATTTATAATCTTATTATAAATTTGAGCCAATAACCATTTAGTTCCAGAACTAACACTTAGGAGAACCAATATATAATCCGTTAAGAAAGCTTGGATTCCAAATCTTATAAGATCATGTTCCCAGTCATCCATCCATATCATTGAATCTCCAAATCAAAATTCACTAGCCTGTTTTACAAACAAACATAAAAGAGTGAATAAAAACATCCAGTATATATGCATAGGAGTTTATGACTATTTAGGATTCAGACTGATCCACATATGATCATCGAATTAATGTGTATTAAATCTTTATGATAAACGACTCATTGATAAATATATTAATTCACATCGCTCCAGTCATATATAATCTTATTATATAAAGTACTTTCACTAAGATGTTTATCCACATCAATGATCCGGATCTAGATCACATGTATTCATAATGTTTAGTGAATCGTACTAGCAACCATTCATTAAAGATTTCATACTTTAATATGTTACTGACAATTTTATTTATTATCTATGATCTTAATCCTCTTGTACTAATAAAAGATCATACTCTCATTAATGAATATGAAATTTTCAGATATTTATATAAAAATTATTCAACAATAATTTAAAAGAATAATTATAGAAAAAATGTAATGTTCATTAAATTTCATATCAAAATGTCAATACACATGCATTGAGTGTATAACCCCTAACAATCTCCCACTTGTGACATTTCTCTTAATCCCATTTTACGTATGTGTCCCTTAAATGACTTCGTAGGAAGTGTCTTTGTAAAAGGATCAGCCAGGTTCTATTCCGACGCTATCTTCATAACAGTCACATCCCCTCGATGCGTGATCTCTCTCACAATATGATATTTCCTCTCTAGTGCTTGTCCTTATTGTGACTCCTCGGTTCCTTGGAATTCGCTACTGCCCCACTATTGTCATAGTACATGATCAATGACTTGTCCATATCTAAAACTACTTTCAGATCAGTATAGAACTTTCTAAGTCACACCGCTTCTTTCACAGCTTCACAAGCCACTATATATTCGGCTTTCATAGTGGAATCTGTAATGCTGGATTATTTAATACTTCTGCAGACTACAGCTTCTCCACCTACAGTGAATATATACCCAGATGTCGACTTTCGATTGTCTCTGTCTGATTGAAAATCAGAATCAGTATATCCAGTGGGTTTAGGTCTCCACCTGAATAAAAAAGCATATAATTTCTAGTTCTCCTAAGATACTTGAGAATGTGCTTACTGCAATCCAATGTTCAAAACCTAGATTCGTTTGATAACGACTCACGATTCCCACTACATAATAGATGTCCAGTCTCGTACATAATATGGCATACATGAGACTTCCAACTATTGAAGCATATAGAACATTTCTCATATCATGTTCCTCGTGAGGTGTCTTAGGACATTGTTCATTTGAGAAGACAATTCCATGTATGGTCGGTAGTTGATCTTTTTTGGAATTCTTCATAGAGAATCTCTATAGCACCTTATCAATATAAGATGACTGAGAAAGTGCCAAGAGTTTGTACTTTCTATCCCTTATGACTTGGACGCCCAGAACATAGCTCGCTTCTCCCAAATTTTTCATTTGAAATTTTTCAACCAATCATTTCTTTACCTTTGATAGAGTTTTTAAATCATTCACAATGAGTAGAATATCATCAACATAAAAAACTAAGAAAACCACTATCTTATCTTTGATATATTTATAAACACAGACTTTGTCAACATTTTACTCGAAACCATAAGACTTTATAATCTCATCAAAGGTAAGATTCCAATATATAGATGCTTTCTTTAATCCATAAATCGATTTAAGCAACTTGCATACTTTCTGATCTTGCTCTTTTGTACGAACATTTTCTGGTTGCATCATATAAACGCTTTCTTTAAGTGAGCCATTCATAAAATTTTTCTTGACGTCCATTTGCCATATCTCATAGTCAAAACTAGCGGTTATGGACAAAAGGGTGCGAATAGATTTTAGCATGGCCACATGAGAGAATGCCTCTTAACAATCGGCTCCCTCCCTTTGTGTATAGCCCTTGGCTACTAATCGTGCCTTGAAAGTCTCTACTTTCCCATTTGCACCTCTTTTCTTCTTGAAGATCTATTTACATCTAATGGACCTGACATCTTCAGATAGATCTACATGCTCCAAGATGAAATTGGAATACATAGATTCCATTTCCTGGTTCATGACTTCTTTTCATTTCTCATTTTTAAGATCATCTATTGCTTCTTCATAAGATAGTGGATCATCCTTATCAGCTAACCATTTCTTTACTTTATAAGACTCCAAGATCTAGATGCTTGCTTCAATCCATAAATGGATTTAAGAAACTTGCATACTTTCTGATCTTGCAATTTTTTCACGAACCCTTCTGGTTGCATCATATATATGCTTTCTTCAAGATAACTCTTCAGAAAAACTGTCTTGACATCCATTTACCATATTTTATAGTCTAAACTAGTGGCTATGGATAAAATGATGCGAATGGATTTTAGCACGGCAACGGGTCTCTTCATAAGCGACTCCTTCCCTTTGTGTATAGCCTTTGGTTACCAACCGTGCCTTGAAAGTCTCTACTTTCCCATATGCACCTATTTTCTTCTTGAAGATCCATTTACATCTAATCGGCCTGACACCTTCAGGTGGATCTACAAGTTCCCAGACTGAATTGGAATACATCAATTTCATTTCTTTGTTCATAGCATCTTGCCATTTCTCCTTTTTAAGATCTTCCATCACCACTTTAAAGGTTAATGGATCGTCCTTATCAGTGTCAGACACAAAGATATTTGCCTCTAGTTCATAGCGAATAGGTTATCTTGAAACTCTCTCACTATGACGTTGCACTGGGGTTTCCTAAACAGGAACAGTGGTTTATGTGATTTGTCATTTATCAGTTAATGATGAAAGTGGTTTGATCTCATTGGATGCTAATTCTTCGAGAACTACTTTAGTCATGTTCAAGGAAAGTGGCATTTGTCGATACAAACACCTTTTGATCATTGTGACTACAAAAACACCCACATCTTGTTTCTAGAGCATAACCAACAAATATACACACCTCGATCTGATTGAAGTGTTTTCAAATATTTACCTAATTCCTTTTCAGCTCCGGCTTTGAAGTCTTTAAAATTTCCAAAAGTTTTAGACATTCTATGCATTAGCTAAGTATAACCATATCTAGAGTAATCCTCAATAAATGTGATGAAATACTCATACACACCTCTATCATGTAAATTTATCGATCTACAGATATCTTATGTACTTGCTCAAGTGGTTCTTTGGCTCTTTGGCCCTTTCCAGAGAAATGTTTCTTAGTCATTTTACCCTCTAGACAAGATTCACAAGCTAGAAGAGTCTCAACTTTTAGTTCTCTCAAAACACCATGCTTTGTTAACCGGTTTAATCTATCTAGATTAATGTGTCACAGCCTAAGATGCCATAGATACGAGTCATCATCATGAGAAACTCTTTGTCATTTGTTACTTTTAAGATTTGCTACTTTAAAAAATTCTGAAATATTTAAAGCACGTTCATTCATTTTAAGCATATACAATTCGTTCGAAACTTTCACATGTCAAATATTGAATCCATTCTTCGAAAAAATAAACTAAGTATTAATAAAAGAAATATCAAATAATTATTCATGCAGTAATGATAAAGAAATCAAATGTCTTAAAATATCAGGAATAAAATAAACATTATTCAAACAATAAAATTATTTCTAAAGCTTAAACGGATTGTCCCTAATATTTTTTAAAAAGAGTGCACCACTGCCAACACTCATTATCACCTCACCATCAGCCAGCTTCCTTGACGAATCTAGCATCTGCAAAAAAGAACATACATGATTAGTGGCTCCTAAATCCAATATCCTGGATGACAAATAATATTCCACTAAACAAGCTTCAAGTACAAGTAAATCACATTTACCATTTCGTTTAAGTTCGGAGAGATACTTGCTACAGTTTCTCTTCCAGTGACCTACAACTCCACAGTGGAAACACTTTTCCTTGGGTTTGATGTTGCTTTTTTTCTACTTGGCCTTAGGTGACTTTATATTTTCTCTTCCTCTTTTGTTCTTACTCTTGTTCATACTATTGTTCTTCTTCCTTTTGTTGTTCTTAGCAACATTGGAAGAAGGCTTTTGCTCAGCAACATTTGCCACACCCTTTTTGGTCATATTTTTGTTGAGTGACTCAAAAGTCTGCAGCTCATTAAGCAATTGGGTCATGTTGAATTTCAACTTATTCATAACATAGTTGGGTGTGAACGAAGAAAAAGCAGGTATTGGCGACTCAAGTATAATGCTGACTTGAGTTCGTTCATCAATGGTAGCCTTATGTATTTCTGCCATCATGATATTCAAAATAAAAAACACAAACCAGTTAGCTTACACAAGATTTAAAGAAAAATAAAGAATAAAGCCTAACCCAAAAGTCATCATACAATTAACGATTCATCATCATGCATGCAATTAAAAAACATAACCATCTATTGATTCATACATATCAAAATATATAATGAATAATGCAAGAAACCCACATAGCATTTAATGAATACATATCTAAAGACCGCTCTGATACCAATTGTTAGAATCCACGGTGACGCGTGGCGGAAGGCGTGGTGGTGTTTTAAAAAAATTTATAAAACAATAAACAATAGCATCGTCGCAGATCCAAACGATGAAAACTTTTAGTTAAAAAATACTTTTTCAGTTCTGTTCCATTTATCTATACATTAATCTAAGATATACAAATATATGGGTTATACCCTTTATAGTCTATCAAGCGTCCTTGCAAACAATGAACTTGTAATCTCACGAACAACAGACTGCGAGATCCACACCAAGATCTTCCAAGCCAATCCTCAAACATACTAGGACGTGTGTGGGCACGTAGAATAAATCAAAGACACTTTTCTGTCTCTAGATGTATTCAACACATGAAATCTAGAGATTTTAGAGAATGACTATTGTGAGACAAAACTCTGAGAGAATTAGGAAAACTCACAGAGATTTTTGATTAACCTTTAATCACACAATTGTACACTGATTGCAGTTGCATCCATGAGGCCAATAGAATAATATTAGTATATATCTTCTAGGCCAATACTCATCAGATTTTTTAGGGATTTACACAAATTAATAAATTAATTACAAATGTACCATTGTAATGAGACCCACTAAAATTGAGCAACACTGCAGTGCCGTATGCCATGAAGAGTCATGGTACCTCACCACACTGATGACTCAGAGCACCACTGTAGTGCTATGGCACTACAGTGTACCACATGGCGCTACAACGATTGACATGTGGCAGTCCAATATGTCACATGACAATTTTCCAAATTCATTATTTATTTTAATCAGATAAATATCTAGATATCTGTTAATTCAAAATTAACTTATATGATCTTCCAGTCAATTATCTTATATGTTAATTGACAGACTAGATAAACCAAACCAAATTATTATCTTGTAATAATTTAATATTATTTAATTTCATAAATCAAATATTATGTCAGAATTATCGATCAACACAAAATTAATCGATAAAGTTATTTAATTGTAATTTTCAAAAATTACATTGAGAAATTTAACTAATTAATTATTAATTAAATAATTACATATAATTGTCTTATAATTATATATTTGCGCCAAAAAATTAATTTCTATCGCAAAATAGTCATTTTCTCATATCCTAAAATATTCAGACCCTAAACTATATAGTATAGAGGTGACTTGGAGATTATGGACCCATAATTCTAAGCTCCAATAAATCAGATTATTAATTAAACTTTTTAATTAAATAATCTTATTTACTAATTCCATTATTACTCCACTATAAATATAGAATTGCACTTTTAGTAATTACATATATTTACAGAGTATTCTCGTCTAGTCCATTGTTATAATCATTCATGCAGTTTTGTCCTCTAATTATTGGTTCATAAATTCGAGCTTGTCAAAATTACCGTTTTACCTACCTCTTGATTTGAAAGTACCATTAATTCACTAGTGAATGGTCAATTTATGATCGTATTATAAATTTGAGCTCAATAAACATTCAATTATAGAATTAACACTTAGGGGAACTAATATACGATTTGTTAGGAAAACTTAGATTCAAAATCTTGTAAGATCATGTTCCCAGCCATCCATGTCACAGAAATTCTAAAACAAAAGTCACTAGCATGTTTTACAAACAAACCTTAATGAGTGAATCAAAAGATCCAGTAGGTATACATATGAGTTCACGACTACTCAGGATTCAGACAATCATCAGTTTTAATATATATTAAATCTTTATGATAAACGGTAAGTTAATAAAAATATTAATCCACATTGATATGTCCTATATAATCTAATTATAAAAAGTACATTTACTCATATGTCTATCCACGTGAATGATCCAGATCTAGATCACATACATTCATAATGCTAAGCAAACCGTACTAGCAACCATTCATTAAAGATTCCATACTTTAATATGTTACAGACTATTTTATTCATTATCTATATAATCTTAATCATCTCGTACTTATACAAGATCATAGTCTCATTAATGAATATGAAACTGGGCTACGATGGGTAAACCATGTCGCACCTATAGTTCTGTGAATAAACTTCGATTTGATATCTTAAGGGCCACGTGGTTCCACCCATGTCAAAATTATGCCCTACGAAAGTTGGCCTGCGCGTACCACGATCCGTCTATTACAGAAATTCTAAAGCTGCACAGTCTGTATTTTTTGAAATCGAACCTGAACTATGACAAGTTAACTTTATCAAACCTGTAGGTCTCTGAATAAGCTTCGATTTGATATTTTACAGGCCATATGGTTCCACCCATGTCAAAAGTTATACTTCAATTGATCCTACCCTCACTGAAACCATCAAATTCATAACGGATTGGCGGATTGCTAACAGAGAGATCGCTCTTCTCTTTCTTCATCATTATTCATAATCTTCTTTGTTTTTTGGGAAAATAACAGGAAAATACAGGTTTGGGGGTGGAGTTGCAAAAATGAGTGAAAATGTTTTTATTTGCAAAAATGGCCGAATACGGTTATGGTAAATAATATATCTACCAAAATTATACAATGGTAAAAAATTTATTTATCATATTTTGGCCATTTTTGTAATAAAAAATTTTCTGAACATTTTTACAACTTGAGCTAGGAAACGGGTCATTTTTACAGTTCTCTCTTATTATCTTTTTAGATATAGTGCCCCTGGATGCTTCTTGAATGACCTTCTTCATGATTAATATATACATGCGATTTGATCTCTCCCAACTTTTCATTTCCCTCTTGTCATCAGATGTACTCTTAACTATAAGAGGTAAAGGAGAATCAATCCCTAATGTAAGATCAAGATCGATAACTTCAAGAACTATCAAGAGATTATCCTTCTAGGACTTGAAGTTTGAGCCATTTAATACCTTATTTATTTAATGCTGACAGTAACGTAAACTTGAGTAATAACTTAATAGAAAATAATTAACCAACCTAAAAACTCACATAAAATCCAAATAATAATAATAAGACAAACATAAGTAAACCTCATATCAAGACACCGGTCACTCCATTAATATTACGACGTCGGTAAAAAATATTAACTTATAAGTGATGTATTGGTGTAGTATTCAACCACTGATGATAAATAACATGTCAAACAACAAACCTTCATTTGGGTCGATTTATTGTTCACATGTAAAACTGAATAATCATCACATATTTATTACTACAGAAGAACATGTAATTCTGTCAAATAATTACTTTTCTTTGGGCCGGTAAATATTCACATAAGTTACACGCACATAACCTTTTATATTTTAAGACAAAATTAAATACCACAATAGATGTCACTTTCGTGACATGTTGTTTCAAATAATTCATCTCAAAATATATAATACATACTAGTTTTTGAAATTAAAATGTACCGTAACCTTACATTAGTTGAGAAGAAATTAATTTTACGATCTTTTAAAAAAAATTTGAAATTATTTTAAGTTAAATAATCCGTAAAACCAAATTGATTTCATAAATAATTCTTAAACTCAATTTAATAGTCATTGTTGACATCAATGACGACAAAGAACTCACGATAATGTTCAACATGCACTCCATTGCTAACATAATCGAACTGTTTATCAGTAATTTAGAGAATGTTAGAACTGATGAAATCAATGAGTCTGACAATGAATGGTTATGTGCTAGTGAGGACAAGTCTTTAGATAGTGATAGTGTGTCTGAAGAAAATGATTTGGAGAATGATGATCAATCTGATGACGGGTTATCATATTATAATTCTGATAATGAAAATGATATTAGGTATGACTCTATTGAGCATGGAGGGGTGTTATCTATTGATTGTATGAGAGGGATGAATAGTATGCCTTTCTCTGTTGAAAAAGGTGATAAAATTGTTCTAAAAGAAGGATTGGTGTTTAAGAACATACGGGAGTTTAGGGAAGTATTACAAAATTTTGTGGATTTTGTAATTATGTGAAGATGTGATCTTTCAACACTCTAATTATTTTTTGTGGATTTTATAATTATGGAAGGATGTGATCCTTTAACACTCTAGTTTTTTTTGGACTAGCTGACTCTATTGTAATACTCTAGGATACGATCTTTCATTAATTTTGTAACTATGCGAAGTATGACATTGTAACGGAACATATGAAAAATATTCAGTTTAATGACTGGAAAGTATTATGTGTAGCTTATTTTATATGCAATTCCTTCTCTTAATGTATCATTCCCTATATCATTTGCATATTATATAGTTAAATTGAAAAATGGGAATGTGTAAACTCAAATATCCATAAACTTCATTAAGCTCCATTATAAGTTTATATAGTAAAAGTCAAATTACACAATAAAAAAATAATTAAACTTGCATAGTTTACATAATAAAATCACATTACATAAATAATTAGGCTTACAGTTAGAATTATGAAAAACACAATGCAAACTTGGAATAGAAATCTCATTTGTTTAAGCTCTTCTTTAAGTTCCTTTAATTCCTTAACTTCAGAGATATCGTTGTCATTGTCCTTGTCTTCGATAGAAAATCGTTTATTTCATCGACCGGGTTACACAATCCAAAAAAACTCACATATGTTGTCCTCACAGCAATAATATAACCTATGTTTATTTTTATGAGACTCAGAAATCTTGATGGCAGCTCTTCTTGCGTATCAACATCTTTTATTAATATACCATAGCCTATCATGTGCAAAGCCATTGAAACTTGAACTTGACATCTTCAATTTCCTAGCATATCAATAAAAGCAACTAATTGGCAACACAAATCAATCACCAATTCATAGGAGAACAAATTGACATTATTAAATATTGAAGCTCAACAGATCTGAGGAACAAATTTTACTTCTAGATGCTCATTTGCCTAAAAATTTAAGAATTACACTCCATTCCTAAATTCTAAAACAGATCAAACAGACCTACAATTCTGAAACAGATCAAACAAAGCCATTATGTTGGGAAATTAGAAAATGGAAAGGTGTTTGTCAACAGCTACAATCGTGGGAAGAAGGAAGAACAAAAACCATTCAAACAGATCAAACATAGCAAACAAAAACACATTTATCATCTAAAATTGGGATTAGGTGAATAAAGAATAAAAAAAACTATAATTTTATTACATCTTTTTACTTTTTAGCTCTTTTTCTTCCTCTCAATTTATCGATGAAGCTTCCAGATCGATGCAAAAATACAGATGCTCAGATTGATGAAAAACGCAGATGCTCAAATCGATGAAACTTCCAGATGCAGCCAATAACACAGAATCACAGAAAACCTTCCAGCTAAACTAGAAAAGAAAAGATTCAACAAGAAAACTAAAACGCAGAAACCTAACCTGCGCGAATCGTAGAACTAGAAATCTTCAAGGTGGTGCTTCGCGGTGGTCCTTCATCGGTGGTGCTTCACCTCCGGTACGGGTCTCCCTCTCTCTTCTCGCACGCGGGTCTCCTCTCCCTTCATGCACGCGGGTTTCCTCTCCCTTCACGCGGGTTTCTCAAATGACCCGTAACCCATTAGTAATGGTTTCTTTTGTCTAATGCCCATTAGTAATGGTTAACTGAGGGTATTTTTGGTATTAAGAAATAATTAAACGTCGTTAAGTATTTATTTAATGAATTTAGAATTTTTTGTTCATAAAATGAAATATGAATGGAGGTTTGTATTTTTTTCAAAACTAGAAAGGGTGTTCGTGTCTTTTAAAAAAATCTTAGAGGGTGTCAGAATACTTTTCCCTTTTTCTTTTTGATTTTTGATTTTCTGTTATGTATTTTGCTACCTAGTCTGACGAATAATGTGATAAGCCTAATAATATTAAGCGTTATTATCATAGGACCTCTTGTACTTTACCCTAAAATCAACTTATATTCTAAATTAATTTTTCTTCATAATTGATCCTCTAATTTTCTGCATCCATCAATTACCTCCATGACTGTTAAATTGTCACACGCACAGCACATGCCTTTTTTTTTCCCAATATTACTATTTTCTTCAATCTTATGAGCTACCTATCTCCCATGTTTTTAAATCCAAAAATCAGCCACAAATTGCACCTCCCTCTTCAATGATTTGTTAAAATGTTGAAAATTCTCCTCTAGTTTCACCAACAACGGTTCGGGTTTAGTCTCCTACAGGTTCTATTTTAGTTTTATCAATCATATTTTTTTCTTCTTCATGAATAAATGTTGCTACATTTTTTTAAACCCGAGTCATTGCTATTTTCTGAACCTGAATCGTTGTTATCTTTTCTAAAACTGTACCGTTGCTCTTTTTCTAAACCCGAACCGTTGCTATTTTTATCATATCGTATTTATTTTTCTCCAACATGCATAAATGTTGCTATTTTTCTAAACCCAAACCTTTTGTTGTTTTTTCTAAACCTGAATGACTGCTATTTTTTCTAAACTTGAACCATTGCTATTTTTTATCAATCATATTTATTTTTCTCCCACATGAATAAATGTTATAATTTTTTCCAAACCTGAACCGTTGCTATTTTTTCTAAACCCAAATCGTTACTATTTATCAATGCTTTGGGTTAGCAACGGTTCAATTTTGGAAAAAATAGTAATATTTATTCATGTTGGAGAAAAATAAGTATGATTGATAAAAAATAGCAACCGTTCGGGGTTCAAAAAAATAGCAACGGTTTGAGTTTAGAATAAATAACAGCATTTACTCATGTTGGAGAAAAATAAATATGATTGATAAAAATTAGCAATCATTTGGGTTTAGAAACAATAGCAACAGTTCAGTTAGAAAAAATAGTAACATTTATTCATATTGGAGAAAAATAAATATGATTAATAAAAAATAGCAATCGTTCATGTTTAGAAAAATAACAACAGTTCGGGTTAGAATAAATAGCAACATTTATTCATGAAGGAGAAAAAAATATGATTGATAAAACTAAAACCGAACTTGCAGGAAACAAAACCTGAAAGGTTGCTAAAACTATAGGAGAATTTATCAAAATTTTGTTAAATCATTGAAGAGTGAGATGCAATTTGTGGTTGGTTTTAGATGGGGGATTGATAGCTTATAAAGTTGAAGAAATTGATAAAATTGGAGAAAAAATAAGCATGTGCCGTGCATAGGATTTGTTCTAGGCAGTCTGTTTCTCTGTTCTATGGACCCTGGGACTCGGGCAATTTCTTGTTTTAATGTGGTTTTTAAAATAAATTCTGGAAATAAGGTAGTTTTGAAATTAATTCCAAAACTAAAGTGGAAATGACCACATTGGAAGGCATCTTTTGTAAAGACGCCTTCAAGTTAGCAAAAAGAGTCTTTACAAAAGACGCTTTCAGGCTGCACTGAAGGCGTCTTCAGTGCAGATACTCCCCACATTATAAAAATTATCAACACAACCCTATAATATAACCCTGTATACAAAAATCATCCATCCTACAAAACATTTTATAACATTCTCAATGAAACAACAAACATTTTTAACATTCTCAATGAAACATCATACATTTTTAACAAATTTTATTACTTTACATTTATATTATTCTACAAAAATTCAAATACAAAAAATATAAATCAATCACGTTCCACACGGTGGTCGTCTTCTCATTATTCTTGGACGTCTTTCATATGTTTGTAGTTGAATTACTTATGATGATGAAGCTTCCTCCATAATAGCTGCTGCTACACTTTCTTCCTCTACAATAAGCAGCGAGTCTTCCTCCACAATATGTGGGTTTTCTTCATCCACAATAGGAGCACTTCCACAATAGGCGAGTTTCGGCTGCGTCTTCTACCTCCTCCTCTAGGAGCACTAGCTCATCCTCCTCTATGCCGTTGAGGTTGATGAAATGGTTCGGAAGTAGAACCAAGTTGAGTCACCGACTCACCTCCAAATGTATAAAGACCAGCGGCGTGTATGGCTCTTGCTGAGACATAAATGGTTCGTCTCGAGGCATGTGTGATTCTTGTTGACTTCTTTGAGATGAGTTGTGCACTCCATGTCTTCGGGACAAATGAGCTTGATAAGCCGCATTCGCTTGTCTTATTGCTTGTACGGCTGTCTCACACACATTATGGATTCGAGACATTATCTAAGACGGCTCAGTATCATCAAGTGTCAAATTGTTAATATTGTCCAAACTCTCCGTCTGCATAGATAAAAAGACATTATATAAGTTACTTATTAAATGACCTTATAGGCCTAATTAATTACATAAATTAATAAAAAAAATTACCATGAAATCATATAACACTCCCTATTCAGTTATGTATTGTCGTGTGATTCTATGATACCATAACATGTATGAGCTGTCATATCCATGTTCATCCACGTGCCCTTCAGTAATGTATGTCCTACACTTATCCCATCTCTCAATGTATGCCTGATGTTGGATGCCCCAATTTAGTTCATTTCTCCCCCTTAAGTTTATGTCATGCAACCGTCTTTCGGTATCACATGGTTCAGGCACACGTTGAATCATACCGAATTGTCTTAGAACAAGATCCGGTTGATGCCATTCCACTATATGAAAGTAAATGATGGGAGAGACAAACCGCCATATATCTCCGTGCATGATGCAGTATTCAGGAAGTGTATGGATAATATCATTATAAGGTTGCCATATAACCTATAAAAATCATATAATATATAATATGGCAAAACCCGAGTATTACCTATGTTATAAGTAAAAAGCATAGTATTACCTGATTTAGAGTTTGTCTATATAATGCGAATCGATACACTTCAAGAACATGTGTAGAGCTCTCTGTGAGACTAAAAATATCTCTTCATCTATGAGATAAATTGCATAGTTAAATACATGTAAATGATAATATACATATATAATAATCAAATGAGTTGACTTACTGTATACCCAAAGGAGGAGGTGGCATTGGAAGTCCATCTTCCCCGACATTATCATGTGTCGCCCGTTGCAACCTCACTGGTGCCAAATGTGGAAATCGGACTCATGCCCATAATTGCAGTAATACTAGTGGGCCAGCAATATCAAAAGCATTTTTATGGCTAGCTTTGCACATCTCCCTATACAACCATGCAATGCATGCACAACCCCAACTATACTGACCAGCCTGAGCAAAATCTTCTAGTAAAGGTAAGAACATCAAATGCACCTTAATGCTTGACTCATAAAAATGTACTAAGTCAAATATTACATTGAATTACATAAAAATGTATCAAGTCAAATATTACATTGAATTACATTAAAAATGTACTAGTCAAATATTATGAGTCATTTGAAGATTATCCTCCATTACGAGAAGGACGATTTCGACGGTTATGTCCCTCTTGTCAACAAAGTCCACATTTACTATGAGTACTTGGCTCTCTCCAATCCATGTCGACAGAGTCCACATTTACCATTCATGTAACATAAAACTACCATAAGAATTTCCCCCATTTGTCAACCTACTAAACAATACACAACAATTTCAGAACTAGAACTAGAAATTCTACAAATTAATCTACAAATTCAAAGTTAATAACTACAATTTCATAATATATATCAACCCATTTATAAATAAAATCTTACAAATTAAGAGTTTAAACATCACATAATTGAGAAAATGCATCTAAAATTGAATAATATCAAGATTTCAAAAACCCAAAACACATGGAAATCTAGGATTTGAGATAGATTACAAAATTGATGACATACATCCATACAATATTCATAAAAAATGAATAATTTCAATATTTGAAGAACAAATTTAAGAGATTAAATGAGTTAAAAATATACGTAGGGTTTGAGAAGTTCTTGCTAGTGATTTGAGAGATTGAGAATTTTTTTGTGTGAATGAAAGTGAGATAAGAGTGAGAGGGTATACTCCTGGCGAAATGACAGTAAAACTTCATTCACAATCGACGGCGAACGGCGGCGGGGAAGGGGGAGTTCGCGGGCTGAGACGTTCTTCTTCGCCGACTGTGATAAGCTTATGCTTTCGATCGCGGGTATTAAAAAGAAAATGTGGAAGGCGTTTTTGCAAAAGACGCCTTCGACTATTAGTGAAGGCGTCTTTTGCAAAGACGCCTTTTACGTGGCCCATATTTGGGCCACGCAACCACGAAGACGTCTTTTGCAAAGACGCATTCATCCTAGGTATCCTAAACTACCTTAGTTTTGGATTTAGTTTTAAAAATATCGTATTTTAATTATTTTTTTTTTAAAATTACTGTAGAATACTGAAAAAATCCAGAATTTCACTACAAACGGATTAATCTAATTAGGAGGAGGATTCTCCAAAGAGCAACTATGATACAAACCATTTGCATGAAAGGCCATCTCCTTTGCTGACAGATATGGGAAAATAGTTTTAAGCCAATTAATTGCTTGTCCCATTTCCTCTCTTGGAGCAGAGCTTTTACTTATGGACTATGGAGATTATGGAGATTGTGGAAAGTGTGTAATAAACTGGTTTTCAATGGTAATGACCTGGTTTTCAATGGTAACAACCTGCCACCAATTTGAATTATTTAAAAATACCCAATTCATTCATTTATTGACGAGATAGCTTAGCTGCAGCAGCCAGCAAGGTACGCTTCTATCCTCAAAATTATGAATGGATTTCATTTCATCTGTCGAACTAGAATACCCAATTCTTTATTTTCTATCAGCTTTACTAAAATCAACTCTTATTTCTTACTAATTTACTGAAGGACGCAGTTTTAATAGAATTTCTCTCCTTTTGTTTTCGCACAAATTCTGTTTAATCCTCCATGTTGAGGAGATTCACGGGTGCTCTTTTTTTTTGGAATTGTTAAATAACAAATGCAGAGGAGTATTCTCTCTCTTTTTTAAGTAACCTCAGCTTTATTTCCCTTAAATCTATTGATCTATTAAAGCATCAATTCTTATGATATTTTGTTTTTTCACTCACATTATTGGTGTTAGGAATTATCCTGGTTCCTGAGTCTAAATTGTTACTGTGATAATTGATAGGAAAATGGAACTTTGCTTCAGTATCATTACTAATGTTCTTTATTTCTATGTTAATTATGTGTTTTTACATTGCAAAAAATGAATGATATATGAATTTTACTGTTTTGGAGATAGGTATGGAAAACAACAATGACAAGGTAATTGAGATCTACAAACAGTTAGCTAAAAGTAGTAAAGAATCAACCCTGCGGAAGCGCGGTCCCTGAAAGGGAATCTTGAAGTTGTTTGGAATGGACAGTCTGGTACTGAAGAAGACTTTTCTTTGAAGAAACGAGAAAGAAGTTGGTCTGGGATTGATCATTTTTTTTGGGCTGGAGCTTCAGAGCATACACTCACACACACACACAAAATCCAAGATAAGAAGAGCCGGTAAATGAAGACTTACAATATACACCCCATCTTTTGTTGGCGTGGACAATGCTTAAATACCGCAATTAAATTTATCGAAGTCCCGATGTGGGATGAACACACACTGCTTCAACAATCTTTCTTTTTTTGGACTGGAGCTTCAGAGCACACACTCACACACACAATCCAACAATAAGCGATTGATCATTTGGGGAGAAATTTGTATAACATGGTTGGTGAAGTTAAGGAGCTCATTGACCGAGGTCGATTTCCTGATGGTCTTACAATTGACACACCTGAGGAAAATGCTGGTAAATTGCCTGCACCAGAGTTAGTGGGTGAAATGTTTCAGAGAAATATGAATGAGATATGGGCATGCTTGATGGGGAATGAGGTCTCAACGATTGGTGTTTTAGGGATGGGTTGGTGGGTAAAACCACATTGCTTAAGCATGTCCACAATAAGTCATTAGAAAGCACGCTTGTTTTTTACTTTGTTTGTTGGGTCACCGTGTCTAAAGATTGTAACATTAGCAATTTGCAGTGCAAGATTGCTAACCAACTGTATGTGGATCTTTCGAAAGAGGATGATATCAGTCGAAGAGCAGGATTATTGGCACAAGCTTTGGAGAGGAAAAATAGATTCATACTCTTTTTGGATGATATGTGGGAACATTTTGATATAGAAAACGAGGTGGGAATTCTGAAAAAAATGGATGGAAGTGGATGTTAACGATAAGATCAGTGGTCGTATGCATCAAAATATCTTGCAATAAGACCGTCAAAATATATCCCCTCTTGAAAGAAGAAGCTTGGACCTTATTTGTCAAATATGTAAAACAAAATATTCCTCATAATCTAGTGGATGTTGCTAATCGTGTGTGTAAAGAATGTGCAGGTTTGCCTATTGCGATAATCACATTAGCAAGAAGCATGAGGAACAATTTTAAAGCATATGAATGGAGGAATGTATTGAAAATTTTGTAAGATTCAAAACCTGATGTGGAGGACATGGAGAGGAATGTATTCAAAGTACTGAGACTAAGTTATGAGCGCTTAAATGATTCTGTAAATGATTTTTTCGGTATGGGGAACTTTTTACAAATGAATAATAAAGATAATAATTTAGAGAGAGAATAAGAGAATAAAAACACCATATTTACGGGCAAAACCCTTAAAGGGAAGAAAAATCATGGGAATAACTATGATATTCTCTTATATTTCATTAGGTATGTGTCTCCTATGTATTTACATATGTCTATTGCCAAGGGTTTTTCCTTTATGTTTGAAGAATTTTAACAGTGTAATGAGAGAGAAGAGAGAAAATGCAATAAACTTAGTAAATATTCGCTTGGATTATCTCCCTGATTCCATTGAAAATCCTTCCTCCCTCATCATTTATTACCTGAGCCTTTATATAGGCCTTGTTCAAGAAGGTGGCGAATTAATAATAATAAAAGGGGAGGAATGATCACACCCCCATGCTTTCAGCTGATGGAATTTTTGTCAGCGAGTGCCCCCTATTGATGAGATCTTTTTCAGGTATGTGCTCTCATACTCAACTTATCCACTATATTGTCTTATTATTGTCGAATAATTATAATTGTCTGATCCCTTCTACGGTTCTGATAATCTTCTTTTTGATAAAGTCTTCAGTCTAGATCATGCCATGTGTCAAGCGAGATTTTGTCTATTCATTGGCCCCCATTACACTCAACGGAATTTCATTCGTTGAGGTGTAATGATTTCTCTTTTCCTATTTTGACGTTACGTCTGACCGCTTATGTTCTCGCGTGTTTCTTAGAGTCATGCGATGTAGTTTTTCAAAATAATTTTTTGACCATTTGCTACCAGTGATGGTTTCTCATTTTCTTTCTGTTGTTATGTTGTTATGTTCCCGTTTATAAATGCTTTGCGGTTGTCGAGCCACTTTTTTGTCAGTTTGTTGTCGATGGTGATTACGTCTCCTTCATTTGTTGTTACGTCTTCCCATTATTGTTTACAAGTATTTCTTGGGAACACGTGAAACAGTTTTTCAAGCAGCCATTTGGCAGGTCGTTGTTAATCTCCCCATTGAGGATGTTGCTACCAACCCTTCTGTTGAAAATTTTGTCGTTGATGTAACAATATCCTTTTGCATCTTTTTGTAATTTTCCTTTCTTCGAGACTCAGCAATTTTTTCTCTTCTTTATCTGCGTAGCTCTTTTCTGTTGTCACTTTTTTCGTTCTTTTTGCTACAAATTACGAAACTGGTCTGTTTGAAAATGACTTCTAGTCTTCTTTTAAGAACGACTATTGATTGTAGAGTTCTCTAGTTTCCTTTTGCTACAAGCTCTTTGATAATTTTTCTTTCTTCGATACGGGCTCATTGATGGTGTTTCTCTCGGTTCTTCATTTTTCTTTTCCTTCTCTCATACATTAAGATCTGTGATAATAATGTTGTACAAGAACAAGAACATAATAATTTATTGAAATGAGTAAGGAATGAATGTACTGTTGCATAATTTCACAAGGGTTCAAGTTTGATGCCCTACATTCATTGTAAGAATCTTTCCTATTTTTCTTGCTACAGACTCATTGGTAGAGTTTCGCTCGTTTCTTTGTTTTCCTTATTTTCCTTTATATTGCTGCTTCGATCAATGAGAGTCACTTTGTTTGTGCAATTTTTATTCTATTGAACTCCCTTTTTGTCGTACTTCATTCTTTCTTCAAAGACTTTAGCAAAATTTTGGTGATCAAAATCCGTTACCGTACCAACTTCAAGCTTTCAACGAAATCCGTTCTCAAACACTTAGGAAAATTTTGGCTCCTAGTTCTCTTGAGAATGACTATTTATGTAGTAGAATCTGTTGTCAAACACTTCTAGTTCATTTTTCTTTTGTAGCAGAATCCGCTCTAGTGGCTTCGATCTTTGTAGAGAACAAATATCTTTCTTGAGGATAATACTTTAATTTTCTTTAAATAGAAGAACTTATGATCTATCCGTTTAGATTTAAATAAAGAACCATGATCCCATCTTCATTTCGTTCATTCTGAGAGAATGATTTATGAATTGTCATTTTCCCCAGGACTTAGGTTCAAATAAAGAACCATGACCCCAGTTTTCATTCTAAGAGAATGACTTACGAACTGTTTGTTGCCTTTTGAGATTAGAACTTAGGTTCCAAAAAAGAATCATGACCCTGTTTTGGGCTTTAGTTCAGGATCGTCCGTGAGTTATTTTCAAGAAAGATTTCATCTTTGCTTTCTTCAGTTGTTTTCATTATGAATTATTTGAGCATCATCTAATTCGTTAGACAATGATATTTCTGTTTTGAAGTTTTTGATTTCCTTCTGAGAACGATGTCCGTAGACAATCCCAAGAACTTAAGCGCTTTCTGTGGAGCCATGACCCCATTTTGATTTCCTTCTGAGAACAGCGTCTGTAGACACTCCAAAGACTTTAGGCTCCTTCTGTGGAACCATGGTCTCATTTTGATTTTCTTTTGAGAACGATGTCCGTAGACACTCTAAAGGACTTAGGCTCTTGTGGAACCATGACCCCATTTTGATTTCCTTCTGAGAACAATGTTCTAGACACTCCCAAGGACTTAGGCTATTGTGGACCATGGTCCCGTTTTGATTTTCTTCTGAGAACAATGTCTGTAGACACTCCCAAGGACTTAGGCTCCTGTGAAACCATGATCCCATTTTGATTTCCTTCTAAGAACGATGTCTATAAACATTCCCAAGGGCTTAGGATCCTTTGGAACCATGGTCCCGTTTTAAATGTTCTTCTGAGAACGATGTCCGTAGACACTCACATGGACTTAGGCTCATTCTGTTGAACCATGACACAATTTTGATTTACTACGGGGTCATTGATAGAGTTTTCCCCGTTTCTCTTTCTCGTACACAAATACTTGTGACAAGAATGTTGAACAACACCGGATATAATATCTTAATGGAATAAGTAGGGAACGAGTATACAATAACTTTCTTCTAAAAGCTCGAATCTCATTCCGTAAAGAATTTTAAGAAACTGACTTCCGTAGCTTTGTAGCGACATATGATTTGTCACATAGTATTAATGAGCTTAATAGATGAAGCTGACAGTTGTGCACGTTATCATGTCACGAGTTTTGATTGAGAGCTACAAATTGAATTTTGTGAAATTATTAAAGAAGTTGATTTTCATATGTTTCTGATGATATATAATTCGCCATGTATTTGGCTTCCGATTGACGCAGTATAATTTTCAAAATTGTCTGTTTTACATAATCTGCCTTCCTAAACAACCTTAATGAAAATTATTATAATTTTTGTTTGAGAGCTCTGAATCGAGTTTTGCAAAATTCTTCAAGAAGTATACATCCGTATCTTTTCAACGATATATAGTTTTTCATATAATACTGTGTATCATAAAGCAGTTTAAAGATTCAATTGAAAGATGTGAATAGCCTTACTTTTTTGAGTAACATGTACAATAATTACCATAGCTTTTGATTGAAAACTCCAAATTGAATTCCATAAAATTCTCCAATGAGTAGACTTCTGTATCTTTCTGATGAAATAATATTTTTCGTGTAGTTGATTTCCAATAAATATAGTTTAATTTTTGAAGTTGATCATCCGCATAATCTACTTTCCTGAACAACCTTAATGAAAGTTGTCATAATTTTTTCTCAAAAGCTCCAAATCAAGTTCTGCAAAATTCTTCAAGATTAGACATCTAGATTTTTCTAACGATATATAACTTGTCATATTATACTATCTAAATTGGTACAATTTAAAATTTAAATTTGAAAGGTGTGAATATATTTACTTTCTTGAACTGTACCAATGAAAATTATCATAACTTTTGATCGAGAGCTCCGAATTGATTTCCGAAAAATTCTACAAAAGTAGACTTCCATATATTTTTTATGATATAAGATTTTTCATATAATTTAGTTCCAACTTTTCCTGTTTCCATTTTCATTTCCGTTCCTGTTTTCATTTTTCGTTCCCATTTTCGTACTCATAGTCATTCCCCTTTTCATTTTTCGTTCCCGTTTTCATACTCATAGCCGTTTCTGTTTCCATTTCCGTTCTCATAGTGGATGCTGTACCCATTTTATATACTCATAGCCTTTCTTGTTGTCACCATTTTTTTATTCCTGTTTTCAAGACTTTTTTCCCCGCGTCAGGACATTTCCTTCCCGTTCTCAAGACTTTTCCGTCATCAAGACAATTCATTTCCCTTTCTCAAGACATTTCTCTTCTCGCCGTCAGGATATTTCTTTCCTATTCTCAAGACAATTCTTTTCCCACCGTCATGATATTTCTTTCCCGTTCTCAAGACATTTCTTTTCTCGCCGTCAGGATATTTCTTTCCCATTCTCAAGACTTTCCCGTTCTCGTTACATTTCTTTTCTGTCAGGATATTTCTTTCCTATTCTCAAGATTTTCCCGTTCTCAACAAATTCCTTTTCCCGTTGTCAGTGTATTTCTTTTCTGTTCTCAAGAATTTCCCATTCTCGAGACATTTTCGTTGTCAAGACAATTCTTTTTTCGTTTTCCCGTTGTCAAGATATTTTTTTCCCGTTGTCAAGACTTTGTTTATCAAAAATAAAATAAATTATCTCACTTTTTTTAGAAACAGATAATGATGTAAAATAAATAAGCCAATCGAATATAACGAGTTTACCATTTTTCATTCTATTTCTAGTTTTGTACTTATTGTCGTTCCCATCTCTACTTCCAACCCATTGCCATTTCCGTTTCTGTTTTTGTTGTTGAGGGGGCATTTGATTTGATTTTTGACATTTTTAAAGGGATTTCTCGAGCGTTTCTTTCACTCTCAATGAAAGCACCAAAATGTAAATGATTTTTTTGGTTTAAGGAACCCTTTTATGAATGAATAATAAAGAAAATAATTTAGAGAGAGAATGAGAGTATAAAGACATCATAATTTACGTGGAAATTATCTTTTTCAGGTATGGACTTTCATGCTCAAATTATCTACTATATTATTTTGTCACTACCGAATAATCATAATCGTTTGATCTTTTCTACAGTTCTGATCATCTTCTCTTTGATAAAGTCTTCGGTCTACATCTTGCCATGTGTCATGCGAGATTTTATCCGTTTAGATTCAAAAGCAAAAATTTGTCTCTTGAATTGCTCAACATACCCCGAAGATCATAATGTGAAAAAAAATATTTGATTTGGAGATGCATTGATATGGGATTAGTCAACGAACGAGAGAGCATTCAGGAAAAGATCGATCAAGTATTATCTAAATTTGATAAACTTGAAGAAGCATGCTTGTTGTCGCAAGATGAATCTACTGTGAAAATGCATGATTTGATTAGAGATATTTCACTTCAAGTTGCAGGTTCTCGATTCGTGGTAAAAAATTATTTAGCTAGAGAAGACTTTCTTAATGAGAAGAATTGGAGTACATATGGTCTTGACGTTTCCGTTTTCATGTTCACGAGTGATCTTTTTGATGGTGTCATTCACATATCGCCGAAGTGGCCCAAACTCACAACATTTGTTCTTCAATACTTCGAAAATGTGTCAGCTTGCTTCTTTGAGCATGTTCATGGGCTCAAAGTTCTTGATTTATCTACGTCCTCTAAGGTGAGAGTTTTTCCCAAGTCAATCTCATATTTAAGGAATCTTACCTCCCTGTTACTTCGAATGTGTATAAGGTTGGAAAACTTGCCATCTTTGTCAGAGTTGAATGCTTTGGAGAGACTAGATCTTTATGATACAGCAATTCAAGATGCACCAGAAGGTTTGGAAAAATTGATCAACTTGAGATATCTCAATTTGGGAAGTACCAAATTGGAAAGTGTTCCTTTGAAAGCTATAGGAGCACTCTCAAATCTTAAATACTTAAATGTAACAAGTTTGAAAGTGAGGAGCCATGAGATGATTGGGTTGAAAAAGATAGAAACACTTGAGGCTGACTTTGGCAATGTATGTGATTTCAATGATTATGTGAGACACATGAACTTGCATGCACAACTTAACGCCTACAAGATAAACGTGGGTGGAGATGTTTGGATGTTTGATCATCTTTGTGGTAAAAGTGTTAATTTAGTAAGGATTATTGGTGATGTCTTGGAGCTGCCGAATGATATCACATTTCTTTGCTTTTATGAGGTCGACAATATAAGAGTTTTATTTGATGTAATTCCTTCTCCTCTCAACAGCCTCGAGGAATTAACTCTTTGTAGGCTGATGGATTTTCGTTGCTTGATGAGTTGATTATTACTGTTCCTTTTCCCAACTTAAACATTTCAAAATAGTTGATTGTAATAAGATAGAGGAATTGTTCACTTCGGAGATGTTGTAACATCTGCAAAACCTAGAAACATTTTTTTTCAAAATAATTGATTGTAATAACCCAGCATCATGCTGGCTTCCAGCTTCGCGACGCCAACGTGATAAATATTTTTTCTTTCTAATTTTCACTATAATTTTATCATTATCAAACCCTAGTATATAAATAGAATATTTGAAGGTTATTAGAGGACTTTTTAGACGTGAGAGACAGAGAAAATAGCTTTTTTTAAAGAGGAGACAAAGACGGATCTGACCGGGAGATGGATCTCAACTCCAATTTCCTCCTTAAATCTAGTTTTTCTTCTCTTCTTGTCTATGGTCATGAATATTATTAGGATATTTTCTTATTTTAGTATATTTTAATTTTCCTATTTAGGGCTACGATGTAGTTAAACCATGATTGTTCTTTAGTTTTGATTCTCAATTTAATTGATGTTTTATTCATTATTATTGAGTGTTATAGTTCGTTCTCAATGTCTGTGATCGCTTGACCAACTATTGCATGCTTTTAGATTTAATTTTGAGATTGAGAAATGATCATTAAATTTACTCTTTGTTTATAACACCATTCGAATTTCATAAGTTAGAGATAATTATGGAACTAGTGTAGCAATTATAATTTCTTGTGCTTAATGAGTTTCAACACATTGAATCTTGATAGAGATGTGAGATTAGTATTTTTTATTCATTATTATCGATTGTTGAGAAAGATTGATAATTACATTAAAGAATTTTACTGTCAATAATGTAATAAACATTGATTGTTTGACATTCAGAATTAAGAGTATGTTTGGTTTGGTGAAATCGGTATCTTTAGATCTTTTATCTATTCAATTTGAATTATTTATCTTTATCAAACATTAATCATTTTAGTTTAATTAAAACTCTCAACTTTTCGATATTCTCAATTAGAATTAAGATCTAGTTAATTTTAATAACTAATAACAATCAATCATTGTGAACGATACTCTATTTATAAAATATTGATTACTTAACGACGATAGTGTATACTTACACTCTAGAAAAATCATAACAAGTTTTTGGCGCTATTGTCGGGGATTGATTTTATCTATTAATATTGGAATTACATATCCTTAATTTTATTTTGAGTCTTAATTTTTTTTATTTACAGTTGTTTACTGTTTTAAATTTTCAAGCATTCTCTTTAGTGTATGAAACGGTTTGGAAGTGAAAGTTTGATTCCCATGAATTCAAAAATTGAGCAAACTTGTCGTGGAAATTGAAAAGTGAGGAGACAAGCTTCTAAACAACCTTGAGAAACCATGGATGACGTTAGACTAAATTATGAAATTGTGAACAACCAAAATAACCAAAATGAGGCTGCGTCTTCCATTCAATGTCCTTGGGCATCCTCAATATCTCTTTAAACCTCTCTCAAGCTTCATAAAGAGACTCCATATTATATTGGGCAAATGTAGTGATCCCATTCCTCATCTTGGCTATTTTGGCTGGTGGAAAGAACTTGATTCCTAGAATGTTTGTATTGTTATGGGTAAAGATTGAGCCGAAATAATAACATTTATCCTACCCTAAACTGTAGCCATACATTACTAGCTTACGGAAGTCCTAATCATCCTAAGTGTTGTGGTTTGTATACATTAGTGGAGAGTAACATGAAAAATTGGCTTATGAAGTTCTAATCTATTAATAGATTAATAGATCCGCTTTTATAAGACTTGGTTGCATAATCTTAGTTGAGACTAAGAAGTTGGACGACTTAAGTGGACACACACCCACTCGGGATTTTTCAAGGTGAAGTATAAGTTAAAATTTGTGTCAAAACTACATGATCACAATTCAGAAATTTTCTTGGGTCATTGTTATTTTGAAATCTCTAAGTCAAGTTTAGTTAGTCAAAACATTTTTCACTTGTTCCGTAGTTTTTCATAATTAGAATTTATTGTTTTCAAGTTTGATTTTTTTTTTGTTTTGTTCGAGTACTAGCAAAAAGTTAAGTTTGGGGGTATTTGATAAGTATGTTTCATACTCACATTTTAGATAATCTTAACTTTTATTTTGTGGGTTCTTATAGATTTATTACTTAATTTAAGCTTATTTTTATTTTATCTTGTAAGTTAGATATTTAAATTTATTTGGGTTATTTTATCTTGTAAGTTAGATTTATTACTTAATTTAAGCTTATTTTTATTTTGAAATATTTGGAAGGCAAAAATGCGGATAAAAAAAGAGAAGAACGGACCTCGGCAGAAGGGCCAGTGTCGCGACGCTGGGAGCTACAACAAGCTAGCTTCGCCACACTTGCCTCCAGTGTCGTGACGCCAGCGCGATAAAGATATTTTTTCTTTTCGATTTTCACTTCAATTTTATCATTATCAAACCCTAATGTATAAATATAATATTTGAGGGTTATTAGAGGACTTTTTAGATGTGGGAGATAGAGAAAAATGTTTTTTGGAGAGGAGACGAAGACGAATCCAACCGAGAGGCGAATCTTAACTTCAATTTCCTCCTTAAATCTAGTTTTTCTTCTCTTATTCTCTATGTTCATGAACATTATTAGAATATTCTTTTTATTTTAGTATGTTTTAATTTTCCTAATTAAGGCTACAACATAGTCAAACTATGATTGTTCTTTAATTTTGATTCCCAATTTAATCGATGCTTCATTCATTATTGTTGAGTGTTATAATCCATTTTTAATACTTGTAATTGTCTGGCCAACTATTGTATGATTTTAGATTTAATTTTAAGAATGCGAAGTGGTGATTAAATTTACTCTTTGTTTATAACACCATTAGAATTTCATAGGTTAGAGATAATTATGAAACTAGTGTAACAATTATAATTCCGTGTGCTTAATGAGTTTCAATATATTGAATCTTGACAGAGATATGAGATTAGTATTTTTGATTCATTATTATAAATATTTGAAAAAAATTGATAATTACATTAGAGAATTTGCTGTCAATAATATAATAAACATTGATAGTTTGAGATTTGAGATTTAGAGCATGTTTGGTTTGGTTAATCGAAATCCCTAGATCTTTTATCTATTCAATTTTGAATTATTTATCTTTATCAAATAATAATCATTTTAATTTAATTAGAATTTTAGTTTAATTAAAACTTCAAACTTTTTGATATTCTCAATTAGAATTAAGGTCTAGTTAATTTTAATAATATATAATTTTTGTTACTTGACGATGATAATGTATACTTACATTCTAAAAAAATTGCAACACTATGCGCACATGAGGTCAAAACGCATGGAGAAGAGATCAGGTAACCCCTAGTGCAAGGCCAACAGGTCCAGTCACTATGAAGATATGTCTGATCAACCTTCGAACTGTCATCTCCAAAGCACGTCAACAATTAAATGCCCGTGACTTTGTGTCAAATGTCGCATCCCTTTTGTCAAATCGAAAACATACATCGTGTTTGGTGAGACTTCCCTAGCATGCTTCCGAGAGGTTTCCTTGACACGCCTCCCTCACCCGAAGACTTAGGTATAAATTGAAGAGGTGCGCTCACTCTCCCTTAACGCATCAATCATATGCTAACTTAGGCATCAAATGCCCTTAGACGGGACAAGCAACGCCACTCCCCCACCTTTAGGGTTTCTTATCTGTATTTTATAGACGTTGAGGCCGTGAAGAAGAGCTTCATTCAGGATGAAGAGTACATCCATAAGAGAAAGGAATGAACGCGCACAACATCACTGCTGTGGATTCCCCCAATCAGGAGGACCAACACTTGTATTGCTGAAGTTTCGGCTAAGACATATAATAATTCATATTCATTGTTTTTTTCATATTATTCCTTTACCTAAATTGTATCACATGTTCTTAATTTATTTTAGAATTGTTCACAAAAGTTGTCTTTTTATATTATTTAGATTGTTAATAATTTTTATCAATTTATAAAAAGTATTATTACCTTTGTTATATCAAATATAGGTTTTTTATTATTATCAAATATTTCATAATCAATTGCACGTGCTTTGAATTTGGTACTATATATAAAAAATCGTTGCACGTGCTTATTATTTAGATATTTAAAAACTAAGTTAATGGAACATTGTAATTATTAATCAAACTTAATAAAAGAAAGGAAATGAAAAAAATTAATTAAGTGAACTTTTGATTTTATTTACTTTTTATATTGTGTATATTTCCTCCATTTATATTAATTCTTGACATTACACTAATTCTATATTTACATTATTCTTTCTCGTGAGTTTCATTCAGTAACGTGGTAAATGAGTTTAAATTTTGAATGACATAAAATCATTTTATAATATTATCTTTTTAGTTATCTCACATGCGTAAAGAAATCGCACATTATGTTTTATTAGTAGAAATAAAAGGTGTATAAAATTATCTAAAAAAATATTTTTTTTCTCTCTTTTCCTCCTTTAATATATTGAAGGTTAACATTAGGAATTTAAGATATATATTTAGGCAATTTTTTTAAATTACAAGTTTGACAATGTTGAGTATTTATTATACTAGATTCAATGTAATTTTTTCAAAGTTGACCCTTCCACGAGCATTAATAGGATACCAAGAAGCACGTTATGTTATATTATTGATTATGAAAAAAATGTTTATATGATATTATAAGTTTAATAGTGATTAAAGTCTCACACTCATATTATAAAGTTATGTATTTGACTCATAATATCCTTAAATCATATATTATTAGTAACTTAAAAAATTGACATTTTGTGACAAATTTTATTATTTTTTATAAACAAAAATATATAAAGAGAGAACTCCACTCCTATAAGATAATGACATAAAGGGCATACCCTTAAGCCTCACACCAAAACGAACTTAGATGCTCTTCTGTTCATTAAATAAGAGAGATGTTACATTTAAACCGTCCATTTTAAATAAAAAAGATAAATCTGAAAAAAAATATGGAAAATGTCCCATCGGATCTTATTATTTCTTTAGTAATAATAAATGAGTGAATAGTCAAACTTTCTAGTACCCATTTATTTTTAATAAAACTCATTTAATATCTGATTTATTACGTGGGACTGGTTGACATCTACGATGGTGTTTTGGGTGTTTACGTAACTACACGCGGGGATATTAAGGGCATTGTAGTCATTTCAACTTTTCATATTGGCTTGCCCTGTGAACCGTGTGATTGAGGGATGTGATAGTGATTTCATCCCTTTAAAGTGATGGAATCTCCATCTTGCCCCCCTATTCGAGCCCTCCTCAGTTCTCTCCATTTTTCTTTCTTCGTCTCTTTCTCGTCTCAGCAACTGTTCATGAAAAATTCTTCACCTACTCAAACTATTCAAGCATCATCCCTATCAAATTCCACAGTATTCAAGCATGTGGAGCTGTAAGGGTAGATTTGTTTAGGGTTTTAGTGTTTAAGAACTTTTTTTCTTGATTTTCTTTGATACGTTGTCTGTGCTTGTGTAAGGGGGATTTCGGGTGATTTCGTTGAATGTTTTCTTCATTTCTCGGGTTCTTCTTCTACCTACTATATTCTTTGAGAAGGAATCATAAAGCAGTGGGCAGTATGGGAAGGTGTATGGGGAGGGATTTGGTATTATTTGTTAGATTTCATTTTTTTATCTTTTTATTCTCTTCTACACTCATCGGGTCCGAGCAGAGGATATGGTTAGGTGCATGGGGAGAGGATCTCTCTAATTTTCTTTGATTTTTTACTTGTTTTTCCAGATTCTTCTGCCACGTGGGGGCATGGATCGCCGCAGATAGGAGGGTTTCACTGTAGTTTGAGTTGGTTGACGGGATTTGGATGGGACGGAGGTCACTCATGGTCTTCATTGGAGATACAGTCAGGGGTTTTCTTCTCTGGAGGTATTTTTTGTTTTGTTTTGCCTCTGTATCTGTAAAAGGGTTTGATTTCTAATGATGCGTTTGGCAGTATCATAGGGATGCTTTTTTATTTTTCCTTCTGGCCATTTTCTAATATCTGTTAGTTTGTGGTTTTTTATTTCTGAATTTTAGCTTTGATTTTGTTGATTTTAGATTATGATTCTGTTAATCTAATGTTAATGCTACATGAATATGTTGTTGGATTGGATTTCTGGTGCCTCTACGGTGTGGTTCCGTGGCTAAAATCTTGATTATGTTCATAATTTATCCTCTTTGATAAGGGTAATATGTCTAATCGTACTATTGAGAAGAATTATGTCTTTTAAGACTTTGATTATTGAGTCTACTGGTTCTTGGGTTGTTTTTCTTGCTAACATCCCCTTATTTATGTTAGTTTATAAGAAAATGATTCTAATTCATTGTATTGATTCAACGGTTCATTACCTATATAAATTTTATGGTGGTGCCAAATAGATATAGAAATAAAGGCTCTTGATATTTCATTCTCATTGAGTTCACTTCTAATTAATTTTTTTTGGACAACCATCTTTTATATGGTTTTTGAATCTGAAATAAATTTTATTCTAATACTTATCAATTCTTTTGGCAGAAACTATCGATGGATGTTAGGCATCTCAAGAAGTAAGTTTATTCCCTAAAGATGACACGAAACTATGGGTGTTAGAAATCCACTGTCAATGATTCTCCACACGTTCCTTTGAATGCCGTCTGATGAACAGAAGAGAAAAATGAATGTGAAGATATTGGCTTGACACGAGTGTAGTGCTTAACCTAATATACTTCGACGCTCAAGTCAATGAAGTGAAAGAGAGGAAAAAAGTAGAGAATTCTGAATGTTTTGAATGTCATATTTGAGAATTTGTTATTTTATTAATTATGGAAAATGAAGAGTCTTTCATTAAACGCGGAATATGAAAAAATCATCAGTTTCATTTTTAATGAAGGCTTCATATATCTTTCTCCTATTTGTGATTTATTTTGATCTTAAGACACTATTGTGTGTCATTCAGTATTATTATTTCTGAGTCATATTGACTAAGTCTGAGTCGGAATGTAAGGTGCAGTCATATTTTGGCTCGACGAGATTCGGCCGAAATGTGAAATTCAGCCAAAATATAAACTTCGACCAAAATATGAGGTTTGGTTATATTTTGGTTTTATGTCCTTTTGAACTTACAATTAATTGTTTGAGCTTCTTAGAAGATCTTTTTGTAAGAATTGGGTTGAGTGGATTTTTATTCGAGAAATCCATAATATAATTACTGGACTCTTTACAATACTTATCAATTCTTTTGGTAGAAACTCTTTATGATGTTCACTGCTAGTGGAAGTACTTTAGTAGAGAGCTTGATATTGAGAAATTTAAATTCGATATGGTGAGGTATCATTTCTTAATGTAGGATGAGATGGCAGGTTAGTATCATTTTATCATGTAATAAAAATTGAAATTTTCCATTTGCTTTTGAATCCTCTATATGTAGGGTTTGGTTGTTTTCCTTATGATTTGAGCTGAACTTAGAAATGATTTATGGTTAGGCTTGTGTTCATTGTGCCATTTTCTATTTTTCTGTTATGTGCTCATTTCTCATAAAATTTTTCTGTTATGTGCTCATTTCTCATAAATGTTAGAAATGATAGGTTTTATGGGGATTGATTTACTTCATGTCCTGGCTGGTGAGGTGAGTTGAAATCTGTTCAATTCGTGTTTTGTCAGTATGTTTTCTTTTCTAATTCGTGAGACTTACAATTATGCTTCTTGTTTTCTTTTCCATTGGTTTGTTATAGTTAATTGTGGTAATTAACTTCAACGTTGGTTGTTATGTATCATTTTGTAAGTATTGGATGTCATGTTGACTGAGCCATAAAAAATATAGAATTCTCTTCTTATATCACACATCATCATACCTTTTTTCTCTTTTAGAATAGTAGTACAACATTCAACGCCGTCAAAACATGACACACATATAGTTAGACTATACATATACATCTATTAATTTAGGTTTTTCTATATCCATTTGTCACATCTAAAGTAAGATCCATAATTATTACACTAGATCTATAATTATTTATAATTTATGAAACTCTAATGATGTCATGAACAAATGATAAAATTAATCCTCATTTCTCAATTTCAGAATTAAATCTCAAATCATGTAATAATTGGGCAGACAATTACACACATTAAGAATAGATTATAACACTCAGTAATACTGAATATACATCGATTAGATTAAAAATCAAAATTAATGAACAATCATGATTTGGCTACGTCGTAACCCTAAATAGAAAAATTAAAACATACTAAAATAAGAAAACATCCTAATAATATTCATGAACATAGAGAAAAAGAAAAGAAAAACTAGATGTAAGAAGAAAGTTGAAGTTGAGATCCATTTCCCAGTTGGATCCGTCTTCGTTTCCTCTTCAAAAAACCATTTTCTTTGCCTCCCACATCCAAAGATCGTGTCCCCAAAATCCTAAAATATTCTATTTATATACTAGGGTTTAATAAGGATAAAGTTTGATAAAAAATCGTACAAAAAATATTTATCGAACTAGCATCGTGGCGCTGTCATTCTGCCTTATTGTTGGGACCAGCGTCGCAATGCTAGAATTCTGCTCATGTATGTTATTTTCTCATTTTATTCACATTTTTGCCTTCCAAATATTCTAAAATCAACTCAAATGTATTTGAATATCGTATCTATAAGATAAAAATAAAAATAAACAAAAATCAAACAATAATTCTAAAAACCCAACCAAATTAATGTTAAGATTATCTGAAAAATGAGTGTGAAACACACTTATCAAAAGCAATCAATAAAGAATAATCCCACCCACATCCAAGTACCTACCTATTCAAAGGTATATTAATATTAACCCCATCTCTCATAATCTTTGGTTAGTTGAGTCTGTTTTAGTTATTGATCACCAAAATATTCACAACTATGTCACTTTTGAGAAACTCTAATTTTACAGTTTAAAAATCAACTCCTTTCCAACATATTAGGAAATAATATGCTGGAAGTAATATAAATAATTTTATAGGTCATATAGTAGAGCATGCTAATACTTAAACTGCCAGGCAATTCAGCATGAGTGTATATTGAGATGGGGCCAACTGCATGAAGACAACATAACTGATGATTAATTCAAGTGATCTATTGAGGAGGGAAAGAGAGATGGAAGTACCTCATCAATCAAATGAATGTTGCGGTCATCAGCTGTGTACCTCACTGCATCCTGCTTTGATGAATACTGATATGCCATTACTTCAAAAACCATACATGCAAACTACAAATGAGTTATATATATCATTGTTAAGCACAATCTTTTTCCATGGCACTTTCTAAACATGGTTTCTTTTCTTCATTGTTCATAACACCTGTTAATATTAGATATTCTTATGCTTTTAAATACGGTATGGTTCCCGCTCGACCCAAAAGATATACACAATAGAACTTCCAGGCTGCAAGCACCCAATGAATTTGTCAAATAAATGGAATTCTTTAAAGAAACTAAACAACTTTACTTACTCCGCACAAGGGAATGATTTGAGTAGTATGTAAACCACAAAAATATTTCCTGAACATTAAGTAGTATGTAAACTTAATGGAGCATACTGCCATTAAATAAAAGATCATCATCAAAACAGTATAATCACGTTATAATCATCATCAAAACAGCATAATCATGTAGCTTTTGTGAATGCACCAATCTTATCCTATCCGCAACTACACGAGTCCAGCTCCTAAACCTTGTTTAAGGTAGGGCATGTTATCCTCACTAAGCCATAAGTTGAAATTAAACATGGAGGGGAAGCTGTTGTAATGGCTGAAAATGTTATTCTCATTAATCCGAAAGCAATTACAAAGAAGACAATATAAATGCACTTGCAATAACAGAAAGAATCAAAGATTTAGTGTGTGGGCTAATTGAAAAATATTCCCTGCTCTCTCATTGGTTAAATTTATTTTGTTCTCTCAATCATTTTGACAATGATTGGCAGATTGCCATGGTCAATGGGAGCTGGACTCATGCAGTTACAGTTAGGATAAGATTGATGCTTGAGTGACCAATGATTGTGAGGTGAGCTGGACGATGACTGATCTATTGAGCTTGCTGATGTGCACTGCATGAAATCTTTGTCACCCCCTAATTGCTTACGTGATATGCATGGCGAAAGAGAAGAAGATTGTTGCACGAAGAGGTCTTGAGGAGGCAATGTTGTAGTGTCTTCTTCAATACCCCCCTCAAGCGAGATGGGGAGTTAGCAACATTGAGCTTGGTATTCAGTTCAATGAAGTGAGATGGAGACAATGCTTTGGTAAACATGTATGCGACTTGAGTAGCTGTGGGAACATATCTTATTTCAAGGACCTTGCGAAGAACCTGTTCTCAAATAAAATGAACATCAACTTCAATATGCTTTGTTCGGGAATGAAACATAGGATTGGTTGCAAGAGAAGCCGCACTTTGGTTATCACACCACACTATTGGAGCTTGAGGCAAGGTTAATATAGTTCCATGAAGAGAGAAAAAAGCCACACAATCTCAGCGGTAGCAGAAGTGAGAGCACGATATTTAGACTCTATGCTTGATCTAGCCACGACTATTTGCTTACGAGCACTCCAATTGATTAGATTCCCACCTAGAAAGATGCATAGACCACTTGTGGACTTTCTGTCACCAAGGTTACTCACCCAGTCTGCGTCAAAATAAGCTTCGAGAGTGAGTCAAGAAGAATGAGTGAATGAGAGTCTTAACTGTTGAGTGCCTTAAAGATATCGAAGGATCCTCTTGCAAGCTTTCCAATGATCATTCGTGGAAGATGACATGTATTGACTGAGCTTATTAACTGGAAATGATATGTCAGGTCATGTCATTCTTAAGTATTGGAGTGCCCCAATGTTGCTTTGATGAAGAGATGGATCACTAAAAGGAATACCAGAAGATTGAAGTTTGTAGGCTGGACACATTGGAGTTGGACTACTCGTGCATTGAGACATATTTGGTTTGGCCAGTAAGTCATCGATGTACTTTGAATGAGTGAGATACAACACTGTGTTATTTCTGAATGCTTCAAAACCAAGGAAGTATGACACAAAACCAAGTGTCTTTAAAGAAAAATTCTTGCTGAGATGAGCAATAGCCTGTGTGATATGAATAGTAAAGCTCCCAGTAACAAGGATATCATCAACATAAATGGAATAAGTGTGATGCTAGATAAAGTGATGTGAATGAAGAGTGATGAGTCAGAGACAGAATTGTGAAATCCCATAGTAAGCAAGGTGGACTTAAGCGTGTCAGACCATGCTCGAGGAGTTTGGCGAAGACCATAGAGAGATTTTTTGTAATTGACACACATAATTGGGCTTGATAGGATCCAAAAAGCCATGTGGTTGCTCCATCAAGATAGTTTCATGTAGGGTGCCATGAAAAAATGCATTATTGATGTCCAATTGTTGGATATCACAACCGCGAGTGACGACAAGTGTAAAGATCACATTGTGCAAGGTTTGATCACAGGGCTATATGTTTCAAAGAAGTCAATTTCAGCTGTCTGTTGAAATCCTTTTGCAACCAAATGAGCCTTATACTTATTTATGGAGCCATCAGGGTTATGCTTCAGTCTAAACACCCATTTGCACTTGACTATAGGCATATTAGGAGTAGAGGGAACCAGGTTCCAAATGTTGTTCTTGAGGAGATCCTTGTACTCAGTTGTCATTGCCTCAACCTAATTAGGATCTGCAAGAGCTTCAGAAACATAACTAGATTTCAAATTAGATAAGTTGGCATTGAACAACTTAGGTTTCAAGATTCCTGCCTTTGTCCTTATAATCATAGAGTGTTGAGATTCAGTGGGAGCAGCTGGTTAAGACAGAAGAGATGACAGAGAAGAGGAGTATTGATGTCCAATTGTTGGATGTCACAACCGCGAGTGACGACAAGTGTAAAGATCACATTGTGCAAGGTTTGATCACATGGCTATATGTTTCAAAGAAGTCAATTCGAGCTGTCTATTGAAATCCTTTTGCAACCAAATGAGCCTTATACTTATTTATGGAGCCATCACGGTTATGCTTCAGTCTAAACACCCATTTGCACTTAACTATAGGCATATTAGGAGTAGAGGGAACCAGGTTCCAAATGTTGTTCTTGAGGAGAGCCTTGTACTCAGTTGTCATTGCCTCAACCAAATTAGGATCTGCAAGAGCTTCAGAAACACAACTAGATTTCAAATTAGATAAGTTGGCATTAAACAACTTAGGTTTCAAGATTCCTTCCTTTGTCCTTATAATCATAGAGTGTTGAGATTCAGTGGGAGCAGCTGGTTAAGATAGAAGAGATGACAGAGAAGAGGAGTATGCTGGTGATAAGGTGTGGGTTGAGGTGGGAACAATGGGAGGCACATGTTGAGAGGGAAAAGAAAACGTAGATACAGTGTTACATGGGGAGCTAGGTCTTTCTCTGACTTGAGGTGAGCAAGAAATAGAAAGAGGCCTTGCTTCAATGGTGGAAGGATTTCTTACATCATGTCCCTGCATAAGAGAATCGGGATACTATATATGGAGTAAAATAGTAGGTGAATTGTGTGAAAGGGAGTGTTTGGTGATGAGTTGAGAATAAGGGAATTCAAGCTCATTAAATATGACACTTTGTGTAATGTAAATTATCCTTGTGGAAGGGTTTAGGCACTTGTAACCTTTGTGAGAGGGGCTGTAACCAATAAAGATACATTTGGTGGTGTGAAAATCAAGCTTGTGTTTGTTATAGGGTCTTAGAAAGGGAAAACAAGTGCATCCAAATACTTTGAGTAAGGAGTAGTTAGGAGGTTTGTTATGTAGCATTTCAAAAGGGGATTTTGAAGATAGAACATGAGTGTGAAGCATATTAATTAGGTGCACATATGTACTAAAGGACTCCTACCAAAACTTAAGTGGAAGCTTGGTATGGGAAAGAAGAGTTAAGCCCTTTTCAACTATATCTCTATGTTTTGTCTCAACCTTGCCATTTTTTTGGTGTGTATAGGGGGACATGGGTATCTAAAAGTTATACCTAAGTGTTTGAGGATGGTCAAAAGAGGTCTAAACTCACCTCCCCAACCTGTTTGTAAACAAATTATTTTGTGTTTAAAGGTTCTGTCAATATAAGAGTTAAATTCAGAAAAGATTTTTGTTACTTCAGACTTAAGTGTAAAAGGAAAGAACCATGTAAAACGAGTGAAATCATCAACAAAGCTAATGTAATATCTAAAGCCAGACATGGAAAGTTGAGGAGAGGATCCCCAGACATCTGAATGCACCAATTCAAAGGGTTTAGTTGTCTTAGTTTATGAAGAAGGGAAATATGCTTGGTGTGTTTTGCCTAAACAACTTAAATCACGAAACTCAGGTCTCACTTCATTGAAAGAAGAACTAGTTACATGCTTAAACACTAAATCTAAGATATGAGTTGAGGGGTGCCCCAGTGTCTGGTGCCACAAGTTGGCATTAGTGCTGCATTTAGACTTAGACAGTAAATAAGAAAGAAAAGTATAAAGGTTGCAGACATGATAATTCTTTAAAGCTATCATAAAATTTTATTGCTTTTCTAAGATGCAGACATGATAATGACATCATAGTTATATATTCTCATATTTCATTATAATTATGAAAAAGTCAACTATATAATGCTCAAATTTCTCAGAACCCTAACATTCCATCTCATCTTTCTCATCTCTTAAACAATCGCTCTCATCTGACTCAACTCTTAAACTCTCTCTCTCTCTCTTCCTCTATCTCTTTATCGTTAATTATCCGTAAGGAAGAGGCTTTCACTCTCATTTGCTGCAATAGTGAAGAAAAAGAAAGATAGGGTTTCTGAGGAGCAATCAACGAAAGAACGATGGTTCAAGGTGGGTTTTGTCCCTCAAATGTTTTCTATTTTGAATTTCATGGTGGTCAACCTAAGGTAAGGGTTTCGATTTTTTTTGTTAAGAGTCTCTTTGATTTAAGCTTCTGAGACATGGAGGAACTTGTTCGTCTAGTTAGGCTTGTTTTGGAGGCCATAAGCCGTTCATGATTCGGTAATGCTAGAGATGTAAGTCAATAATATATAGTGTGTTTTTTTGATTTATTTCTCCAGATCAGCATTGAGATAGGGAAAAAGATGCTTACCCAGATCTGTATGACCTTACTCGATAATGATTATCAAATAATCAAGTTGTTGTTGTTCTCAAGTTTACTGTCATCTGAATCTTGATAATGATTATCAAATAATTTTTTCAATAAATTTTCAGTATAATTTAAAGCTTTCCTGATGCAAATTTCTTTTGAGCTTCTTATATTTTAATGTGTTTATCATCATAATTTTGTGCTACATTCCTATTTTGGTGGGGTTGTTGCTTACAATCATATTTTAAGCTGGGAAATTTGCAATGATAGGTAGCGTCACGATTGGTTCACTGTTCTAGGGAACGTAATAAGAAATTTTCATGTAGATGGCAGAGAAGCTTGAGCTTGACATTTGCAATAAATCAGCTGGATAAGCGGGAATTGAAAATTGTCGATAGTACTTCTATAAAGAAAAATGTGGCGCATAGATCTCTAGGTTTTCTCCCTGCACTTTGCTGTATTTATCGGATTCTCAACCATACAAATGAACATAAACAAGATAGAACAAAAACTAAAGTAAATGGCATTTTCCATTGAGTAGAGTTACCACAAAAATAGGGTCAACAACATTAATTCCCCTAAAACCTCACTTTATATGTCACATTACTCCCTAAATTTTAAATTGCCACATTTTCATATCCCAATTATTGTGCTTGTCTAGTTGTCTTGATAGCTCAAATGATTAACCTTGTAAATTTTCGGACTTGGTAGACACAAGATCCTTATTGTCTTTTATATTCTGATTTCCTTCTGTGACATGAGCTTTTTTAGTTAGCGGTTTATGTTTGAGACTCAAATTGTTGTAGTACTCACCATAATAGATGGTTGTTGCTTCTTTATTTAACTAAATGAAGTTAGCATAATGATTATTTCAGATCGACTTGTTCACAAGTAAACTACTGTATGGTCTGCTTTTCTGATGTATGTATTAGCTAGCTGAACAACTTTTTCATCTCATAGTTAGTTCTTTTGTGCAGATTATATAAGGCTCATAGGTCACCATGCTAGGAGATACATTTCTCTAAAAGTAATGTATTTTGGGAGAAGGTGCATATCATTTTCCTTTCCCTCTATCACCTTTATGTAAATGTTAAAGAAATACTAGTTTAGATCTTAGTGATAGCTATGTATTTTGGGAGAAATTTCATATCTTTTTCCTCATCCATTATTAACTTATGTAAAAGTTCAACAAATACTAGTTTAGAAGGATTTTCTACATCTTGAAGAGGCAAGTCTGGCAGATAATTTTACTTTTGGCTTTAATGAGAGCTTTAATTTCTGAATGTTTTATTTTTTATTATAAATTTTGATTGAAATGCTGCTTGTATAAAGTGGTTTTTTCTCTTTCTATTTAATTTGATCGGAATACTTATCAACTATGCCTCATTTTTCTTATTAAATTGTTTTCTATTCCTATGATTCTTTTACGTTTCTTTATTATTTATTACCCTTCTTTTAAAAATTCATGATGTGTGAATAGTTTCAATATTCTTTTCACTTATGAATGACGTTTTTTCTTTAAATTGTAACTTACTGAAACAACAGTAACAATTCTAATTATACTAATCATTGTCATTATGTTTTAGATTTAATATTGTGCATCATATATATTGTTTGACTAAAAAAATATTCCTGCTGTGCATCATATATATTGTTTGACTAAAAAAAATATTCCTGCTAAAAACTATTGTCTACCATTAATACAATAGTTTTTGTAGTTGCGATTATAATCTTGACTTTATAATCATTGTTAAACAAATTGTAGCATATTATTTCTTTCTCTAAATGGTCTATAAAGCATTTGGAATAACAATAAGCAGACTATCTTGGACCTTTGCTGGTTTTTATTAGTGTGGACTGGTTAGTACCTTGTAAAGACTGATTTGAGTTTTGGTGGGGGATTCCTTTGGTTTTGATTGGATTGTTCATCCCCCGAACTTTGTAATGATCTATTTCTTTTAATATAATTCGTTTCTTATCCAAAACAAATCTTGGACATTTGTTGGTTACACTGTTCTTATGAAGCAAGTCGTAGTCTATTGCACTTTTTGTTCGACGATACTTGAAATTATTGACAAATTCCAAACTTGTCCTGAGCGTCAAGCTTGAAGACATGATAGTACTTTAACTTGAACATAGCCATGTTTCTCTTATGTGCATTCTTTTATCCCCCCTATTTTTATAATACACCCCATTTATTGTGTCTTAACATAATGATTCTGATTTCAAAAATTATTCAAGTCCTGATAATGTTGTCCCTGCAAATAGGTTCTATGGTTTTGCTTCAGAGGCACAGATGGAACCAACAGTTGAGGTATCTTATTTTTCATCTTAAAATTCTTCGCAAATTATGTTATTGGTTGTATAAACTAGTAATGCGCAAGACTGTAAGTTGATATGCTCGGTTTGCTTCTTTCTTTTCCTTTAATAGATAAACTATGTTTGTTTAATAGCATATAAAAAATAACAGATTTTTCTGTTAATTGGTGAAGGAATAAAGCGTTCTAGGAAACTTCTTCAGTTATTTGGTGAAGAAATAAAGCATCTTCTACAACACTTGTTTTTCCTTGCTTTCTATGGAAATATTATTTTTCTTAGAGTAAAATACACTGTCTCTGTAATTTACACATTGTTTTAGTTTAGACCCTATGTTTATGACTTTCTCAATTTTGTGCATATGCTTTGCATTTCATTCTAAAGTTGTCATTTATGTTTCTGTCAACTGCACTAAACAAATCTACAATACGGTAAAGATTTTGCGCAGTGTCATTTTTACATTAGCTTAAGAAGCTCAGTATCCATACAGATGCACACATAGGTGTCTTGATTGCATAAAATGAGATATTGTTGATGAGTTTGTAATTGTTCCGGCCTATTATACATGTATGTTAAGTGAGAAAGACTACATTGAACCGAAAACTGAAGTTTAAAAGACCAAGTTGATAAGTTAGAATAGACTAGATCAATATTGAATGCAAATTACGAAAGAGTATTTTACCCTATATCTTTTTGACGACATGTATGCATGTGTCAGCTTTCATGCCTATTCTTAGGAATGATGGGGGCCTACTTCAGATTTTTTTGTTAATGGTTTTGAATGATGGCTTTACTGTGCTTTGTCCGTGATTCAATTGTCTACATATTGGAGATTGCTATTGTAGTAGTTCTGTCAGTTTATATTTGGCATCAATTCAGAGAATTAAAATCGACTTGTATATTCATATAAGTTGTGACCAGTGATGGAGGGTCTAGAACATTGTTGGATCAATATAGCATATGCGAAAAGGATATTGGATATGTTATGCAATTTCTACATGAAATGGCAAAGTGTCAAACTTATCCAACCTATTCCTCTTTTAGTGCATATGGTGAACGCTCCTCGGTTCTTTTGACACAAATCTATGTAGCTAGTCTTTTGCTACTATTGTAAAGATTTTAGTCATAGGTTTTCGTGGTTATAGTTTTTTTTTGGTTTTTTTTTTTTGGGGGGGGGGGGTCCTAGTTTTCCTTCAGTGGCTCTAGATTTGTCCTTTTGGTTAACCATTATTTGTTCACTTGATGTAAATGCCATTTTCCCAACGTTTCTTAATTCAGTTTTATCTTTTACCTACAAAAGAAAACGCAATGCAAGTGTGGAGCTGTTTAATTATCCAAAAATAAAAGAAATGTAAATGAAATTGTCATCTGAACTTTCACCATAGTCTGAAATTTTCAGAGTTCTCAGAAGGCAAGGCTTCTAGTTGGTGACAAACTCGCATTATTCAAGATGTGAAAGAACAGACAATAGTGTTTCTTGTGTTGGGCAAGTAAGTTAATAAGACAAAAATTTGCTTATTTCTGGTTTGGTTGATAATTTTGGACATGAGAGGAAAAATGGTCAATATTACTAGTTGTTTCAACAATTTTGATAGCTCAAGTAATATTTTCCTTGAGATAGTCTTATTTTTTGGAACCATTTAAGGCATTTATTTTGCGCAACTTTCTTGTCTTTTTTGACAGATCATTTTCTTCTTGAAAGGTTTGTTTAAGTTCGAAATGGTTCATGATGTTGTTCTTGAAATGATTGTTTAAGGACAAGGATTTATTCCGTCAATGAAGGCAGCAACAGTTTTCAAGATTGAGAGTCAGTGCTGTCATGGGAAGACAAGTTTTTACCTTACCATGATAGTTTTTTTAAATGACCCTTTAATGAAAGGGATTCCCGTCATTATATGTAATATCCTGACTTTTCATAAACGGGCATTTTCATAAAATTGATTTAAAAGATAATGTAATTTTAAAATTTGATTTTAAAGATGGATTATTTNTATATATATATATATATATATACATATATATTCCAAATCTTCATCTCTCCCATCTCTCCTTCTCGTGCAGTCTCTCTGTTTCGAACCCTCAGAGATCGGGGCGTTACTTTATAGGTGTTTTTACGCACCTTTTGATGATGGGTTTGATAAAATGAGTTTAGATGACAGCCCGATAAATGACAATCATTTTCTCGTCATTAAAGGGTTTTGATGATGAGTTTTCATGCCATATAAGCCCTTTTTTGTTGTAGTGAGATTTTTGGCAACATGAGGTACACATAGTAATTGATCAATAGTTAATGTGACATGTGGTTTAGTTGTGTGAATGTATGTCTTGCCAACATGTGTAATTGGAAGAAGCTTACCATTGCCTATAGTAAGTTTAGATTTACCCTTATAGTCATTCTTGATTGAGAGATTGGACATATTAGGTATGACGTGAGCATTTGATCCACTATCCATGAACCAACTATTGTCATCAACTGAGGAAGGTGCTACTAGATAAGCTGCAGGTGCTCTTAGAGTGGAATTGACATGGTAGGGTCCTGTTTGTGTTTGGGAAGATTGGTTGTTGTTGTTGACAGTAGGTTGAAACTCATAGTCAAAGCCATTGTAGTATTTGAAAGCATAATGTCCAGGTTTTATGCAGATTTGTCACATTGGCCTTGCATTGCTTCTACTTCTCCCTCTGCCTATTCCTCTTGCATTTCCAGAATTGTTTCTGTTTGTGTAGGGTTGAGAAGGACTTCTATCATTTCTTCTAGTGAAATTAGAAAAATGTGCAGAAGGAGAGTTTTGCTCAACTTGCTTTGGAGAATTTAGCTACTCCAACATCATTTCGTGGCTTTACAACATGAATTGGGATTCTTGGAGTGACACAGACTCATACCTTAAGGTAAAATGTACTACTAAAGGATCATACTCACTTCCTAGTCCACCTAATATGTAAAGAAGAAGATCTTCATCCTCAATTAGTTGGCCACTGGCTTACAAACTATCAACTATTGATTTCATTCGTAGAATGTAGTCATTGATGCTTGATGCACCCTTTTTAATGGTCTATAATTGATACCTGAGTTGAAGTGTCCTAGCTTTGGACTGAGAGGTGAATATCTGTTCCAGAGCTTCCCAGACTTCATGGGAGCTTTCGCACCTTACAACATGCTCGAATATGGCCTCTGTTATAGAGGATAACAACCAACTCATGAGATGTTGATTGATTCTTCTCCAACTAATAAATGCAGGGTTGAGAACAAAGAGTGCTTTATTGTTTTGCTGTGTGTTGCCTTTGTAAAGAGGGTTTGCAGTGAACTCCTCAGGAACAAGGATTGCCTAGTAAATATTGCTCGAGATTGTATGCTCATATAATTGATAAAATCTGGGATTTCCAGAAGACATAGTTATTGCGATCAATTTTGATTGAATTGATCACCATGTTGTTTGGTAACATATTGAGCAGAGAAGGGAGAAAATTTGGAGAGGAATTTGAGGCAGAGTTGTTACTCGAGCTTGCATTGTTAGGATTCAGGTTTTGCTCAATAGGTACATTAATGGTAGTAGCCATTGGAGCAGAGGAGTTATTGTTTTTAGGAGTAGCCATTGACGAGGCAAGTTGATCTCTGGCTCTGATACCAAGTTGAAATTAAACAGGGAGATAGAAGCTGTTGTAATGGTTGAAAATGTTATTCTCATTAACCCAAAAACAATTACAAAGAAGACAATATAAATACACTTGCAATAACAGAAAAGAATCAAAGAATGAGTGTGTGAGCTAAGAATATTCCCTGCTCTCTCATTGGATGAATTTAGATTTTGTTCTCTCAATCATTTTGGCAATGATTGGTAGAGTGTATGGCCAATGAAAGCTGGACTCGCTCAATTACAGTTAGGATAAGATTGATTCTTGAGTGACCAATGATTGTGAGGTGAGCTGGATGATGACTGAGCTGTTGAGCTTGCTGACGTGCACTCCATGAAAGCTTTGTGACCCCTGGTTGCATACGTGATCTGCATAGTGAAGGAGAAGAAGACTGTTGCATGAAGAGGTCTTGAAGAGGCAGTGTTGTAGTGTCTTCTTCAATGCCATCCAATGCTTTCTCTTTTGGTCTAGGTAAATCGTTAGAGCAAGAAATTTTTTGCATAGAACTTTGGGCGATAAGATATAAAACTTAAACAAAATACAGAACATATCTAGATTAGGTACCTACCTTTCATGAAAAAGCAAGCAAAGCTCTTACAAGTTGATTTGTGCACTTATGCAATAATATATTCCCCAAGCAAAGAAGGTATGCAATACAATAACTTGATCTCATACAATAACTTGGAAGATAAATCTTTCTCTTAGAAGAAATCAAGGATTTCTTAGGTCTAGAAAATGTATATTTTGTATCACTTCAGCTTACCTTCTATATTGAGATAATATGCTATTTATATCACTATTACATTAGTTGGGTTAAAGAGAAAAGAAGGAAGAAGAGAGTGCACGTGGAATAAGATAAGAGGGCATCTCTTGTACATAGGTGAAAATTAGTTAATATGAAAATCATTGTTGTTGTCTACAAGGAGACAAGCAATCAAACCAGGACAACCAATAAGAGTGAGCCACGAGGTATAGATAAAACAACATGTAGTTCTTTCTATTCTACTTATAGCCAACTCCTTCTTCTTCATTTCCAACTGACCCCCGCAAATGTAGGGGTGTCTGCATCACACCAAGTTTGTCCTTAAATTGAAACCGTGAGTGAGGAAGGCGCTTGGTTAGACAGTAGCTATTTGATTGGATGAAGGCACATATATGATCTCTAATTCCTTGCTTAAGACTTTATCTTGAACAAAATGCACATCAATTCGATGTGCTTTGTCCGAGCGTGATAGACAAGATTAAAAGCTAGTGCACTTACACTTAGATGATCACACAAGATGATAGAGACTCTGTTAATGGAAGGGCAAACTTTTTAATAAGTGTCTGTGGCCAAGCTAATTTAGCTGCTAGGAGAGACAAAGCCTTGTACTCAGAATCTGTGCTTGACTGTACAACTATATGTTACTTCTTTGAAGACTAGGATACTAGAGTTTCACCAAGATAAACATAGTAACTGCCACATATCTTCTGCCATCTGGATAGCTTACCTAGTCTACATCTGAGAAGTTCATTCTATACATATGACCAGCAACGAGAAAAATAAATGCAATAGCTAAATGATGATGAGCAATATCAGTCAGCCATAAACTTTGCGTTTGCGGATGGAATCCCCCTAGAAGGGTTAGAATGGCAGTTCCTGCTCCTTGGGAAGTACTAAATAAATGATTATTTGAATCGGGGTTTTGAGCATAAAGATTCCACTGACCTGTAAAAAGTGGTTCTAATCCTTGGGGATGTGGCAATACATCTAAGAAATTATTCCATCGAACATATTCTCCCTTGGATGCAGGAATAGCGACATGGACTAAATGTCCTGTCCAAGCCAAGGAGCTTACTCCGAATAGTCCTGACAAATGATGATTGAGACGAGATTCGGCATTTTAAAACCAAATTAAGATCCTCATTGTGTTTGATGTGTAGCCGTAAAGACATTGTCCCTTTCAGGTGCCTTAAGACTCTCTTGACTGTTTGCCATAAAGAAAATGGCTTACTTTGTTCGCTGCAAAGCCCAAATATGGTCTTATATTAGTTACGTACCAAAATGCTCCTATGACTTGTCTATATGGTGTTGGATCTGCAAATGGTTCTCCTTAATTTAAATAGAGAGCTTAACCTGTAGCAATAGGTGAATGGCATGACTTGACATGTTGCATCTATGTTTTTCTTAGGAGATCAGGGATATACTTGATTTGATTTAGGGACAGACCTGTTTCATCTCTGAAAATCTCTATCCCAAGAAAGTAGTGTAAAGGTCCCAAATCCTTTAGAGCAAATAATGAGTGCAGTTTAGCAATATATACTTCCAGCAGTTCACTTCATTACTTGACACTTTTATGTTATCTACATAGATGAAAAACATGAAGATCTTTGCCCTGGACTTGAAGAAAAATAGTGAGGTGTCTCCCTTGGAATTTTAAAAGTTCCAGCACAGAAGGGTGTTTCTATGTCTGTCAAACTTGGCCTTAGGTTCCTGTTTCAACACATAGATGGCCTTTATGAGTTTGCAGACATGTGTAGGCTTTTTCTGATCAACAAAGCCCTCAGATTGCACTCATTATTTGCTTCCAGCAATTCACTTCATTACTTGACACTTTTATGTCTTCTACATAGATGAACAACATGAAGATCTTTGTCCTGGACTTGAAGAAAAATAGTGAGGTGTCTCCCTTGATTTTAAAAGTTCCAGCCTAGAAAGGTGTTTCTATGTCTGTCAAACTAGGCCCTAGGTGCCTGTTTCAACACATAGATGGCCTTTATGAGTTTGCTGACATGTGTAGGCTTTTTCTGATCAACAAAGCCCTCAGATTGGCTCATGTATACATCTTGTTCCAGGTATCCATTCAAGAAGGTATTATTTATGTCTATCTATCTCAAACCCTAGCCTTTTGACACTGTAATGATAAGTACAACTCTAATAGTTGAGGCCTTTTATGATTGGACTAAAAGTTTCTGAATAGTCAACGCTAGGGGTTTGTTAACTAGCCTTGCCTTATACCTTTATATGGTTTCATATGCATTGTGCTTGACATTTTATACCCATTTGCTTCCCACTACATTGTAGCTGGATGAGTAGGGGACCAAATACCAGTTTCTATTTTTGACTAAGAAAAAAAAATTCAAATTGCATGGCTTATATCCAGTGTTTGTTGCATAATGCTTCATCTATTATATTAGGTTCAGTGTCTGTCAGCTTAGGTTCTCTGTCATCTAAGCCTGTATGAATGACCTTTGGCGTACAAATGCCACACTTTGATCTAATGAGCATGTTGTGTTCCACTGTCTGTTAGTTTTCTTGACTTCTTTATATGGTGGCCTGCACTGCCTCCTCACTTTGGTCATGAAAAGAGTCATTGACATTTTCATTTTCTGTTATGTGGCTTGCTTAACTGTCTTCTTGTTCAGTTTCATAAGGTAAGTTATTGTAAGAATCCAATTCACCTTGCTGTGTAGATCCACCCTTGCTATATGAGTTTTGTGATGCTGAGGAGAAGCTTTGAGTCTGATTTGTATCTCAAATGTTTGACTTGGTTTAGGAGTTGAAAGGACATGGATGAGTTTTTTAGTAACAACTATGGGCTCAGGCTGTTTTCTTATGTTTAGCAAGTTTGAGTGAAAATGAAATTCCTTTTCATTGAAAATGACATGCCTAGAGATGTAGATCATATCTATTGAGCTAAGACACTTGTAGCCCTTGTGAGCTTCACTATATCCAAGAAATACACATTTAGTTGAGTGAAACTAAAATTTATGACTTTGATAGGGTCTCAAGCAGGGAAAACAACTGCAACCAAAGGTTCTAAGGCTAGTGTAGTCAGGCCTTTTGTTGAATGTAATTTCAAAAAGAGAGATTTTTCAAGACTGGTGTTGGGAGTCTGTTCATCAAATAGACTGAGCTTTGGAAAGCCTCCCACCAATATCTGAGGGGCATCTTAGCTTGAGCCAAAAGAGTTAGACCCATATCTACAATGTCTATGCTTGCATTTTTCTCTCCCATTTTGGACAGAACTGTTGGAATATGAGTGTTTAAGTACCATCCCTGAATTTTATGCTATTTCATTGAAATGTAGGTACTCATTCCCACAATCTAAGTCTTTGATTTTTCTGTTGAACTAGTTCTCTGCCATGTTTTTAACTGGATAAAGGCATGTGTGGCTTCACTTTTGTGTGATAGAGGGTAGATCTAGGTATGCCTGCTATGATCATGAATAAAGTGTGTGTAAAATTTAAAACCTAAAGTTGAGCTGATGGGTGTAGGGCCCTAAATGTCTGTGTGTAAGATTTAAAGCATGGTTAGCATCAGAGTTTGAGTTCCTAAAGGATAGGGCATGAGATTTACTAAGCTGATAAGAATCACAAAAAGGAGTTCTTCATTATATTTCAAAAAGAGATTACACTGTTTGAGAACTTGAAGCATGATTTTGCTAGAAGGATGGCCTAGTCTCCTATGTCACTCCTTAGCTTTGATAGAATTTAGACTCTTATCAATAGGACATGACTCTAGACTTTCACTAGTGATTACATTTATTGAAGGACTAAACCTAGTACTAGACTGACTTGGAGAGCTGGCTTGATTTCTGTGAAAAGGTACATATAGCTTGTACAAGCCATTCTTAAGCTTCCATTGTAGCACCACCATTCCCTTCTGCAAGTCCTTCACATAACAATAATTATAGTAAAATTCAACAAACAACTTATTATTAGCAGTCAGTTGTGACACACTCAACATATTCTTAGTCACATTAGGTACTAGTAAAACATTGTAAAGATTGACATGTTTTTTTGCTAAGAGACAATTTAGTAATACCGATATAAGTGATAGTTAGTTTGTTGCCATTTCTAACAAAGACTATTCTTACCATTGTACTCAGTCTTCTGATTGAGATTGCTCATGTCATTTTTCATATGGTTGTTTGCTCCTAAGTCTACATACCAAGAAGGGTTATTCACAGTGTTGGGCGATGCAATGTAACCATTGAAGGGATGAGTTTTTTGACCTCCTTTAGACTCCTCATTCTATACAGGCAGTGATGCCATATAGTTTTGGTCATATCTGTTCCAGTAAACAACATCGATATGGCCTAACTTTCGACAAACTAGGTAGGTAGGTCTTGCATTGTCACTTGAGTTTCTTCCTCTCCCAAAGGTTCTTCCTCCATTTCCTTTATATCCTCTTGAGTTTGAGTATATGGAACCTCCTCTATGAGTTTTATTTCATATAAACCTATTGTTTTGCCTGCTAAAAGATATGTTGGTCGTGGCTTGTGCCAAGTTTAGGTTGATTGTTTGATAGGTGTTTAGTTGCTCCAGTCTGCTTTCAAAGGTAAGAAGAGTAGTTTGTAACTCTATCTAAGAGATTGTCCCATATTGTCCAACTGGACTAGAATGGTGTATACTCAAAGTCTAAGCCTGCAAGAATTTGAGTTACAAGGTCACTTAGAGGAATATGGCACCCAACAAGAGTGAGATTATCATCATGATTCTTCATGAATGTGAGGTATTCTTCTATCTCCATTGACATTTTCTTGGTTCTTTGTAGTTCTCCTCTAAAATAAGTGATTCTAGCTCTAGTGTGAGCTCTGAAAAAAGTCTCTTGCTGCATTCCAGATTTCTCGAGAAGTTTTTACTCCCATCAGCTTGGAGGCAACATTAAAAGTCATTGTGCGATAAATCCATCCGAGAAGAAGTTGGTCATTAGACACCCACTCTTCATATTTTGGGTCTGTCATTTTCTCTGGTTTTGCTGTTGTTCCAGCATTGATGGTCTGTGGTGGACATTCTTTGGTCCCCGTGATGTAGCCCTCTAACTTGTGTCATTTGCTAACAGGGAAGACCATGGTTTCCCATAGCAGATAGTTGCTTCGATCCAGCTTGACTGAGCAAACCTAGGTGAGGGTTGTTCTAATGCTTGTTTGTGTGGTTAGGAGAGACACGGATTTGGCTTATTTTTTGTGCCTTTCTTGTATAAGTGGAGTTGATATGTGAGTTTGAACTAGACATGTTGGCATTTGGTCTTGTGGTTGTATACCAAGAAAGACTTGGTAGAAAATGTATATTTTGTATTATTTCAGCTCACCTTCTATATTAAGAAAGTTTGCTATTTATATCACTATTACATTAGCTAGGTTAAAGAGAAAAGAAGGAAGAAGAGATTGCACGTGGAAGAAGATAAGAGGTGCATCTCTTGATAAAAGGTAAAAAGTAGTTAAAGTGAAAATCATTGTTGTTGTCTACAAGGAGACAAGCAATCAAACGAGGATAGCCAATAGGAGTGAGCCACGGGTAGAGAGAAAACAACATGTAGTTCTTTATATTCTACTTGTAGCCAACTCCTTCTTCATTTCTAACTGATCTCATTCATGCTTCCTATGAAACGCCTTGTTATTGTCTTCTACCCTGCAAAATAAGAGAGAAAAATCCTTCTTTTCATTTTCGATGATTGAAAACAAGATAAATAACCAAATCTAGAAGAGAAGCTTCTTAACGAAATTTAATGTTAGAAAGAGAAAGAAGAGAGAGAAACTTACAGTGAAAGAAATAATGAGAAAATAGCTTCAAGAGTGAGAGAGAGAGAGAGCAACTAGCAGTAAAAAAGACAGTAAGAAAATAGCTTCAAGAGAAAGACAATGAGTAAATAGCTTCAAGAGAGAGTGAGAGAGAGATCATTGGAAGGGGGTTCTGCAACAATGGTGGTCGCGGAGTGGGGGGAAGAAGGAAGAAGAAGGAAAAAGATGGTAATTGCCGACGTGTCCATTGAATAACAAATTAAAGTGATGTGAAGTCGTGTAATTTTTCATGTATTACCACGTAAGACTTATATGACGGTTCGTTGGTTTATGTTAACGGAGTACCTACGGAAGAGCAAACATGAAATAACAATATAATTATAGGATCAAATATGTTGTTCTTTAAAATGAAGGGTTGAAAATAAAAATTACTCCAAACTTTATGGAGAAACTGTTTTTGACCTTTTAAAAACAAAGAACGTTCATTTAGCTTAGATACATAGGAAGCCACGTGAATTTTAGAAAATAATAGAGTCCACGTCTTGGCTTGGCAACTTGTAATATACAAGTTGCACCCAACATGCCAATCTTAATAAAACATAGATAGTACAAGAATTAATATAGAATATTTACATGTGGAAGAAAATAATAGTAATAAAATTTTAAGTATTCTTATATCATTTATTGAGTATTAAAGCTAGCACGTTATTTGTTATTCGTTCTTTGTGTTATATTTTGAAAGTCTTGATATAGGTTAATAAGTAAAGACATGTTACATTGGGGGGCGGCCTAATATACTTTGGGTTTGAAAGTAAAATTATCTTAAACTATTTATCTAAAATCAAAGCATAAAACATTCAATTATCAAATAATATTATTTTAAAATTATGATTTTGCTTTTTAACGTGCAAAATAGTGAATAAGTTCTTGCATTTGAATACTTGCTAATTCTAGTGTTTTTGTATTGTAAATATAAAAACCAACAGAAAAAATAAAATACTGCTTCATGAAATGTAAAATACTACTTCAAGTTTTATTGTAAAGCCATTCTTATTATTATTGAACTATAAATATAAACTAACAATGAAAAGTTAAACTATTGCTTCACAAAAATTTTGAAACGAGATTTGAAAAGCAAAGCAGCAGAGAAAAAGTGTAAAACTTGATTGAACAGGTAAAAAATACCCGCTCACACATGGACAAAAATGACCTACTTAGGGCTCGCGGAAAGCGGAAGAAATGTAAAAATAATTCACGAGTTGAAGTTGCGAGACATTTATAAACATATTATTATCACTTCCAAAACGGGGAACCATTGCTTCAAGAACGAGGGACCATCACTTCAAGAATGAGGGAGCATCACTTCCAGAACGGGGGACCATCATTTTAAGAACGGAGAACCATCACTTCAATAATAGAAAGCCATCACTTCAAGGGAACAGGGGACCATCGCTTCCAGAATGAGGGACCATCGCTTCCAGAATGGAGGACCATCGCTTCCGGAACGGGGGACCATCACTTTTTGAACAGGAAAGAACAACAGAACGGGAAAAAGAAGTTCAGACAGACAATCAAGTGGCCATAATTGGTTGGGTAAGCTGAGTGACCTGGACAAGACAGATTGGCTGGCCGCCAAGTGGCTCTGACTGATTGGCTCGGAACCATAGAAAATCGTCAAGTGACTATGATTGATTAGTGGCTGAGCAAGACAGATGAGAAATGAGAAAGGGAAAGCAAAAGGAGATCAGAACCGTGCGATGGATCTTACGGCTATAACTAATTCGACAGTGACAATACATATATAGTGGATAAGCTGAGCATGAAAGCCCATACCTGAAGAAGATCCCATCAGCCGAAAACATGAGGGGTGTGATCATCCCTCTTTATCTTTATTATTATTATTATTATTGTTGTTGTTGTTGTTGCTGTTGTTGTTGTAAGGCCTATAAGTACAAGTTTATGTAAAAAGAAAAAGAGAGGCAACCTAAGCAAACCTTTACAAAGTGCATTGTCTTTTACCTCTTCTCTCATCAACAAATATGTAAAATCATTTACACAAGTGAATATCAATAGTTTCCTCATGGTTTTTCTTCCCTTTAAGGATTTTCTACATAAATCATTGCGTCTTCATTCTCTAACTCTTTCTATAATTTATTATCTTTATTATTTGTTCGTAAAAGGTTCTGTATACTGAAAAAATCCTTTACATTTTGGTGCTCTTATTGAGAGTGAGAGAAAAACTCGAGAAATCCCTCCCAAAATACCAAAAGCCAAATCAAGCGCCCCCTCAACAACGAAAGCGGAAACAAAAACGGCAATGGGTTGGAAGTAGAGACGGGAATGACAATAAGTACAAAGCTGAAAATGAAATAGAAAATGATAAACTCGTTCCTTGCATATTCAATCGACTTTTTTCTTTTACATCATTATCAACTTCTAAAAGAAGGAGGAGAGAACTTATTTGACTTGTGTGATAAACAAAGTTTTGAGTTTTAATTCTAATTTGATTTAAAGTTTTGAATTTAAATGACTTGAGAAGGGGAAAACTCTTGAGAATGGGAAAGTCCTGAGAACGGGAAAGTCCTGAGAACGGGAAAGTCCTGAGAACGGGAAAAGTCTGGAGAACGGGAAAAGTCTCGACAACGAAAAAAGTATTAAGAATGGGAAAAGTCTCGAGAATGAGAAAGTCTGGAGAACGGGAAAGGCTTGAGAACATGAATGGAATTAGCTTGTCAACGAGAAAAGTCTCAAGAACAGGAAAGTCTTATGAACGGGAAAAGTCTCGAGAATGGGAAAATCCTGAGAATGGGAAAGTCCTGAGAATGAGAAAAGTCTAGAGAACGGAAAAAGTCTCGAGAATGGGAAAGTCCTGAAAATTGGAATGGAATTATCTTGACAACAGGAAAAGTCTCGAGAACGGGAAAGTTTTGAGAATGGGAAAAGTCTCGAGAACGGGAAAGTCCTGAGAACGGAAAAGTCTTGAGAACGAGAAAAGTCTTGACAACGGCAAAAGTCTTGAGAATGGGAAAGTATCGAGAGTGGGAAAGTCCTGAGAACGAGAAAAGTCTCAAGAATGGGAAAGTCTCGACAACGGACAAAGTCTTGAGAACGGGAAAAGTCTCGAGAATGGGAAAGTCCTGAGAAAGGAAAAATGCTGAGAACGGTAAATATTGGAAGGAAATCGCATGAAAACTATATATCATCATAAAGATATGGAAGTCTACGTTTTATAGAATTTTATTGAAATCAATTCGGAGCTCTCGATCAAAAGTTATGATAATTTTTGTTAGTACTATTCAGGAAAGTAAATATATTCACGCTTTTCATATTTAAATTTTTAAACTGTACTGATTTAGATAGTATTATATGACAAATTATATATGGTTAGAAAGATATGGATGTCCACTTCATGAAGAAATTTTGCAGAATTTGATTTGAAGCTCTTGGAAAAAATATTATGACAATTTTCATGAAGGGTGCTCAGGAAAGCAGATTATGTGGAACGATTAACTTAAAAAATTAAACTGTATTTATTGGAAGCCAATTATATAGCAAATCTTATATCATCAGGAAGATACATGAGTCTACTTATTGAAGAATCTCACAGAATTTGATTTGTAGCTTTCAATCAAAACTTATGGAATGATAACATGCATGCTATCAACTCTCTCTCATCTTCGACAATAGATTTAAGGGCGTAAGTCCTTGGGAGGGCCAGTTCATAAGTACTACTCTTAGAATCAATTAAAGGCATAAGTCATTTAGATGGGCAATTCATAAGTTCTACTCTTAGAAGGAACTAATTGTGTAAGTCCTTGGAAGGGGCAGTTTATAAGTCATACTCTCAGAAGGAAATCATAAAGGGTCATGGTTTTACTGAAGGAGTCTAAGTCATTGGGAGTGTCTACGTACGTCGTTCTCAGAAGGAAATGAAAATGGGGCCATGGTTCCACTAAATGATCCTAAGTCCTTAGGAGCGTCTACGTACGCCGTTCTCAGAAGGAAATCAAAATGGGGCAATGGTTCCACGAAAGGAGCCTAAGTCCTTGGAAATGTCTATGGACGCTGTTCTCAGAATGAAATCAAAACGGGGATGTGGTTCCACTGAAGGAGCCTAAGTCATTGGGAGTGTCTACGTACGTTGTTCTCAAAAGAAAATCAAAATGAGGTCATGGTTCCACGGAAGGAGCCTAAGTCCTTGGGAATGTCTATAAACATTATTCTCAAAAGGAAATGTCAGTTCGTAAATCCCTTATCTCAGAATGAAGACATGACCATGATTCTTTATTTGAACCTAAGTTCTTGAGGAAGCATGTATATCATAAAGAAATTAAATTTTTATCCTTAGGAATAAATTTTACAAAAGAAAACAGTCCAAGAGAATTGGGAGGCAAAATTTTTTGAAGTATCTGAGCACGGATTTCGTTGACAGCTTGAAGTTGGTACGGGAACAGATGTGGACCTCCAAAATTTTGCTAGTGTCTTTGAGGAAGAAATGAAATACAACAAAAAGGGAGTTCAATAGAAGAAAATTTGTGCAAACAAGGTGATTCTCACTGATCGAAGCAGAAATACAAAGGAAAAATACAAAACAAGAAAATGAAAATGGAAAACGGGAGAAAATCTGTCGATGAGCTTGTAACAAAGGAAATAGAAGAAGCTGTACCAATGAGTCCGTGGCAAGAGAAACTAGAAATTTTTTACCAATGAACGTGGTATCTTAACGCATGAGAGAAGGAAAAGATAAAAGAATAACATGAGAATATCTATCAATGAGCCCGTATTGAAGAAAGCGAGAAAACCTCGCCAATGAGCCCATAGTGACGAAAATGTGTTAAACTCTATCAATAAGCTTGTAGTAAAAAGAACAGAAAGACATTACAGAAAATGAAGGGAAAGTAATCATCATCGACAACGAGCTGGCAAAAATGTTATTCGAAAAATGCAAAGCATTTGTGAATGGGAATAGGAGAATGTAATAGCAGAAAGAAAAAGAGAAGCCATCACTAACATTGAACAACCGAAAAATTGTTTAGAAAAATCACGTCGCCTGTTTTCAAGAAACACGTAAGGACAAAAACAGGCATACGTAAAGTCAAAATAAGAAAAGATAAATCATTAAACCTCAAGAATGTAATGGTGGCCAATGAACAGGTAAAAAATACCCACTGCAACGAGGATAAAAAGCACCAACCTTGGGCTTGTGGAAAGTGAAAGAAAAGAAAAAATGATTCACAGATTGAAGTCACGAGGCATTCAATAATATATTATTATCACTTCTAGAACGGGGAACCATCACTTCAAGAACAGAGGATCATCACTTTAAGAACGAAGGAATATCAATTTTGGAACGGGGAACCATCACTTCCCGAATGAAGGACTATCGCTTTAAGAACGGGAGACTATCACTTCTAGAACGGAGAATGATCGCTTCAAGAACGAGAGCTATCACTTCCAGAACATGGAACCATCACTTCAAGAACAGGGGATCATCATTTCAGTAATGGGGGACCATCACTTCCTGAATGGGGGACCATCACTTTCGAAACGGGAAAGAACAACAGAACGAGAAAAATGGGTTCACTCCGACAATCGAGTGATCATAATTGATTGGTTAAGCTTCATGACATGGACAAGACAGATTGGCAAGCCACCAAGTGACTCTGGCTGATCGGAACCATAGGAAATCTTAAAGTGGTTGGGATTGATTCACGACTGAGTGAGACAGATGAAAAATAAGAAAAGGAAAGCAAAAGGAGATCATAACCGTGAGATGGATCTTACGACTATAATTAACTCGCAGTGACAAGATAATATAGGGGATAAGCTGAGCATGAGAGCCCAGACCTGAAGAAGATCCCATCAGCCGAAAATATAGGGGAGGTGTAATCGTCCCCCTTTATCTTTATTATTATTATTATTATTATTATTATTAGTATTATTATGAGGTCTATAAGTAAATGCTTATGTAAAAACAAAATGATAGGCAACCCAAGCAAACCTTTACAAACTACATTGCTTTTTTCCCTCTTTTTTAATTATCAACTATGTAAAATACTTTACGCAAATGAATATTAGTAGTCTCCTTGTGGTTTTTCTTCCCTTTAAAGGCTTTCCACGTAAATCATGGCGTCTTCATTTTATGACTCTTTCTCTAAATTATTATTTTTATTATTCGTTCATAAAGAGTTCCCCGTGCTGAAAAAATCCTTTACATTGATAAGTTAGTTGCTTTGTTTTATTGGATGCTTAATCCAATATTGAACATGTATGTAAATAATTATGTGTTGCAGACTGACAAATAAAGTTAAACTCAATTAAAAGTGATCTAATAAGATTTTGGATAATTGAGGTTGTAAAGGAAACAATTTCTCACACTAAAAAATAAGTATAATGAGAGAGAGAGAAGTATATGATTACTTCCGTTAGTATTGAATGAATTTATTTACAATTGACCTCTATTTATAAGCTCTTGATTAGTTACAATATTTAGCTAAATCTCTCTAAACTCGAGGAATCAATAGAATATACCTCCTACATTAAGCTTATCACATCAAACTAAGTTTATCTAATCTAACAAATGCGTACATCTGAACCGTCAGATGGGACATGATTGGATCAACGGTTCTGAATATACCTTCCGGCTTCCAATTACGCCTATTGCATTTAATATCACATAGTGAAATTAACTTGCAATATTTAATTTTTCTGCCATCATTTCACATCATTACTCTATGCCACTTCTTTTGTGCACCACTTATGGTTGTCTCTCCCGTATTCTTTTTCGTTCCATCTTTCCATTTAGAGAATTCATTACATGCGTTATTCCAGAGCAACCTTTCATCTTCCCGCTCAAAGAATACTTTACACGTGTCATTTCAGAGCTACTCTTCTTCTTCCTGCTTAGAGGATGCCTTACACGTGTCATTTCAAAGTGACTCTTCATCTTCCAGCTCAGAGAATGCTTTACATGCGCTATTCTGGAGCAATCATCTTCCCGCTCAGAATAGCTCTACATGTGTCATTTCAGAGCGACTCTTCATCTTCCCACTCATAAAATGCTTTACATGTGCTATCCCGGAGTAACCTTTCATCTCGCTCCAAGAATGCTTTACACGTGTCATTTCCTTACTTGTCAACAGTCGTGTCTTTTCATTTCTTGTCTCGTCGTTCACATCTCCCAAGCCGTCAGTTCGAAGTCACATTCCCATTATCTTCAGTTCTTGATTTCCCCGTCCCACAAACTATTCTTCATTCTCATTTGAAATCCGTTGCTTATATATAAGGTTTCCTTCCCCATTTTCTTCCTTCACTTTTCAGTTTTCTATCTCGTAAGTTCTCATTATCGTCCTCCTTCTTTCTTCTTCTTTTCCTTTATTATGGAGAAATCGAATATCCCCGTACCCTTAGTAAGAAACTCAGAGGAATTCAACCTGTTTATGACCCATCACCGAGAATCTTTCCTTAAGACATTTTATGTGTGTTAGGAGGAGTGAATCCATAGGCATTCCATGTAATCCCCCATAGCAAATCAGCCTTAGCCCTATTGTCATAGCCCTAGGTCTTAAGCTTCCATTTTCTCCTTTGTATTCCCAGTTCTTTCAAATACTAGGTTTAGCACCTTCTCAATTTACTTGTAGCTCTTTGGTTTTGGGTTAGACTAACTCCTTCAATGCTACATAGTTAAATTCTGAGTTGACATTTATTACCTTGCCCCTCGTCCGTCTGAAGAGAGAGGGAGTTTAATAACCGAGATAATAAGAGAATATAAGGGTTGGGCGAGGGATACGCTCTTGATTGGTGGGAAACGGGGCGGTGATGGTCGCTGGAAAATGCCCAAGAAATGGGAAATTTTTAGTAAGTCGCCAGAGCTTCGGATCTTGCCTTTATTTTTATTTATTCGCCTATTTATTACCTTTATTTTTAACTAATGTGTATTCTTTTTTACTTTCTTCTTCTGCAGCAAAGAAAAATATGAAGCTCTATTTGTCCAAAGAATCTAAGACAAAGCTTGCCTTTCACCTCCAAGCATAAAAAAGGGATTGGAAAGTACTTCTTGACCTCAACCCTTCTGTTGTTTCAGCTCCTGCTTCAACTTCGAGTCTGTCATCATCTTCTATTCCAACTGTTGTTCTGGTTCTAGAACGCTCTTCATCAATTCCCACTTCTTCTTTTCATTCAATTTCCAACCATTCGGACCATTAAGAGTGTTGGTCATCGCGGCGCATGCGCGGCGGAAGCGTATGACGCGTGGCCATTTTAAAAAATTAAATTCTTAATAAAAATCAAATCTTTTAATAACACAAAAAATTGTGCGACGCCATGATAACCAAATTTTTTTTTATTGAAAACTCATTTTAAACCAGTTAGAATCCATTATATATTTATATATTAAATCTATAACATACAAGGTTAAGAATCATATACCTCTTGTAGTCTAAACCAAGTCTCGTTGCAAAACCGATCGATCCTATGTCCCACGAAACCGTTCCAACAATCAATAGACTCTGAAATTCACACTAAGATCTCCTACGTCAATCCTCAACGCACTACGACGTGTGTGGGCACGTAGAATATTATAAGACACATTTTCTGTCTCTAGATGTACTCGACACATGAGCTCTAGAGATTTACTGAGAATGACTTTTGTGAGACGATTTTCTAAAAGAACGTGATGATTATTCTTTTAGAGATTTGATTCACTCTTAATCGTAGAGGAAAATTACTCTTAGCGATTGTGTCCTCAATTCAATTCTTGATTGATTAACTAATTAACCGATTCTCCGATTGAACTGATTGAACTCTGATTCAACTGATTAATACCATTATAATAATATTCTTATATTTTCTGGATAATGGCATATCAGATATTTTAGGATAATAAAAATTAAAAAATAATATTTACTTTTAAATTGCTTAATGCAGTGGGACCCACTGTATAATGGTGCGCAACTACATTGCCACACCGCACTACAGCTGGCGTCAAGTAACACAGTATCGTGTGGCACTGCGGTGTTACACTCATACTATTGTAGTGCCACGTGGCACTACAACAGTCTATGGTGATCTATGATTCCCAATCATTAACCGACACATGACAATTATTACAAATTAAATATTTATTTTAATAAGATAAATATCTAGATATTAGTTAATTCAAAATTAACATATATGATTATCTCTATCAACTAAATTATATGTTATTTCACAAATAACAGATTTAGTTGATCCAAATTATTATCTAATGTTTATTTAATTATCTAATTTCATAAATTAGATATTTTGTCTCATTTATTGATAATTAAAAAAATGATCGATAATTATATATATATAATTTCTGAAAATAATATATAATATATAAATAATTCAATTAATTAATCACACATAATTATCTCATAATTATGTACTTGCCCCAGAATAAAAATTGATTTGCAAGTCAGTCATTTTCTCATGCCTTGAAATAATCACACCCTAAACTGCGTAGTACAGACGTGACTTGGGGACCATGTGCTGGTCGTCGCGACGCGTGCACGGTGGAAGCGTGAAGTGGCCTTTTTAAAAATTAAAGTTTTAAAAATCGAATCTTTTAATAAAACAAAACTTGTGCAACGCCACGATAATCAAATAAAAACTTTTATTAAAAACTATTTTCAATCAATCAAGATCCATTATATATTTATAAGTTAAATCTATAACATACAATGTTAGGAATCATATACCTCTTATAATCTATATCAAGTGTCTTTGCAAAAAATGATCGGTCCTCCGTTTCTATGAAATCGTTCCAACGATCAGTAGACTCCGAGATCCACACTAAGATCTTCCAAGTCAATCCTCAACGCACTAGGACGTGTGTGTGCATATAGAATATTACAAGACACTTTTTTTCTGTGTCTAGATGTTCTCAACACATGAGATGTAGAGATTTACTAAGAATGATTTTAGTGAGACGATTCTCTAAAATAACATGATGATTATTCTTTTAGAGATTTGATTAACGTTTAATCACATAAGAGAATCTCTCTAAAATCAGTCATGTTCTCAATTCAACTCTTGATTGACAACCTGATGATCTGATTACCTAATTTTGTACTATTCTTTCAACAACTTAGGCCATTAGAATAATATCTATATATATTCTAGATAATGGTGTATTAGATTTTTTGAGATAAACTGAAATAATATTTAATTATAAAATTACTAATTGCAATGGGACCCACTATAATTGTTGATGAGGATCCGATTGCACAAGCTTAAAGGATGGATCCACTTCAAGTAGCAAGCGGTCAAATCAAAAGAGTTAGAGAAAAGAGAATGGCTGAAGCACTCAATATGAGTATGACGTGGAGTATGACATGGCATATGATAGCCTACATGGAGCATGTCATGTCATCCAACATGAAAGCCTGCATGGAGTATTCTGTGGCGTCCAACATGGCAGCCCACATAGAGCATGATATGGCATCCAACATGACATCTTTGATGGAGCATGGTGTGGCATCCAACATGGCAGCTTTCATGGAGCATGATGTGGCATACAACATGGCAGTTCACATGGAGATGACTTGGCATCCTACATTGAATTCCACATGGAGCATGATGTGACGTTCAATATGACAGTCCACATGGAGCATGACTTGGAATTTTAAATGATGCCAAGGATGCAAGACAAATTGACAATCCTAACCTAGAAGTAGACAACCAATATGAGTCTATTAGAGTATGACACTTTGGCAATCCTAACCTATAAGTGGACAGCCAATAGGAATCTTTTGGGTAGATGACTAGTTCCTTATTTACTGCAATTAATATTTCTTTATCTTTTAAATTTAGCTTAGGTTGTTTATACACTTTTGGACTCTTTAGGCTTCTGATTTTTCTATTTAAGCATGATTTCACAATGTATTAAAAACTTTGATCAATATAATTTCTTTGTGAGAGTTTTCTCTTTGGTTCTTCTTAGAACTTTTCAGACTTATCAAGAATATTCTTGTGGCGTCTAAAACCTAGACTTATCACTCACTTTTCCTTCTTGTTCTTGAGTGTGACGTCTAAACCATACATTTGATTCTTTTAGAAGCATCAATTTGGGTCTTAGGTCTTACAACTAAAGTTCTCTTTGTGTCATAGAAAATGGGTCAGGGTTTCTTCTTCTTTAAAATCGATCCTCGGGTTCTTGAACCATCATTATTATTGGATTTCATCATTCAAAGCGACAGTGCGGTTCATATCAATTGTGCACAACTGCAGTGCCATCAGTGTGTCGTGAGCCAGCATAGCGCCTCACGGCACCACCGTAGTGCCATGTGGCACTACCGTGTTGCAAACTCACTACTGTAGTGCCACGTGGCACCACAGTAGTCCATGTCCATTTCTGATACCCTATCAGTGATTGACACGTGACAATTACTACGTACTACGAATTAAATAATGATTTTAATCAGATAATTATCTAGATATCAGTTAATTTAAAATTAACATATTTGATTATCCCTATCAACTAATTTATCTATTTTTTCACAAATAACTTATTTAGTTGATTTAAATTATTATTTAATTATCTAATTTAACAAATTAGATATTCTGTCTCACTTATTGATAATAAAAAAAATCGATAATTATTTATATATGTATAATTTCTAAATTATATTTAAATATATATAAATAATTTAATTAATTAATTAATCACATATAATTATCTTATAATTATGTACTTGCCCCAGAATAAAAATTGCTTTTGCAAATCAGTCATTTTCTCATGTCCTGAAATATTTACACCCTAGACAACATAGTATAGAGTTGACTTGGAGACTATGGACCTATAATCCTAAGTTCTAATAAATCAGATTATTAAATAAACTCTTTAATTAAATAATTTCATTATTACTCCACTATAAATATGGAATTGCACTCTTAGAGATTATAGAATGTATTTACAGATTATTCTCATGTAGTCCAATGATATAATCATTTTATGTAGTTCTGCCCTTCAATTATTGGTTCGTAAATTAGAACTGGTCAAAATTACCATTTTACCCTTCTAATTACCTTTTGATCATTATCATTAATCCACTAGTGAATGAATAATTTATAATCTTATTATAAATTTGAACTCAATAACCATTCACTTCCCCCATTAATACTTAAATGAACCAATATACGATCCGTTAGGAAAGCATAGATTTGAAATCTTGTAAGATCATGTCCCCAGACATCCACATCACTGAATCTCAAAAACAAAAGTCACTGGCCTGATTAAAAAATGGACATAAACGAGTAAATCAAAAGATCCAGTAGACATGCATAGGAGTTCATGACTACTTAGGATTCAGACTTATCTACATATAATCATCGAATTGATGTGTATTAAATTTTTATGATAAACGGCACGTTAATAAAGAAATCAATTCACATCGGTCATGTCATATATAATCTTATTATATAAAGTAAATTCCCTAAGATGTCTATCCATATCAATGATCCGAATCTAGATCAGACGCATTCATAATGCTTAGTGAACCGTACTAGCAACCATTCATTATAGATTTCATATTTTAATATGTTGCTGATAATTTTATTCATTATCTATGATCTTAATCCTCTCGTACTAATACAAGATCATAGTCTCATTAATAAGTATGAAATTTTTAGATATTTATATAAATTATTCAATAATAACTTAAAATAAAAATTTTATAAAAAAATATAATCCTCTTAAAATTTCATATCAAAATGTTAATACACATGTTTTGTGGGCTTAACCCCCAATACCATGGACCTATAATCCTAAGTTCCAAAAACTAAGATTATTAATTAAACTCTTTGATTAAATAATTTTATTTACTAATTCTATTATTATTCCACTATAAAAATGAAATTGCACTCCTAGAGACTATAGATTTTACTAACAGAGTATTTTTATGTAGTCTACTGATATAATCATTTCACATAGTTCTGTCCTCCAATTATTGGTTCCTAAATTAGAACTGGTCAAAATTATCATTTTACATTTCTAATTTTCTCTTGGTCCTTAAGTACCATTAATCCACTAATGAATGACTAGTTTATAATCTTACTATGTATTTGAGCTCAATAACCATTCAGTTTCAGAATTAACATTTAAGAGAATCAATATACGATCCATTTGGAAAACTTGAATTTCAAATCATGTAAGATCATGTTCCCAACCATCCATATTACTGAATCTCCAAAACAAAAGTCACTAGCTTATTTTACAAACAAACCTTAACGAATGAATCAAAATATCTAGTAGTCATGTATAGGAGTTCATGCCTACACATGATTCTGACTGTTTTACATATAATTATCGATTGATGTGTATTAAATCTTTATGATAAACGGCACATTGATAAATATATTAATTCAGATCGGTCCAGTCATATATAATCTCATTATATAAAATACCTTCACTAAGATGTCTATCCACATCTACGATCCGGTACTAGATCACATGCATTCATAATGCTTAGTGAATCGTACTAGCAACCATTCATTAAAGATTCCATACTTTAATATGCTGCTGATAATTTTATTCATTATCTATGATCTTAATTCTATCGTACTAATACAAGATCATAGTCTCATTAATGAATATGAAATATTTAGATATTTATATAAATTATCAATAATAATTTAAAAGAACAATTATAAGAAAAATGTAATCCTCATTCAATTTCATATCAAAATATCAATACACATGCTTTGAGGGCATAACCATCAACCATCTCCCACTTGCCCTGCAGCAAATATGGTATTTCTCTCAATCATATGTTACGCACATGTCCCTCAAATGACTTTGCAGGAAATGTCTTTGTAAAATGATCAGCCAAGTTCTGTTCCGACGTTATTCCTATAAAAGTCAGAGCCAAATTCTTATCCAATGTGATCTTCATAACAGTTAGATCAACTTGGTGTATGACCCAGACGTCGACTTTCGACTATCCTTATCTGATTCCTAATCAGTATATCCAATGTGATTCAGGTCTCCACCTGAATAACAAAGCATATAGTTTCTCATTCTCCTAAGATACTTGAGAATGTGTTGTACCATAATCTAATGTTCCAAATTCGATTGATAACGACTGACAGTTCCCACTGCATAACAGATGTCTGGCCTTGCACACAAGATTACATACATGAGACTACCAACAGCTGAAGCATAAAGAACCTTTTCTCATAACCTCTTCCTCTTGAGGTATCTTAGGACATTCTTCCTTGGAGAGGATAATTCCATGTCTGATCGGTAGTTGACATTTCTTGAAATTCTTCATAGAGAATCTTTCTATCACCTTATCAATATAAGATGTCTGAGAAAGTGTCAAGAGCTTGTTCTTTCTATCATTTAGGATTTGGATGCCCAAAACATAGCTCGTTTCTCCCAAATCTTTCATTTGAAATTTCTCAAACCACTTCTTTACTTTAGAAAGAGTTTCTACATAATTCCCAATGAGTAGAATATCATCAACATAAAGAGCTAAGAAAACCAATATCTTATCTTTAATGTATTTATAAACACAAGTTTCGTCAACATTTTGCTCAAAGCAATAAGACTTTATAATCACATCAAAGGTAAGATGTCAAAATCTAGATGCTTGCTTTAATCCATAAATTCTACCACTTTTGTACGAACTATGCTGGTTGTATCATATAGATGCTTTCTTCAAAAGAGTCATTCAGAAAAGTTGTCTTGACGTGAATTTTCCATATCTCATGGTCAAAACTAGAAGTTATGGACAAACATATGTGAATGGATTTTAGCATGGTCACATGGGAGAATGTCTCTTAATAATCGACTCCCTCCCTTTATATATAGTCTCTGGCTACTAACCGTGCCTTGAAATACTCTAATTTCCCATCTACACTTCTTTTCTTATTGAATATCCATTTACATCCAATGGGCCTGATATTCAGGTGGATCTATAAGTTTCCAAATGAAATTGCAATACATAGATTTCACTTCCTAGTTCATGACTTCTTGCCGTTTCTCCTTTTTAGGATCATCTATTGCTTCTTCATAAGATAATGGATCATCATTATCAGTGTTTGACACTAGAACATGTGCTTCTAGTTCGTAGCAAACTGGTTATCTCACAACCACTATGACGTTGCATTAGGATTTCCTTTCCAGGAATTGTAGTTTATCTAGTTTGTCATTTATCAGTAGAGATTGAAGGTGGACTGCTCTCATTTGCCACTAATTCCTCGAGAACTATTTTTCTACGAGGTTTGTAGTTTTGCATATAGTCATGCTTAAGGAAGGTTGCATTTGTCGACACAAACACCTTTTAATCATTGTGACTATAAAAGTACCCACATTTAGTCTCTGTAGCATAGTCTACGAATATGCATACCTCAGACCTTGAGTCTAACTTTTCAGTCTTGGGTCTAAGAACGTGAGCTGGACACCCCCATATATAGAAATGACACAAACTAGATTTGGAGCCATTTCATAACCTTAAAGGCGTCTAGCTTACAGACTTAGAGGGCATTACATTCAAAATGTAAGTTGCCATGTGTTGTGTATATCCTCAAAATGTAAGTGACAGTGATGAGTAGGTTAACAACTACCTAACCATATCCAATAAGGTTTGGTTTCACCTCTCTGTAACACCATTTTGCTGTGGTGTTCTAAGTGCTGTGAGTTGAGATAGTATTCCATACACCAACAAATAATCATTGAATTCTAAATCCAAGTATTCACCTCCTCTATCGGATCAAAGGGTTTCAATGATTTACCTAATTCCTTTTCAGCTTCCGTTTTTAAGTCTCTAAACTTTACAAAAGTTTCAGTCTTTCTTTGCATTAGGTAAGTATAACCATATATTGAGTAATCATCAATAAAAGTGACAAAATACTCATACCCACCTCTAGGTTGTACATCGATTGGTTCACAGACATCACTATATACTAGCTCAAGTGGTTCCTTAGCTATTTGGCCATTTCCTGTGAAAGGTCTCTTGGTCATTTTACCCTATAGGTAGGATTCACAAACATGAAGAGTTCCAACTTTTAGTTCTTTCAAAACACCATGCTTTGTCAATATGATTAACCTGTCTAGATTAATATGTCCAAATCTAAGATGCCAAAGATATGTGTTATCATCATTATGAGTAACTCTTTGTTGTTTGTTACTTTTAGTTTTGCTACTTTAAATAATTCAAAATTATTTAACGCGCGTTCAATCAGTTTAAGCATATACAATCCGTTTATAGCTTTTGCATGAAAAGTATCCAATCCGTTCTTAGAAATAATAAACTCGTTATAATAAAAAAACTTCAAATAATTGTTCTTGCAAAAATGAAAGAGAAATCAAATTTCTCGAAAATTCAGGAATATAATAAACATCGTTCAAAACTAAATGATTATATTCAAAAAGTAAATGGAGTGTCCCTAATGCTTTAGCTAACACGAGCGCACCACTGTCAACTCTCAAAATGACCTCACAATCAGCTATCTCCCTTGACGAATCAAGTATCTGCAAAGAAGAACATACATGGTTAGTGACTTTTGAATCAAGTATCTAGGATGACAAATCATATTCCACTAAGAAAGCTTCAAGTATAAGTAAATCATATTTACCTTTATTTTCAGCTAGGAGATATACTTGTTACAGTTTCTCTACCAATGACCTTAAACCTTACAGTGGAAACATTTTTCCTTGGGCTTGTTGTCTTTCTTGTTCTTCTTGGATTTTAACGATGTCTTGCCTTTCTTCCCTTTCTAGTTCTTAACTTTTCCCTTACCGTTGATATTCTTCCTCTTGTTACTTTTAATAATGGAAGAAGGCTTTTGCTTGACAATATTTTCCTCACCTTCTTTAGTCATTTTGATGTTGAGTGACTCAAAATTCTGCAATTCATTCAACAATTAGGTCATATTGAATTGTAACTTATTCATAACATAGTTGCTCGTGAATGTAAAAAAAACTGGTGTGAGCGACTCAAGTATAATGCTAACTTGAGTCCGCTCATCAACAGTCGCTCCATGTACTTCTACCCCGTGCATTATGTTGATTATGTTTAAAACATGTTCTCGCACAGAAGTACCATTTCTCATCTTAGTTGCCATATAGCTCCTAGTGGCGTCATGATGACTTTGATCAGACTGTTGTCCAAACATCACCTATAGAGATTCCATAATCTCATAGGCAGTCTCCATGCTTTCATGCTTGGTTCTCAGAACATCATTCATGCTCACAAGCATGTAGCACTTCACCTTGTTGTTTGGTATGATCCAAGCATCATATTTATCTCTAACATTTTTAGGGGCTTTAGTAGTGGGCTTCTCAGGATATTCCTAATTAAGAACGAACTTATAGTTCTCACAAATTAGAATTAAATTCATATTTGATTTCCAACGTACGAAATTATCACCATTCAATTTCTCGAGAGCGGTGAAGCAATAACAGGGTTATCCATGGTAGACATAATAATGATAACTGAAATTTAAAACATACAAGATTCAATATAATTGATAAATATCTATAATTCAAAAATTAAACATGATGCATGGATGCAACATAATAAACACACAAATTTAACATTTAGTAATCACAATAAAATAACTCAATGATTAATGTGCTGCCTTGGGGTTAGTAAGATTAACCTCAGACCTATCTATGAGACATTCTCATCTTTATTAATTAAAACTTAAAACATCTCATATTTTTTCTTTTAACAGTAAAAGAAAAGACATTCTCATCCTTGGGCTTGTTTGGTCAAGTCAAAACTATCCACATGAAAGCTTAATTGAGACTTTGTGACTGTAACGCATTATTTTGGATTCCATGACTAGATTTAAAACATGCCGCCTTAGGGGCGGTCAAAACTAAACTACATCACTTGCTCCTATATTTTTAAGAAATCCAACCATAGTATTGGTACAGCTTATAACCTTCTTAGGGGGATTAAAACAAAGTCATCTCGAGGCTCTCACTGTACCTCACGGTAATGCACTAATAATGGAGATCATAGGTTACATTGACATTTAATAATCAGTTATGTCAATCTCATTGGTCTAAGTTCATTTAATCTTTTAAAGCGCCTAAATCATAATTAGGTGAATTTAGATTAACTAATTAATTATATTTATCAAACTTTAATAAAACTCTTTTACTAAAGTCGGTTATCCTAAATGTTACTATAGTCATTACTGTGGTGTGATTACCAAGTTCTAATTAATTAAAACCTAGTAGTTTACATGCAATTTATTTCATAAAATAATACATATAAACATATTAGGACAATCCTAATAAATTATGTTACTACTAATGAGATACATGATCAAATAAAACTGTGTGAGATTTTCATATATGCATGTGATTAACTAATAATGCATGGACATGTTATCAAACATAATAAATTAAATAATTATTTAATAATTAAATAAAATAATAATGGATCGAGTGACTATTGAGTACTTTTAAATTACAACGCTTGAAATAAAAAAATAAAATTACAAAGCGGATTTCAAGAATACATATTTTTCAATTATTATCTTCTCCTCTTGATATCCATCTTCATATTCTTCAAAATTTGAACAAAATTCTATTTAATTAAGAAAAACTATTTTTCTTAACTAAAATTAATTTCAATAATTATCCCTTTAATAAATAGTTGACTTTGACTTAGTCAAATAAATACTTTATTTGATTTTGTCAAACTTGAGTCAAACCTAATCAACATATTAATTTTTAATTTTCATAAAATTAAAAATTAAAAATTAATTTTAAAATTACATTAATTTAAAAATTTTAAAGGATAATTGATAGATTTAGGGTTATCATAAAACCATACAGTGATGGGGTTGGTTAATATCAGAGTTTGTGTGAAACTTCTCTAAATGTGACAATAGTTGCAACTAACCACCATCACCACAGTCTGCCGTCGCCGGCCACATACCACCACTGGTATCCGCCACCACTGCCGATGTCGGCGCTGGAATTCCCAGGAATTCCTATTTCTTTTCTTTTTCCTGTCGTTCGTCTCATGCGTTCTTCATCTTCTCGCGAGCGAAATAATTACAATGAATATTCAAAATAAAATTATAAAAATCCTACGCCTCAAAACGTCTTACACAAGATATAAAGGAAAAATAAAAGAACAAAGTCTAACCTAATAATCACCAAAGAATTAACTGTCCATTATTTTCCATACATTCAAAAAACTTAACCATTCATTCATTCATATATATCTTATATTATATGAATAATGCAAGAAAACACGCGTAACATTTAACATATAAATATATAAAGATCTAGATATAAAATTACAAGACACTTTTTCAGTCTCTAGATGTACTCAACACATGCGATCTAGAGACTTTACTAAGAATGACTTTTGTGAGAGGATTCTCTAAAAGAACGTGATGATGATTCTTTTAGAGATTTGATTTAACTCTTAATCGTAGAAAAAAATCACTCTTAGTTATTCTTGATTGATTAGTTGATGAACCGATTCTCTGATTCAACTGATTGATTCCATTAGAATAATATCTATTTATTTTTTATATAATGGCGTATCAAATATTTTGGGATAATTAAAAAGTAAAAAATAATATTTAATTTTAAATTATCCAATGCAGTGGGATCCACTGTGTTATGGTGCACAACTGAAGTGCAACACATAACTGCAGTTGGCGTGAAGCAACATAGGGCCTCACAACAGTACAGTGTTACACGCTTACTGTTATACTGCCACGTGGCACTACAACAGTCTATGGTGACCTACGATTCTCAATCATTGATTGACACGTGACAATTACTAAAAATTAAATATTTATTTTAATCTGATAAATATATAGATATTAGTTAATTCAAAATTAACATATATGATTATCCCTATCAACTAAATTATCTGTAATTTCACAAATAACAGATTTAGTTGATCTAAATTATTATCTAATAATAATTTAATTATCTAATTTCACAAATTAGATATATTATCTCACTTATCGATAATTAGAAAAATAATCGATAACTATATATATATAATTCAATTAATTAATTCTTAATTAATTAATCACACATAATTATCTCATAATTATATACTTGCCCTAGAATAAAAATTCCTTTACAAGTCAGTCCTTTTCTCATGTCGTGAAATATTCACATCCTAGACTACATAGTACATAGGTGACTTGGAGACCATAGACCTATAATCCAAAGTTCTAATAAACTAGATTATTAATTAAACTCTTTAATTAAATAATCTCATTTATTACTTTCATTATTACTCCACTATAAATATTGAATTTTACTCTTAGAGATTATAGATTGTATTTACACAGTATTCTCATGTAGTCCACTCATACAATCATTTCACATATTTCTGTCCTCCAGTTATTGGTTCGTAAATTAAAACTGGTCAAAATTACTATTTTACCTTTCTAATTACCTTTTGATTCTTAAGTACCATTAATCCACTAGTGAATAGCTAATTTATAATCTTATTATAAATTTGAGCTCAATAACAATTCAGTTCCAAAAATAACAGCTAAGGGAACCGACATATGATCTGTTAGGAAAGCTTGGATTCCAAATTTTATAAGATCATGTTCCTAGCCATCCATATCACTGAATCTCCAAAATAAAAGTCACTAACATGTTTTACAAATAAACCTTACCGAGTGAATCAAAAGATCCAGTAGACATGTATATGAGTTCATGACAACTCAAGATTCAGACTGATCTACATATGATCATTGAATTGATGTGTTAAATCTTTATGATAAATGGCACGTTGATAAATATATTAATTCACATCGGTCGAGTGATATATAATCTCATTATATAATGTACATTCACTAAGATGTCTATCCACATCAATGATCCAGATCTAGATCACATGCATTCATAATACTTAATGAACGATACTAGCAATCATTCATTAAAGGTTCCATACTTTAATATATTGCTGATATTTTTATTCATTATCTATGATCTTAATCCTCTCGTACTAATACAAGATCATAGTCTCATTATTGAATATGAAATTTTAAGATATTTATATAAATTATTCAACAATAATTTAAAAGAATAATTATAAGGAAAATGTAAGTCTCATTAAATTTCATATCAAATGTCAATATACATGCTTTGAGGGTGTAACCCCAACAAAGAGTTATTTGATCGGACTACAACTTATATAAGAATGGGTAAAAGATTGTGATGCAAATTCATGGGTCTCGTCGAGAAAAGGACCTGTACTGACACGTCTAGCTCTTCCCGTTCAGAGCTTACGAATGTCGCTCCCATCATTACTGATCCCGCTCCCACCACGCTCGTTGTGAGGATCGAGGCTCCCCCGAGCTCCTAGCTACTTCCTCCTCCGTCTCACACTTCAACCTCTATTATGCCCGCTGCTGCTACATGCATTCCTACTTTAGGATCTGGAGATACTGTAGTTCCTCCACTTGCTCCGTGGAAGCTAAGGCGTGTTTCTAGTGTTTCCATCTCGGAGAGAGTTTGCTTTCTGAATGATCCTTCAGCTTCTCACATCATCATTCGCGGTATTGAGTCCCATTCTAATAATGAGATCTTGAGGAGGCTTTTAATCGACGATCTAATGAGCAGACTCAACCATAACCTGATGCAGGTAAGTTTTTCTTTTTCTCCTCTTCTTCCCAGAAGTTGTATAATTTTCTTACTTTATTTATTTTTATGCTTTTTCCAGGCTGCCATCCATCAAAACGCTCTTCAAGATTTTCACACTCAGTGTGATCAAGCCTTGACTGAACTCTAGGGAGAGCTTTCGTTGGTTAACTTCACAAATGCTCGACTTCAAGCTGAGAATGCGCAGCACGTGGCCAACGAAATTGAGCTTCAAAAGGATTTGGAGAAGATGACACATGATGCTGAGGTCACAGCTGCAGAAGAGCATAGACTTATGAATGCCCTTGAGACTAGCATAGAAAGCCTTGGCCAAATCTGAGTTGTCGAGTGTTGAAGCTGAAAAGGAAAGAGATGCGGCCATTGAGAGGGAGGCTGCTTCTGATGCGGAGTATTAGGCTCTGTTTAAGAAAGGGGAGCTCATGGTCTATAGCGCGGGCTACATGGATGCAATGGCAAATTGTCCTCCCAAATAGCCCATTATTCTAGAAGTTGAGGACTATGTGGGTGCTTCAATAGAAGATGCTCCTGCTCAAGTCTCGCCGTCTACTGCCATTCATATTCTCCCTTCTGAGGAAGGTGCCCCTGAGGGGGATCCTGAAGTTATTGTAGTCTAGGCTTATTTCTTTTTTATTTTTCATTATAATTTTGTGTTATAATCAATGAAAAATGTATTTTATTTAGAAATCTTAATTGATCCCTTCTTAAGTAGATTTTTTCTCCTATGCATTTCTGAATATTTTCTTTTTCAAACTCCCTTATTTTTCCTTTTCCTTTCAAAACTTCCTTCCTTTTCGGTTTCCTTTAGAGGGTAGTGCCGTAGGCACCATTCTTCACGAACTTAAGCTCTCACTGAGCTTAGAGGCCCATTTCCATTTCTTTTAGAAATCAGAATATTTCATGGACATAAGCTCTTAATGAGCTCAGGGACCCATTTCCGTTTCCTTGAGAAAGAAAAAGATTCCATGGACATAAGCTCTTGGTGAGCTCAGGGTCCCATTTCTATTTCTTCTAGAAAGCAAAAACTTTCATGTACATAAGCTCTTGGTGGCGTAGGGGCCCGTTTTCATTTGCTTTATAAAAGTAAAAACTTTCATGGACATAAGCTCTTGGTGAACTTAGGGGCTATTTTTGTTTTTGAAAGAGATAAGGAACACCATATTTTTACGTGGAAACCCCTTTTAACGGGAAAAAATCACGGGTATAAATGTTTTCACTATTTAAAGATAATTACACATAAATGAAAAATCTATTTTATTTACGTAAATGTAAAGCATTCCAAGGTTTGGGCAAGTCACTTCCCCTATTCATCATTAGGTAATAAGATTCATTTCCTATAGTGCCAAATGTGCGGTACCTCTAAAGAACTGATGGTAACTCTCCAACCCACTTCCCTTTGGCAGCTTCTAGTCATTTTTCAGATTTTCCAATGTCAATCTATTTGACCTTTCTACCTGCCCGTTGCCCTGTCGGTAGTACGGAGCTGACAGTCTATTCTTTATCCGGAGATCATCGTACAAACTATTCACCGGGCTTCTAGTGAACTGAAGCCTATTATCGGAAACAAGTACTTTAGGGATCTCGTACCTGCACACAATGTTTAACCATAGGAACTGCCTTACCTCTTCTTCTCGCACTCTTGCTAATGCTTTCGCTTCAATCCACTTTGTAAGGTAGTCAGTTTCCACTAGTATGAATATTTTTTTAGCAGGAGCCATTGACAGTGGCCCAACTACATTAATTCCCCATTGTAGTGTATGTAATGCTCTGGGAGCCATTTTTTGGATCAGTGAGTATCGTTGGCATTTGTCACACTTCAACACAAAGGACTTTACTTCCTCTTGCCTTTTTTGCTAGTAGTACCCTTTGTTAAATAACTGAGTCCTCACACCAGAATGATTCCCACAGATTCCTTCATGTACTTCAGTCATTATGTACTGGGCTTCCATTGGGGAAATACATTTAAGGTATGAATCCTAGAATGATCTTCTATACAGCTCCCCCTCGATCATGGTACACCTAGCACTTTGCTATTGGAGTTTCCGAGCTTCCATTCTATCGGCCGAGAGCTTCTGATTGAGTAAGTACTGCACTTTATTCCTCCTCCAATCATTCACATTGTTTTCCATTGTGACTTTTTCTTGAACACACATCTTTGCGCTCGGTTCACTCAAATAGTCCATAGTCACAGTTCTTCTAAACGAAAATTGGGCTGACGACCCCAAGTTGGCTAATACATCTGCCCTCAAATTTTCTACTCTAGGTATATATGTAATCGCATGGTCTTTGAACAAATGAAGCATTTCCTTGGCACTCTGTAAGTATTCTGCCATCCGGCTATCTTTTGCCTTATATTTTCTTGCGATTTGGTTAGCAACTAACATTAAATCACAAAATATTTTTACTCTAGTTACCTTGAACTCAATCATGAAGCGCAGCCCAACTAACAATGTTTCATATTGTGCCTCCTTGTTTGACACCTGGAAACCAAAGCCGTCGAAGATATCCTTAAGAATAGGCTTGGTATCAGGAGCCATGATAGTGCATCAACTAGTCTAGAATAGTCTGAAAACACCAGTAATTTATCTGGATTAAAGCAATGTATTTCGATGAGCCCCCAAAACATGTCAAGAGCTTCCGCCTGGATGACTGAAACTGTCCATTGGAGTCGTTTGAAGACTGCTCCCTTCTGATTTTCACCTGGATCCCACAATGTCCAGTCGATGCCCACCATGCCATTATTCGGGTTCCTCAAAGCATCACAAAATAAAATCCAACAATGGTCATGGTTGCCTATCACCCAATCAGATAACCCTCCAGAGATATTAATTTCGAACTTGCCCATCATATGAAAATATTAAGTAAAATGAGATTCAACAGATTTAGTAGCATAAGTCAGGTCAAAAGATATACCATTAAATCATAAGTCATTCAAAACTTTCCAAAAGACGCAAGAGATGAAAAACAAAGCAACTCATCATTGTAAACTAAAAACTCACTAGTAAACTAAAAACTCACTTGAAATATTTAACTTTTGTATTCCTCTAAGTTGTGTTTTCCAATGAACTCAACAATGCCTTTATATAGACTCTACTCTTGCCAAAAAAACTAAAAAATAATTAAATCTATCACCCCTTGGCCTTTCATCTACAAACCTTTCATCTACAAAGACTCTTGACCTTTTATGTTTCCACTAACTTCTAAATTGTAACTTTTAATTGAAAAACACACTAAAACATAACGTTTGATGTTTATTCAACAAAACTCCCCCATAAACTTAAATGCTTCTACCATCCGTCATGCCAATCATTTTCTTGCATTTGTCGAGAAGTACTTTCTGTAGCGGTTTTGTGAAAATATCCGCAACTTGATCCTGACTTGTCACATGCACCAATTCCACACTTCCTTCCTTCACATGATTTCAGATAAAGTGAAAATGAACGTCAATGTGTTTGCTTCTTTCATGGTTCACTGGATTCTTTGCCAACTCAATTGCTGATTTGTTGTCAACTTGAATCACGGTTGTAGCTAGTTGCTTTAGCTTCATCTTGCCCAACAAATTTGTAAGTCATATCGCATGACATACACACCAAGATGCTGCCACATATTCAGCTTCACACGTCGAGAGCGTCACGATCGGTTGCTTCTTTGAAAGCCAAGTAAATGCAGTATCTCCCATAAAGAACACATATCCCGATGTACTTTTCCGATCATTTATGTCTCCGCACCAATAGCTGTTGGAGTAGCCAACCAACTTGTAATCTTTTGCTTTCGAGTAGAACAACCCGAGTGACACCGTTCCTTGGATGTACCGTAGGATTCGCTTCACCGCCTTCCAATGTGAATAAACCGGCTCCTCCATGAACCGACTTATAATACCGACACTTAATGAAAGATCCGGCCTTGTGCATGTGAGATAGCGAAGGCTTCCTACCAAACTCCGGTATCTACTCGCATCGACACGTTCTCCTCCATCGAACTTCGAGAGTTTTGCACCTGGTTCCATTGGTGTTGATACCGGGTTGCAATTTGCCATCTTGTACTTCTTCAAAATCTCTTTTGCATATGTCTCATGTGATACAAAAATACCTGTCTCTACTTGTCTAACCTCCAAACCAAGGAAAAACTTCATCAAGCCCAAATCTGTCATCTCAAATTCCCGTGTCATTGTACCCTTAAACTCTTCTATCATCTCATCATTGTTTCCCATAAAAATGAGGTCATCGACATAAAGAGCAACAAATAACACGTTACCTCCATTCTTCTTTGCGTAAAGGGCATGCTCGTAGGGACATTGCTTGAACCCGTTCTCCTTGAAATATGTATCGATACGTGTATTCCATGCCCGCGGTGCTTGCTTCAACCCGTAAAGCGCCTTCTTCAATTTTAGCACCTTCTTCTCTTCTCTGATTTTCATGAACCCGGGTGGTTGTTCGATGTAGACATCTTCTTCGAGCACACCATTCAAGAATGCCGACTTGACATCCATTTGAAATATTTGCCATTTGAATTGAGCAGCTTGTGAAATGAGTAATCGGATTGTCTCCATTCTTGCAACAGGAGCAAACACCTCGTCATAGTCGATTCCTATCTTTTGCTTGTATCCCTTCGCAACAAGTCTCGCCTTGTACCGTTCTATCTCACCTTGAGCATTCATCTTTTTCTTGAACACCCACTTCACACCAATAGGCTGACTACCTTTCGGCAATTCTGCTAGCTCCCATGTGTTGTTGCGGTCAATCGCCTTAATCTCCTCGTTCATGGCAGTTTGCCACTTCTTGTCTCGCACCGCCTCTTCAAAGCTGATATTTTCAGCATCTGCCAAAAGACATACAAGGTGTACCTCATTTGTCGCATCATACAAATCTTGCAAACTTCGCATTTTTGGTTGTTGTGGTTCATCTTCATCATCGGTAGTTTCAGAGTTTGTTGGTATACTTGTTGGTGCAATGACTGATGATTCTCCAACGTCGATGATAACCTCCGTCGAATTGTTCCAGTCCCACTCGCTTGCTTCATTTACTCGCACATCACGACTCACCATCACCTTCTTGCTTATCGGGTCGAGTAGCTTGTACCCTTTTGTCTTCTCATCATACCCAATAAAAATATACCTTTTGCTTTTATCTTCGAGCTTCATTCTTCGTTGATCCGGTACGTGTGCATAAGCCACACTACCGAATACTTTGAGATGAGAAACTGTCGGCTTTTGTCCGCTCCATGCCTCTTGTGGTGTTTGATCATCTAACTTCACATGTGGACATCGATTTTGTACATAGATGGAACATTGCACGGCTTCTGCCCAGAATTCCTTCGGCATCTTCTTGCTCTTGAGCATTGATCGAACCATGTCGAGAATAGTCCGGTTCTTCCTCTCGGCCACACCGTTTTGTTGAGGAGAGTATGATGCGGTTAGAAATCTCCTTATGCCTTGCTCCTCGCAATACTCCATGAAAGCCGTCGAAGTATACTCGCCACCTCTATCGGATCGTACGGCTTTGATGTGTCTACCAACTTCCTTCTCCACCATCACTTTGAACTTTTTGAACACCTCGAATGCCTCGGATTTTTCTTTCAGAAAATAAACCCAAGTTTTCCGTGAGAAATCATCGATAAAGGTAATGAAGTACCTTTTACCACTGAAAGATTCAGGGGCGATTGGGCCACATATGTCAGTATGAATCAACTCGAGAGTATGTTTAGCTCGACATTCTGCCTTCTTTTGAAACTAGGTTCTCGCTTGCTTGCCAAGCACACATTCTTCACAAAATTTTCCCTCATAGTCCATGTCTGGCAGTCCGTGCACCATGTTTATCTTTGCTAACTCTTTTAGACCATCTTGATGTAGGTGACCAAAGCGGAGATGCCACAGCGACGCCTTGTCTTCTACGTTGACTTGCAAACACTTTTCTCGCACGCTTCTCAAATTCAGTTTGTACATCCGATTTCTTCCCATCTCGACTAGAGCAACTAGACGCCATTGCTTGTCCTTCAAGTGTAGTACTCGGTCTTTTAAAAGTATCGAGTAACCTTTCTCCGTGAGTTGCCCCATACTCAAAATGTTGGTCTTGAGGTCTGGTACGTAATAAACATCTTGGATTGACCCTATTAAGCCATCCTTTTGTAAGTAACAAACCGTACCTCGGCCTTTGACCTCCACCTTTGATGCATCTCCAAATGACACATGACCATCTTCAATATTTTGCATCTCTTTGAATAGGTACTCGTGACCGCACATATGGTTGCTTGCCCCCGAGTCGAGGTACCACAAAGTGTCATTGTTGATGTTGACTTCATTTTGAGCCATCAAGAGAAGGCCTTCATTTTCGTCTTCCAAGACTAGGTTGATTGTTTCTTCCACCTTTTTATCGGCTCGACAATCTTTTGCAAAATGCCCCACGTTACCACGATTATAACATTTGTCAGAGTTGCAATCCTTCACATAGTGACCATACTTATAACACTTGTAGCCCTCGATGTTGGAATAGTTCGACCGGCCGCCTCTTCCTCGACCGTGTCCTCTTCCACGCCAATTTAGTTGGCTCGACTGTCCCTTCTCCTCATAGTACCTCTCATGACTGCTGCCTTGACCACCGCGACCATTTTCACGACTTCCACGGCCACGCCCTCTAACTCGAAAATTTTGAGAATAGAATACCTTTTCGTCTTTGATTGACGCCTTGGTTTGAAGTGCTTGCTCGAGTGTCTCCTCCTTTTTTTCTTCTTACGTTGTTCGTGTGCCTCGAGAGAACCGGCAAGCTCGTCGACTGTAAGCGTCACAAGGTCCTTTGATTCTTCTATTACGCACACGACATTCTCAAAATTGTCGGTTAATGATCTCAAAATCTTTTCCACAACTCGCGCATCGGTTAACGCTTCACCATTACAAATGAGTTGGTTCACCACGGTTTGTACACGTGTGATGTAGTCAGATACACTTTCCGACTCCTTCATCTTCATGCTCTCCAACTCGCCACGAAGAGTTTGGAGACGCACTTGCTTGACTCGGTCGGCTCCTTTGAACACTTTTGCTAAAATGTCCCACGCTTCTTTTGAAGTAGTTACACCGGCAATCTTCTCAAAGCCTGACTCATCAACGACTCGGAACAACATGTGTAACGCCGTCTTATCCTTCGCTCGCGCCTCTTTCAACGCCTTGTTTTGAGCCGCCGTATATCTCGTGGTATTTGTTGGTTCTTCGAAACCTTCTTCGACCACCTCCCATGCATCTTGAGAGCCGAGAAGAGCTTTCATTTGAATACTCCAGTTCTCGTAGTTCGCCTTCGTTGGTCGTGGTAGCGGCATTTGACCCGTCACATTCGTCATTGGCTCTGATACCAATTTGTAAACTAAAAACTCACTTGAAATATTTAATTTTTGTATTCCTCTAAGTTGTGTTTTCCAATGAACTCAACAATGCCTTTATATAGACTCTACTCTTGTAAAAAAAACTGAAAAATAATTAAATCTATCACCCTTTGGCCTTTCATCTACAAATTTTTCATCTACAAAGATTCTTGACCTTTTATGTTTCCACTAACTTCTAAATTGTAACTTCTAAATTGTAACTTCTAATTGAAAAAACCCACTAAAACATAACATTTAATGTTTATTCAACAATCATATCCTCAACATCTAACAGCTTGGCAATGGTATCTGATATTTTATTCCAACGATCCAATGTTGAAATACTTGAAAGCATGCTAGACCCCAAATCGAAACTACTCGCAAACCAAAATCTCTCAACATATCTGCAAAGGAAAAAATATATATGCACACTGGATTCACCCGCTTTTTTAATCTTTAACTTTTTCAAGGTAAGCCAAAATTTTCATCATCGTCATGTATTTTTTTTTTTAAATCACATAACGGGATTTTCTAGATTGAAAGAAAACTATGTTAATAAGTTGTTTGCGATTAATGCAGATATGGTATTATCTAATTAAGAATCACGTTGAGTTCAAATCTAATTAATATAGTAGAGTTAATAGCTCATGAAAACACATTGTGTTAAATATGAGAATGGTCTAGTCATATTAGAAAATCCGCTCATATTCGACCTTGTTTGTTGGGTCACTGTGTCCAAAGATTGGAACATTCGAATTTGCAGGGCGACATTGCTAACCAACTGAATGTGGATCTTTCGATAGAAGGTGATATCAGTAGAAGAACAGGAAGATTAACACATGCTTTGGAAAGGAAAAATAGACTTGTACTATTTTTGGATGATATGTGGGAATATTTTGACTTAGAAAACGATGTGGGAATTCCGAAAAATAATAGGTGCAAGTTGATTCTAACGACTCGATTGAAGGCCGTGTGCAACAAAATGTCTTGCGATAAGACTATCAAAGTAGATCCCCTCTTGGAAAAAGAAGCTTGGACGTTATTGTTCGAGTACGTTGGGCAGAATATTCCTCATAATCTAGTGGAACTTGCTAATCTTGTTTGCAAAGAATGTGCAGGTTTGCAAGCAGCATGAGAGATAATTTTAAAGCGTACGAGTGGAGGAGTGTATTGAAAAAATTGAGAGATTCAAAATTAGATATGGAAGACATGGAGAGTAATGTATTCAAAGTACTGATGTTGAGTTACGAACGTTTGAATGATTCAAATGTCAAAAATTGTGTCTTGTATTGCTCAACATACCCTGAAGACCATGATGTGATAAAAGAGGATTTGATTTGGAGATGTATTGATATGGGATTATTCAGCGAATTGGAGAGCATGAAGGAAAAGATTGATGAAGTTTTATCTACATTTGATAAACTTGAAAAAGCATGCTTGTTGTCACAAGATGAATCTAGTGTGAAAATGCATGATTTGATTAGAGATATGGCTATTCAAATTGCAGGTTCTCGATTCGTGGTAAAACATGTTTTGGCCAGAAAAGATTTTCGTAATGAAAAGAAATGGAGTACTGGTGATCTTCAGGTTGCTGTTTTCACGTTACCGAGTGATCTTTGTAATGATGACACTCATATATCACCGAAGTTGCCCAAACTTACAACATTTGTTCTTCAAAGTTACTACGCATTTGGAAGTGTGTCAGATTGCTTAAGGTTCTTGATTTATCTATGTCGTATCGGATGAGAGTTTGCCCAAGTCAATCTCTCACTTAAGGAATCTTACCTCCCTCTTACTTCGAAAGTGTTGGCAGTTGGAATACGTGCCATCTTTGTCAGAGCTGAATGCTTTGGAGAGACTGGATCTTTTTCGAACAGAAATTAAAGATGCACCAGAAGGTTTAGAAAAATTGGTCAACTTGAGATATCTCAATCTGGGAAGGACCAAACTGAAAAGTGTTCCTGTGAAAGCTATAGGAGCACTCTCAAATCTTGAATACTTAAATATCATGGGTTTGAAAGTGATGAGGCATGGGATGATTGGGTTGAAAAGGATAGAAATACTTGAGGCTGAATTTGGCAATATTTGTGATTTCAATGAATATGTGAGACACATGAAGTTGCATGCACAACTTAACACCTACCATAAAAATGTGGGACAAGTTAGTTTCTTACTTGGTAAGATGTCATGTTGGAAGTTTGATAATCTTTGGGGGTAAAAGTGTAACTTTAGCAAGGAATGCAATCATAGAGGAAGGTGATAACTTCATGGAGCTGCCCAATGATATCACGTCACTTTCCATTTTCGAGTGCGACGATATAAGAGTTTTGTTTGATGTAATTCCTTCTATCAGCAGCCTGGAGGAATTAGCTCTTGTAGAGCTCATGGATTTACGTTTTCTGTTTGGGAGAGAGAGATTTGCATCACGTTCAGTTGATTATTACTGTTCCTTCTCCCAACTTAAACATTTCAAGATATTAAATTGTTCTAAAATAGAGGAATTGTTCACTTTGGGGATGTTGTCATATCTGCAAAACATAGAAACTCTTTTGGTCGGTGGTTGTCGGCAATTGGACAACATGGTAGCAATTTCATCTGATGAGGAAGCAAAAGGGAAAGTCGCGACCAGCTCTTTAGCTCTTCCCAAATTGAGAAAGTTAACATTGGCAAAACTACCTAAATTGAGGAGTATTTGCAGCAGCACTGGAGTGATCATAAGTTGTGTTTCTCTTAAGACAATTAGTATATGGGGTTGTCCAAGACTGGGAAGCATATCATTGTCTCCTCTCTCATCACTCCCAATATTCCATTTTCGCAAAGGGAAAGAAGAGTGGTGGGAAGCATTGGTAAGTTAATTACAAATTATGCATTTATGCTACTCTTTTATTCTTTTTTTTTTCACTCTCATAAGTGAAGTGAATCTGATAACCACGGTATTTATTATTAGATATATCTAAATATATCTCACAGTGCTGTAACGTTTATTTATTGTTGTTATTGACATTCTCATACTTCTAATTATGTCTATTTTAATGATATGCCTATTCCATAACCTCTAATACTAAAAATCCTGAGGATGTATTTTCAGGTACTTCTGAATGCAATATACAGCAGGTATAAGTTTAGCTCAACTCATTGTTGATGACTATGTAACTCTGTACTGAAACTCCCTCATTTTCTTCTCGTGTATTTGCAGGCGGGGTTCAATTGTGAAAAATGATGATAAAATGCTAGGTCTGAAGAATTACGGTAAAAGATGGATATAGCTAAAGCTTGTGCTTAAGCCCAATCAATCTGAAGAAAGAATCCTGGCTGTGAGATTTAGCCCAATCAATGTGAATCCTGTACTCGCCTTCGACAAGTTCAAAGTAAGCTAATTACAAATTATGCATTTGTCCAAGAATTTCTCTCTTTCTCTCTTATTTTTTATTTTCACTCTCATAAGTGAAGTCAATCTTATAAACGGTATTATTAGCTAAGTATATCTCACAGCGCCGTAAAGTTTATTTATTGTTATTATAGCCATTCTCATACTTCTAATTATGTCTATTTTAATGATATGCCTATTCCATAACCTTTAGAACTAAAAATCCTGGTGATGTTTTTCAGGTGATTGCGAATGCAATAGACAGCAGGTAAATTTACCTCCACTCATTGTTGATATGACTATGTATAACTCTCTGCGATGAAACTCTATATCTCATTGGGATCTTCTCGTGTATTTTCAGGGCTGCTTCAATTCTGAAAAATGTTGAACCTCTTGTACGCAAATGGTTTTAATGCCTACTGGTTAATGTTGGTTATTTCTTGTCCTTCTGCTTATTTCAACTAATTAGAGTCCATAATTGAAGTGTTCCAGTCATTGGTCATAGGAGGTTCGCTGGCGTTCAATCTTTCGCAGAGACAGAGGTGTGCTCATGATTTTCCTTCACTATTACTGTTTCTTTTGTTGTTATATTTATTTTTGTTTCTTTTATTCTTTTGTTCATTTGTTTTCTTCTCCTTGCTTTGTTCTGCGAAAATGGAGTATCTGTTGAAATCTGTAAATTATTTATTTAATTTTTTTCTTAGGTTTTCGTTTTCCACTTAATAAATACGCTTGATTTTATTTTGAGTTTTTAGGCTTATTTGTTCTTTTTTATAGCTTTTGGGTTTTTGTTTTATTGCTGTTTTGTTATGTTATGATTTATGAATAAATTTTTATTCCTTCTGTGCGTGTATAATGATCGGTGACTTCTCAATCAGATTTGACTATTTCAAAATAGCTCTTTTTTATTCAGTTGTTTTTTGTTCGTTTCTTTTTTTTTTGCTTTTTTTTTTCTGTGTCAATGCTTTGATTTCTTTATTGATGTGTGTGAGGATGAGCTTTAGATTTACTTTGCATTTTTGTTGCTTCTGGGTAGATTTAGATCTTATTATAGTATTTTTTTTGTTTGGTAATCTGATTTGTTTTATTAGGCGCCTACTATTTGCTTTTTGGGTTCAACTTCAGAATAGAATTCAACTGCATCATGAGCATATATTTTTATTGTTCGGTGGTTTTTGACTGTCTAAAGATTCTGTGTGTTTTGTTTTCTTTGTCATTTCTACTCCTATAATTTAAAGGAATTTCCTACAGAAAATTCAATTTGCTTTCAGATGTTTTCTTCTTTCTTTGAGGTAACTTTGTTTTGCTTGTTGTTCTTTACTAATATTTTAGCTTAAGTGATTTGGCTTTGCATTTTTTCCCCCGACTTTTTAGTGTACTTATCTCATATATATCTGTTATGGCTAAAAAACTTAATTTTTGATAATAACATAAGATTTGACCTTCAATTGTTTGTTAGTTTTTATTTTAAAGATTTCTTTTCTACTTTAATTTATAGATTGTTGATATAGATTGGCGAAATTTCTCACGCTTCAAATTTTGAGTGTGGTTGGTTTTTCTCGAAGCTATTGGAGCGTGGTTTCCGTTGTGAGTTGAATCCAGATGTAAGTTTGGTGTAGTTTGTTTCAATCATAAATCTGTCAATTTCGTACAAAAAAATTATTATATTTTTTCTACATCAAAAAAATCCCTTCCTTCTTATATGTTGTATATGGTATCTTTATCAGTGTGTTATTTGGTTAGTTTTAATTTGTAATTGTTTTTGTTATTGAGTAGAGGATTTTTTACTCATTATGCTTCTTTTGTGTTTGTTTCTACTTGTTTTTAATGATGTAATTTTTTTTCGGTCTTCAATTTTAGCTTCTATTTGTGAATTACTTTGCACAGTATTTTTTTCTATGCTAATTATATTAAACATATATAACTTAAACCTTCTTCTAATTAACCATCGAAAAACAAATATATGAGATTATGAGAGTAATGATGTTTCAAACTTTCACAAATGACTCGATGTCTTTTATCATTTATCATGCCAGTTTGTTTGCCAAAATGTGATACATCTCTTGAAGCCTCTTAGGAGCAAGCTTCAGGTCTTAGCATCTTTTTCTTCATCTTGACCGGAGCAAGTGATATTGCAGCCATAGTAGAATTTGACATCTTGGGATCCGCACGTAATTGGTTGGAAAGTGCTTCGACTATCCAAGTTGAGTTGGCATTTGTATTCTTTGATAGTCTAACAGATGTGTGACTGCCATTGTATACTTTAATCATATAAGTGATCCCATCCAGAATAGGCGATACATGAATTCTCCACGTGTAACCAATTTCACTGCATGTTACTCTAGACTTCTCATTCTTTATTCGTATTAAATCAAACCCCTCTTGAATAACAAAGTCCTGCAATACTTTCCTAAAGTGATGTACATAATTGAAAACTAGACCTTCTCCAAGCACAATTTTTTCAACACCAACCCTTCTAAAAGGTCTAGCATTCATACCTCGACTGATGTCAACATACATTTTCCCTTCTTCCTCATTCGAATCAAACCCTAAATCTACAGGCTCATCAAAATTGTAATCAGACAATATATCATCATTCTCATCATCAACTACCTCTTATTCATCATTATCACGACTACTCTCAAGCTCTACAGATTCATCATCGCTACCACACATCCATACCTCATCCGATACATTGATGTTCTCCAGTCTAGTACTAAGAGGATCAACCCTAAGCGGATCAACCCTTTCTAAGTCACTCATGTAAAGATCAATTTCATTGATCCCACGATGCAGATTGAACATTTGTATGAGATCAACATCGTTTACAATCACCATTGAATCCATTAAGTAGGGCAAACTACAACGTAGTACATAAAGCGAAACTCACCTTGGGATTTAGCCTAATGCTACGTATATATCATTTGTCAAGTCTAATAAGTTGTACTGATCAGGATCAATGTTTGAAAGTATAACAACTCTCGATCGATGATGCACCCTCAACTCACGTCTAACCTCCATCTTATGGCTGAATTTTTATGAAGGGAAAATATATTACTCACAAAATACAGAACTTCTGAAAATACTAAAATACAGAAATTCTCCAGAAGCACTTGCTAAAATATTTGTCAAAATTTTTGCCAAGTGTTTGAGAAAAGGAAAGCTGATAGAAGAAACAATGAAACATGAAATGTCTTCTCATTAAACTTCAGAAAGATACAAGGAAATCTGCAGAAAACTAAAAGTACAGGAAATGGAAAAACTACATGGAAAAGTAAAATGCAAGGAAACTAAACTAGGACTCCTCTTCGGGAGTGGCCTTCGTAGGAGGGTCAGAAGCGGGAACAGGAGCTGCCAGTTCAGGTTCGGTAGCATCATCAGGAAGGTCAATAAGAGGCATGCGGGGAGCCTTGTCGGGTTTGGTATCACGGTAAGCTGCATTATAGGCCATACCCCCAACCTGATCAACAATGGTCTGGTACTCAGCCTCATGTTCGATTTTCTGCTCATCAGCCTTAGCCAAACCTGCCTCGGCAGATGACAACTTTTCTTCTACCTTGGCCAGCTTCCCTACGACAACGGACAAGTTATTCCCGTTGATCTCAGAAGCCCTCTTTGACTCCCACATAGACTCCTTTAAACTTGCCTGATTAACCGCAACGGTGTCAAACGGGTGACAACCCCTTTGACGCTTAGCCTCAATCTTCCTCAGATGATCCCGTTAAGTGAGAACGGCACTATTAGACTTGTTGATCCCATGCATCTTCTTCCTGAAGCCCACCATCTCGAGCTCCACAGAACGGATGTCCTCCTGGAGCCCGTTGCGATAAGTCAGCCTGCAAAAACCCTTCAACTGTTCATAAATGGAAAAGAATAAAGGAAAGAAAAAAGAGATGAAATCAAAGAAAGTAAGCATTAGACTATGACTAATGCCGACGATCTTGTCGTTACGGACATCTGGCAGAGGGCAGTCGTGTCCACATCAAACTTGATCTCCTTCGTGGCCGTGTGTGAAGGGGATCCTTCAAGAAGCTCACGGAAGAAGGAACAGGTGGGGTCGCCGTATACTGATGCCATCTCCAGACGTCATTCTCCTCGGGCATCGCCTGAGAACAAGTTGATGAAGGAGTTGGTCTCCCAGCAAATAGGGGAGGAGGGGGAGAAACTTCTTCCCATGCTGAAGTGTCCTCGGCTGCGGGGGCAGGAGGATCAGTTGAAGCAGGGGGTGGAACAGAAGTAGGATCATTTGGCGGTGCAGCAGCATCGGGGACGTTACCAGTGGTGTTAGCGGCATCCCTTCTCAAGTGGACGTTCCTATCCCCACCAATAGTTCTACATAAGCTACTCTGGAGGTGCTTTGACATCTCCAACTACTCGTGAGCAAAGTGGAATAACGCGTCTTGATCTTCTGCTTCTTTCCACTCTGTTTCCCACTCTCCTCAGACTTGGAAGACCCAGAAGAACTAGGCGGCACAACGTGATGAAAAGAACAAATGGGGATGACCTGGGGCATCTCTAAAGCAGAAGAAGGAGTAGCGGTCTTTGCTATGGGAATGGGGGCGTAGGCGAGGTTGATCTGCCTTTTTGGATCGAGGAGATCTCTCCAATGCGTTCTGGGAAGTTATAGGCAGTAGAGAGTCGTGAAGCTATGTCTTTAGGGATGAAAGACAATTTGTTTAAATTTTTATCCGCATAAAAAGAGGAAAAGGTCATTATTATGACAAAAAAAAAGAGAAAAGAGAAAAGAGAAAGAGAAAAAAAGGGAAAAGAGAGACAGGAGCTCATGCTACTTACTGAAAGATCCCTAGATCCTGGGAACAATCTAACGGCCATCACTTCCCCAGTTCCCGCCAATCAGGAGGGTCCCGTCTTCCCAGCCTTTATCTCTCATCGAGAGATCAGTGACTAAACATCCATGTTTCTCGCTAGCACGGGGTGCCAAGTAGTAAGACGTGCCGCGCTTCTTAATAATATACACCGCACGAATTTCGTCTACACCTATATTGAGGTTATGCCTCATATTTAAGGCTTTTATCCCTAAAAGATATATGTTTGTGTTAGGAGTGTATTGGGAAGGGGTGTGGTAGAAAGTTCTAAAAAATTCTCAAAAGAGGAGGGAGAATGGGAATTTTAATCCTAAATCCATATACATAGGGGTCAGGGTGATTTGATGCGGGGGATTCCAGAGGAAATACTTCGGTATTCCGTCCCCAAAATCACAAATGACATATGAAGGGAAGGCATCTTTAGGATGGTCCATAAAACGGTTGAACTCGTCCCGCTTCCTAACTAGTGGAACAGTGACCTTAAACTATGTCTCTCCCATAATTGATGAAGAAACCCCCGAGAAGAAGAAAGAAGCAGAAAAAGAGCAAAATGGAGGGAAAATGGGACTTACAGGGGACAAAGTGTGCGCATAAGTGAAATAAGGAAGACAAAGTTTTTAAAAAATTCTACGTACGTGAAAAATGAATGAAATTCAATTTAAGGATTTGAAAGAAAAGCAAAACGCAATCAATTTTGAAAAATAAAAGGCGTGGAGTGTAGCAGACACATAGGGACGGGACATTTGAAATAACAATGTCAGCCATCATTCGTAACGGACAAACGATGAAATGACAGTTGGAAAGAGAAGGAGGCGTGTATTGAACACTCGCACCACCCTAGAATCGGAAGGCGAAGCAACGCATGTAATAACTAAGAGCGTGTTATGAAGACGTACGATTTGCACCGAGAATCAAGTACGGGAAGGAGGAACGCGCAGACCAGTGATAAAATGACATTCCTGAGAAATGAGTCAAACATGGCAATAATGGTATATGTTTTTATAATTTAATGTACTTTTTTTATGCGAGTTATTGATGTTTGTAGGTGTAAAAAGATGGAAAAGGACGAAGCTATCAATCCCCTATCAGGACACGCGTATAGTGCATTCATTACACTTCAACGAATTAAAATTCGTTGAATGTTGGGGGGCAAATAAACAGGAAGAAAACCTCCACCACGCCACGTGGATGGAAATGGTCAACCAAGAAGCAATGAAGAGATCCCCCCGCGCAAGAACGGTAATGAGGAGATTTGAGTCACGAGAAAAGACTTCGTGGCCGTAGCTAATTTGGCGATTGAAAGACTAGGGGCTGAGACAATTGAAAAGAATGGATGAAGTGAAGGGACATACACCTGATAAAAGATCCAATAAGTATGGGTGGGATTCTATGGGTATAATAAAACCTCCAAAAATATAGGAGAGGGAGAGATCATTCCCCTCTTGTAGGGGAGATGGTGACTATTCCCTTTCTTTTACTATTTTATTGACAAAATTGTTATTCTATTTACACTCAGTGACCTATAAAAGTTTGGGTAGTGAATGAAAGCAATCCATCTGAAATACAACTCAAAAAATTACTCAGTGCATTGACTACTCTCTCTCTCTCTTTCCCTCACTCTCTAACCTCTTAGTCATTTCTAGTTAATCATTAATAAGATTTTATTTTTGTGGAGGAAAAACTCCTTTACAGATGTCATCACAGCTACTCTGTTTCCCAAACTCTGCATTAAAGAGTTCTTGGACCTTTGTTTTCATATGGAAAATCTTAAAGACAATCATGTATTCCCCACACTTTACTCTTGGCTCGGATTTCAAGATATACGAGTTCTGAATTAATAACATTTTGGCTGAACTAATTTCTTCAGTAATCAGATCTATATCGTTGAGATTGTGAATAACAATCGTTGTCCACATAAACTATCTCTTCTGTTCAAATTATTTAAAAAATAGTTATCCATTTATGATGCATATCAAATTAGCTTGAAAAGTAAAAATCGTCAAAGACATCAAACTGAAATTAAAAAAAAATTGCACGTCTGTATATTAGAGGTGTAAGTAAAACTGAGAAAACTGACCAGACCTCCTGAACCGGACCGAACCGATGCGGTTCGACAGGGTTTTTCACTTTTGGCGGCTCGGTTCGGTTGTATAAGTTAAAATAAGCTCGGTTCGGTTCGGTGTGACGTTTTCGTGAAAAAACTACACCGAACCAAACCGAACCACACTATATTTATACCTCTACAAATTTAACCTAATTTCCCTTTCTCGACTTCTCCAGTTCTCCCCAGTCCCCACTCTCGCGTCTCGCCCGACGCTGGCTCGATGCTCTCCAGCCTCCCCTTCTGGCCTTCTCCAGCTCTGACTTCTGAATTCTCCCCAGTCCCCACTCTCGCGTCTCGCCTGACACTCGCTCGATGCTCTCCAGTCTCCCCTTCTCCAGTTTGAACTTCTGAGTTCTCCCCACTCTCGCTTCTCACCTGACGCTCACCCGACGCTCGCCCGACTCTCTCCAGTCCAGTCTCCCCTTCTCCAGTTCTGACTTCTGAGTTCTCTCCACTCTCGCGTCTCGCCTCGCTTCGCTCGACGCTCTCCCATTCTCTAGTTCTCCCCACTCTCGCGTCTCACCTTGTTCGACGCTCTCCCATTCTCCAATTCTCCTCAGCCCTCACTATCTAGCTCTCCCCTTTTCCAGTTCCCCAGTCCTCACTATCTAGCTCTCCCCTTCTCCAGTTCTCCAATCCTCACTATCTAGCTCTTCCCTTCTCCAGTTCTCCTCAGTCCTCACTCCTCAGCTCAAACCTCACTATCTAGCTCTCCCCTTCTCCTTAGTCCTCACTCCTCAGCTCATACCTCGTTATCTAGCTCTCTCATTCTCCTCAGTCCTCAGTTCACAACTCGTTGTCTAGCTCTCCCCTTCTCCTCAGTCCTTAGCTCACAAAACCAAACCGAACCGAACCGGTTTGGGCAGTTCAGTTCCGTTCGGTTTATATAAACGGTCGGCTCGGTTCAGTTCTAATATTTGAAAAATGATATTTACGGTTCGGTTCCAAAAATACCCATAAACCGAGTCGAATCAAACCGATTACACCCCTACTGTATATAACCTTAAACCAAAGGAAAATATCCAAAGTTAAGATTAAAAGGAACATAGAAATCACAAAGACATGAACATGTATAAGAAATGGAAATTACATTCGGGAACAATATATATAAATTAAAGTAAACGCAATGTGAAATTAATTTATAGCAAATTCAAAATGGATTGAAAAAAAACGAAGAGGCTCAGGGAGCGGAATGGATGGACAAAAAATTCAATTGTTTCATGGGTTTTCTTTTTTAAATAAGAAATGATAATAAGAATAAGAAATGATAATAAGAATAAAAAATGATAATAAGAGTAAGTAGGTTACTTGCCACAAATACTTTTATGCATATCTCTTCTGGTTCATCTATACCATACTTTATTCTGGTAAGATGATGCACACTAGCTAACAGTCTGCCTGATGCTACATCATAGGCGCATTGGGAACGTAGATAATTATAACCATATACATACAAAATGACAGTAATGGAATGCCAATCTTCAGGCTTTATTTGTGTACCAGGACATTGTAACTAAGCTGAAATCAATTGTTTCTTGATTAAGAATATAAAAAGTTGTAATGGATCTAATGACATTAATATTAATCCGCTGCATGTATATACTAATTTGATTGTAGTTTTAATTCATAATTACACAAATAACTGTGAAGTGTTCATGAAACGGACATATGACAGTAAAACGCATATGGGTTTCCTCGATGTCTTTACCAAATTGCTTTGAAGTCATTTGATCCTCTGAGTTCATAGATCTTTGCTTTTTCTTATCAAAATCTTGAAGTGAAGTAGCTGTCGGGCAGAATCAGGTAATTCCTCAGACTTCACTCTTTCCATGAACTGCTATTATTTCTTTGGTTGTTGCTTAAATCTGTGTGTTTTGGCCAAATTAACTTGAAGAACCACTAGATCTGGACTAAACGATTTCTCTAATTCAGATCTACTCTCTCATACATTTGACTGAGTTTGATATTCTAAATGAGTTGAAATAATTAGTTGAGCCTCATGCCCATTTTAGAGTCTACTACTACAGCAAAAAGAAAAGTAAAAGATGAATAAAAAATGAATGATTCAAACGTCATAGATCTATATTACAGAGTCAGATATTAATTTAATTAATTTAATGGAAGAAAATTTTCAATATTATTCTTATACTCAAACTTAAACATAGAACCAAGATAACATTATGAGTTTTTTTATCCACTTTTAAAACGCTTTCTCCTCATTATTATTACCTAAAATATAAAAAGATAAAATATATTTATTAATCTCAAATTAACTTAGTATTTTTTTAATTAATTATTTTAGATAATATGAATTACAAGACTATCTTAAATCAATAAATCATAATTAAAAACCAAATATTAAACATATTAAGCAACTCTCTATTTCTATACATAATTTATTTTACTTTATTTGACTCGAATTATTTTTCATGATCATGTGTATCATTTTATATCTTCATGTAGACAAAATTATTTAATGAGTTAAAACTTGATAAGTTAAGACACGTGCATCACATATAACATTTAACCAATTTAACAGAAAAAATTTATTCTGTGTAGTGTCACATAAATTTAGTGGTTACATTTAGTCTAATGTAATCAGGGTTCGCTTTGGGAAAAACAAGAAAAAATCACTGCCTGTTTTTTATTGAATAGAAAATTATTTGCAGATCATCTTGAATTTTTTTAAAGTTTTATTTTTTCTAAGATTAGAACGATCTTATCAACAAACCACCTTTTGTTCAAAAAGAAAAACAAGACAAGTGTCCACACTCAAATTTCTTTTATTTATTTCTATACTATTTTACTTTTGTTTTTGTATAAAAAACATTTTTTACACGATAAATGAAAGTCTCCTTGATGTTTGTTCTTCTAAAAACTTAATTGTTCCACTAGAAATGATGTAATTTCTTTCAACCCCAAATGTTCTGCAAAAATATCTATTTCAGCACTAATTACGTTTCTGATATTAAACTCTTCTTCACTTCCAGAAAAAAAGTACCCTTTTGTTTCTCTAACTTTCCAAAATTTTTATATGATTCTCTAATTTTTAAATTAAAAAAAATGTTATTTATCACGAGGCATGTACTGACAATACAACTCATGTGACATCAAATATATTGGATGTGTTAAAAAATGCATCCAATACAATGCTGCATCAAGAGTTGTACCGGTGCAAGACTCGTGACAAATAACATTGCTATCAAATTAAACACTTTTAATGTTCTAATTTTCTAAAACATTTCTATCTGGTCATCATCTAACATTGTTAAGTAAATCGTCGAGTTTACTAACGTAGGCGCTGGCTGAGTGATGACGGCATGCCTTCTTGAAGAAGGCAACCATAGAGGAGGCAACTAAGTAAGAAAATTCTAATAAATAAATGAGATCAAAAGAAATATTTACATATAAACTTATTTTAATGAATATTATGATTGATTGAGGAATTACACCATTGGGGATTCCATAACAGACTCACTTATGACCATTGGACTGCAAGGCCATGGTCTTATCTATTGTATTTATTATTGAAGGTTATGTCCTCAAAACATGTGTATTGAAATTTTGATATGCAATTTAAATAGAATTATATTTTTCTTATAATTGTTCTTTTAAATTATTGTTGAATAATTTATATAAATATCTAAACATTTCATATTCATTAATGACATTGTGATATTGTATTAGTACGAGAGGATTAAGATTGTAGATAATGAATAAAATTGTCAGCAACATGTTAAAGTATGAAATTTTTAATGAATGGTTGCTAATACGGTTCACTAAGTATTATGAATGCATGTGATCTAGATCTAGACTATTGATGTGGATAGACATCTTAGTGAATGTACTTTATATAATAAGATTTTATATGACAAGATCAATGTGAATTGATATCTTTACTAACGTGTCGTTTATAATAATACACATCAATTCAATGATCATATATAGATCAGTCTGAATCTTGAGTAGTCATAAACTCTTAAACATATCTACTAGATTTTTTGATTCACTCGTTAAGGTATGTTTGTTAATCAGGATAGTGACTTTTATTTTGGAGATTTAGTGATGTCGATGGCTGGGGACATGATCTTACAAGATTTAGAACCTAACTTTCCTAACGGATCATATATTAGTTTTCTTAACTGTTAATTCTGAAACTGAATGGCTATTGAGCTCAAATTTATAATAAGATTATAAATTAGTCATTCACTAGTGGACTAATGATACTTAAGGATCGAGAGGTAATTAGAAGGATAAAATGATAATTTTGATCAATTCTCATTTACAAACCAATAATTGGAGGACAAAACTACATGAAATGACTATATTAGTGGACTATATGAGAATACTCTGTAAATACATTCTATAATCTCTAAAAGTGTAATTCAATATCTATAGTGGAGTAATAATGAAATTAATAAATAAGATGATCTAATTAAAGAGTTTAATTAATAATCCTTTTATTGGAGCTTAGAATTATAGGTCTATGATCCTCAAGTCACCTTTATACTACGCTGTTTAGGACGTGAATATTTCAAGATATGAGAAAATGACTGACTTACAAAAATAATTTTTATTCTAGGGTAAGTACATAATTATGAGATAATTATGTGTAATGAATTAATTGAATTATTTATACATTTAAATATAGTTTTCAAAAATTATATATATGTAAATAATTATCTATTTTTTATTATCGATAAGTGAGACAGAATATCTAATTTGTGAAATTAGATAATTAAATTATTATTAGGTAATAATTAAATCAACTAAATCTATTATTTGTGAAATAACAGATAAGTTAGTTGATAGGGATAATCAAATATGTTAATTTTTAATTAACTGTTATCTAGATAAATATCTGATTAAAATAAATATTTAATTCACAGTAATTTTCACGTGTCAATCACTGATAGGGTATCAAAAATTGGCATGGACTACTGCGGTACCATGTGGCAGTGTAGTTGTGCACAATTACAGTGAGCCCCACTACAATTGGTAATTTTATAATTAAATATTATTTCAGTTTATTCCTGAAAATTTGATACGCCATTATCTAGAATATTTACATATATTATTCCAATGGCCTAAGTAGTTGAAAGAAGAGGATTGAATCAGTTGATCAGATCATCAGTTAGCCAACCAAAAGTTAAATTGAGAACACGATTGGTATGAAATAGATTTTCTTCTATGATTAAATGTTAAATCAAATCTTTGAAAGAATAATCATCACGTTCTTTTAGAGAATCGTCTCACAAAAGTCATTCTTAGTAAATTTCTAGATCTCATGTGTGGAGAATATCTAGAGACAGAAAAAGTGTCTTGTAATATTTTACGTGCCCACACACGTCCTAGTATGTTGATGATTGACTTGAAAGATCTTGGTGTAGATCTCAGAGTTTACTGATCGTTGAAACAATTTCGTGAGAACGGAAGATCGATCGGGTTTTACAAGGACACTTGATATAGACTACAAGAGGTATATGACTCCTAACCTTGTATGTTGTAGATTTAACTTATAAATATATAATGGATCCTGACTGATTGAAAAAGAGTTTTCAATAAAAAAAATTTATTTGGTTATCGTGGCACGGCGCAAGTTTTGTTTTATTAAAAGATTTAATTTTTAAAAGTTTAATTTTTTAAAATGATACACACCTCTACGCTTCCGCCGTGCACGCGCCGCGACGACCAGCAAGTGGTATCAGAGTTGTCTTTATATATTTATATGTTAAATATTGTATGAGTTTTCTTTCATTATTCATATGATATGAGATATGTATGGCGATGGATGGTCATGTAATGTGTTGAAAATAATGGATCGCTAATTGTATGGTGATCATTGGGTTAGGCTTTGTTTAATTTTTTCTAGATCTTGTGTAAAATGAATTAAGGCGCATGAATTTTTGTAATATTATTTGGAATATTATAATTATTCCGAATGCGAGAAGACAAAGAACGCACAAGATGAACGGCAGAGAATTTACTATTCATGCGAAAACACTGTTCTTCTGCGGAAACATTATTCACACCAGAATTTTTGAACGCGAGAAGACGAAGTAGCCAAAGGGCTATACACAAAGAGAGGGAGTCGATTATGAAGAGACATTCTCCCATGTGGCCATGCTAAAATCCATTTGCATCCGTTTATCCATAGCCGTTAGTTTTGACTATAGGATACGACAAATGGGCGTCAAGATAACTTTTCTGAATGACTCTCTTGAAGAAAATATCTATATGATACAACCAGATGGGTTCGTACAAAATGAGTAAGATTAGAAAATATGAAGTTGCTTAAATCCATTTATGGATTAAAGCAAACATATAGATCTTGGAATCTTACCTTTGATGAGATTATAAAGTCTTATGGTTTCGAGCAAAATATTGACGAAGCATGTGTTTATAAATACATCAAAGATAAGATAGTGGTATTCTTAGTTCTTTATGTTGATGATATTCTACTCATTAGGAATGATGTAGAAACTTTGTCAAAGATAAAGAAGTGGTTAGCTGAGAAATTCTAAATGAAAGATTTTGGAGAAGTGAGCTATGTTCTGGGCATCCAAATCCTAAGAGATAGAAAGAACAAGCTCTTGGCACTTTCTCATGCATCTTATATTGATAAAGTACTGGAGAGATTCTCTATGACGAATTGCAAGAAAGGTCAACAACCGACTAGATATGGAATTATCGTCTCCAATGTCCTAAGACACCTCAGGAGGAAGAAGATATGAGAAAGGTTTTCTATGCTTCAACAGTTAGAAGTCACGTATGTCATGTTATGTATGAGATCAGACATCTGTTATGTAGTGGGAATTTTCAGTCGTTATCAATCGAATCCAGGTTTGGAACACTGGATTACAGTAAAGCACACTCTCAAGTATCTTAGGAGAATGAGAAACTATATGCTTGTTTATTCAGGTGGAGACCTGAACCCCACTAGATATACTGATTCTGATTTTCAATCAGACAGAGACAGTCAAAAGTTGACATCTGGATCAGTATTCACCCTAGGTGGAGGAGCTGTGGTCTGAAGAAGTATTAAACAATTCAGCATTGAAGATTCCACTATGGAAGCCGAATATATAGTGGCTTGTGAATACTGATCCATGAGGCGGTATGGCTCAGAAAGTTCTATTCTGATCAGAAAGTAGTTTCAGATATGGACAAGCCAATGATAATAAACTGTGATAATAGTAGGGCGGTTACAAATTTCAAGGAACCGAAGAGTCACAAGAGGGGCAAGCACATAGAGAGGAAATATCATCTTGCAAGCGACATTGTGCATCAATGGGATGTGGTTGTTATGAAGATAGCATCAAAACAAAACCTGGCTGATCCTTTTACAAAGACATTTCCTGCGAAGTCATTTGAGGGTCACGTGCGTAACATGAGATTAAGAGAGATGCCACATTTGTTTTAGGACAAGTGGGAGATTATTGGGGATTATGCTCTCAAAGCATGTGTATTGACATTTTGATAGAAAATTTAGAAGGGTTACATTTTTCTTATAATTGTACTTTTAAATTATTGTTGAATAATTTATATAAATATCTAAACATTTCGTATTCATTAATGAGATTGTGATATTATATTAGTACGAGAGGATTAAGATTGTAGATAATGAATAAAATTGTCAGTAACATATTAAAGTATGAAATCTTTAATGAGTGGCTGTTAGTACGGTTCACTAAGCATTATAAATGCGTGTGATCTAGATCCAGATCATTGATGTGGATAGATATCTTAGTGAATGTACTTTATACAATAAGATTACATATGATAGGATCAATGTGAATTAATATTTTTATTAACGTGTCATTTATCATAAAGATTTAATACACATCTATTCGATGATCATATGTATATAAGCTTGAATCCTGAGTAGTCATGAACTTATATGCATGTCTACTGGATCTTTTGATAAACTCGTTAAGATACATTTGTTAATAAGGTTAATGACTTTTGTTTAGAGATTCAGTGATGTGGATGGTTGGGGAAATGATCTTACAAGATTTGGAATTTAAGCTTTCCTAACGGATCGTATATTAGTTTTCTTAAGTGTTAATTCTGAAGCTAAATGGTTATTGAGCTCAAATTTATAATGAGACTGTGATATTGTATTAGTACGAGATGATTAAGAACATAGATAATGAATAAAATTGTCAGCAATATATTAAAGTATGCAATCTTTATTGAATGAGTGCTAGTATGGTTCATTAAGTATTATGAATGTGTGTAATCTAGATCCGGATCATTGATGTTGATAGACATCATAGTGAAGGCACTTTATATAATAAGATTATATATGACAAGACCAATATGAATTAATATTTTTATTAACGTGTTGTTTCTCATAAAGATTTAATACACATCAATTCGATGATCATATATAGATAAGTCTGAATCTTGAGTAGTCATGAACTCCTATGCATGTCTACGAGATATTTTGATTCACTCGTTTGTTTGTTAACAGGCTAGTCACTTTTGTTTTGGAGATTCAGTGATGTGGATGGCTCGGGAGATGATATTACAAGATTTGGAATCTAAGCTTCTTTAACGGATCGTATATTGGTTCTCTTAAGTGTTAATTCTGAAACTTAATGATTATTGAGCTCAAATTTATGATAAGATTATAAATTAGTCATTTACTAGTGGATTAATGATACTTAAGGATCAAGAGGTAATTATAAGGGTAAAATAGTAATTTTGACATGTTCTAATTTACGAACCAATAATTAGAGGACAAAATTATATGAAATAATAATATCAGTGGATTACATGATAATATTCTATAAAAATACATTTTATGATCTCTAAGAGTGCAATTTCATATTTATAGTGGGATAATAATAGAATTAATAAATAAGATTATTTAATTATAGAGTTTAATTAATAATATTATGTATTGGAACTTAGGATTATAGGTTCATGGTCTCCAAGTCACCTCTATACTACATTGTTTAGAGTGTGAATATTTCAGGACATGAGAAAATGACTGACTTGTAGAAATAATTTTTATTCTGGGGCAAGTACATAGTTATGAGATAATTATGTATGATTAATTAATTAACATTTGATTAATTGAATTATTTATATATTTAATATAATTTTTGAAAATTATATATATATAAATTATCGATTTTTTTATTATCGATAAATGAGACAGAATATCTAACTTGTGAAATTAGATAATCAAATTATTATTAGATAATAATTTAAATCAAATAAAAATCTATTATTTGTGAAATAAAAAATTGTCAGAACGATTTCGTGGGTCATGTAGTCTACTAATTGTCAGAACGATTTCGTGGGAATATTGATCGATTTTTACAAGGACACTTGATGTAGAGTACTAGAGGTATATGATTCATAACATTGTATGTTGTAGATTTACTTATAAATATATAATGGAACCTTACTAATTGAAAAAGAGTTTTCAATAAAAGTTTATATTTGGTTATCGTGGCGTTGCGCAAGTTTTGTTTTATTAAAATATTCAATTTTTAAATGTTTAATTTTTGAAAGGGGCCACGCGCCTCCACGCTTCCACCGCGCATGCGCTACGGCCACCAACACTTATAACTCATTTTGATTATTTATATACTATCTCTACGAAATTGCTTGGAAAGTACTGTGTTCATAATATTATGTTACAATTTTGCATTCTACAACGAAGAGTTGATAGATGTTTCTTTGTTCTTACAGAATTCTTGCGGGAAAAGTTGCTAACGGACAATCATTAGGTATTCTTCAAGCCTTACAATACCCTAATATGGAGGAAATGATAGAATCTCCATTGGATGAAAGTGGGGAAGAATAAGCATATAAGAAAGAAGGTGCTGGTACCAACTTGTTTGCTCTTCCAAATTTACATGGTTTCTCATTATATAATCTACCAAAGTTGAAAAGAATTTGTAGTCGCAATGTAGTATTAAATTGTGTTTCTCGAGTGTTCACAATCAAAAGATGTGGGAACTAAAGAGAGTACCATTTTCTTTCTTTATTTCTTGAAAGATTGAAGAACACGAAGAAGAAGAAGAAGAAGAAGAAGAAAGGAGGAAATAGAGAGAGAGAGGGAGAAGCAGAAAAGGAAGAAAGTAAACTTCTCATTAACCTAAAAAGGAAGACAAACCAGAAATAAATATAAGAGGCAACTAGCCGTTGACAAGAATAACCCAAAAAGACAAAAACAACCCTAACCAACCTTAACAACTTAACTGCTAACCTAAGAATTAACCCTTTACATCCCCCCTCAAACTATTGTTGAGTGATAAGTAAGCAAACGTTTGGTGCAAAGATAGTTAAAAACAGCAAAAGTCAAGGGTTTAGTAAATATGTCAGCTAATTGATCTTGTGAGCAGACATAGTTCACAATCAAATCCTTATTTACTACCTTTTCCCGTATGAAATGGTAGTCAATTTCTATGTGTTTGGTGCGACCATGAAACACAGGATTTGAGACTAAGGAGATAGCTTAAATGCTATCACACCATAATTGTGGTGGAAGTTTTAAAGGAATGTGAAGATCATTGAGTGATTGTCTTATCCAAGAGAGTTCAGCTGCTGTAGTGGCTAAGCTGCAATATTATGCCTCTGTTGAAGATCTGAAGACAGTGTTTTGCTTCTTTACAGACCATGAAATGGGATTATGGCCAATAAAAATGATGAATCCAGAAGTAGATCTTCGATCTTAAGAGTCACATGCCCAATCCGCGTCACTATAACCATTTAGGCATAAGTTACCTTTTGAAATATGATTCCCAAATCTGAATTTCCTTTTAAGTATCTTAGAATGTGCTTGAGAGCAGATAGATGAATGGATGTTGGTTTATACATGAATTTACAGACTTTGTTCACAGCAAACTGAATAACTGGGCGTGTGAAAGTCAATTATTGCAGACTGCCAACAATGGTTATGTACTATGTTGGATTTGGCAGGAGAGGTTCTTGGCTGTCATGAAGGTTTGCTTTAAGTGAAGGAGGAGTTTTGCAAGGCTTGGCATGAACTAGGCTAGATTTATTCAAGAGATCCGATATATATTTCTGCTGAAAAATAATCAGTCCATTACTAGTTTGTTGAATCTGTAATCAAAGAAAGAACTTTAGAGCTCCTAAGTCAATCATTTCAAACTTATTATTAAGTTTAATTATTAATTCTTTTATAGGACTAGAGCTAGGACCAGTTATGACTATGCCATCAACATATAGTAGCAAATAAACAACAGATGAAACCATATTTGTAAACAAACAGAGAAGTATCTTCCATAGAAGCTATAAAACCCAGATTATGCAAGTAGGAAGTAAACCTCTCAAATCAAGCTCTTGGGGCTTGTTTGAGACTAGATAAAGATTTATGTAGTCTACAAACATAGTTAGGATACGTAGAATTAATAAACCCTTGAGGTTGACTCATATAAACCTCTTCTTGAAGATTTCCATGTAGAAATGCATTTTTAACATCTAGTTGACGCAATGGCCAAGAAAATTGGGCAGCAAGAGAGAAAATTAGCCTGACAGTGGTAGATTTAACATCAGGACTAAATGTGTTAGTATAGTCAATACCTGGTTGTTGATGGACTCCCTTAGCAACTAACCTGACCTTATATCTATTGACACTTCCATTTGGATTATGCTCGAGTTTGTAAACCCATTTGTAGCCAACTAAGTTGGAGTTAGGTGGTAAAGGAGTCAAGGTCCAAGTTCCTTGTCCTTGAAGAGCATTGAACTCTTCTGCCATAGCATACCTCCACTAAGCATATTTGTTTACAACAGTGAAAGAGTTTGATTCAGTTTCTGTAGAAACTGATGCAATAACTTGAGAGCTAGCAAGATAAACCTTCTTTTTATTAATGCCAGAATTAGAACTGGTCTGCGTACTATGTGTGGTTTCAGTTTGAATGTTAGATGGATGAGTGGAAGAAGGTTGAATAAGATTACTAATAACATGAAAATTAATAGAGATAGAATCTATATGTATAACATCATTGGGAGAAGAAGTAGATGAAGTAACATTGATGACAAAACTATTATTAAATTCAGAATTGATATGTGAAGGAGACTGAGTATGTATCATATGAAAATATACCAGAAGTAGTAGTATTATTGGTATTCAAATCAGAAACAGAACATGAATGTAAGCTAGAGGCAGCAGGTAAATCAAAAGCATTGTAGTGTTGAGATAGTAAGAAAAGTAAATAAGCATTAGAAACAGAAGAAGAATGAGAAGCATTATCAATCATAGTGGATTGAGCAAAGGGAAAAGTTTCATCATAAAAAATAACATGTCTAGTAAGATGAAGTTTACTAGTTATAGGATTAAAACATATATATAACCATTTGATTGTAGAGAATAGCCCACGAAACATGATGAGAAGACTTAGGTTGAAGTTTATATGAGTTATAAGTTTTGAGAAGAGGGTAGCAAGCACATCCAAACACTTTTAAAAAAGAGTAATCTAGAAGCTTACCAAACAACTTCTCATAGGGACATATATTATACAAAGTTGGAGAAGGAAGTCTATTGATTAAAAAGACAGTTGTAGAAAATGCAAAAGTACCGGAAATGAAGATGAATAGAAGCATTGATCATTAGCTAAGAACAGTATCAATAATATATGCGTGTTTTTGCTCAGCAACCTCATTTTGTTCAAGAGTGTGAGGACAGCTTAATTGATGCTTAATGCCTTTGGAAGCCAAGAAATTGTCAAGAATCTTACTATTAAATCACCTCCACCATCAATTCTAAAGTTTTTTAAGTTTAGAAGAAAGTAAATTCTCAACAAAGGGAAAACAAGTCTGAAAAATAGTAGTATCCTCATATTTCAAGCATAAAGGGAAGGTCCACATGTATTTACTTGTATTATCAATGAAAGAAACATAGTACTTATAACCTTCTATAGAAGCAATGGGTGCAGGACCTCAAACATCACTATGTAGTAAACAAGAGGTTTATGAGTAATAGTACTAGACAAAGGAAATGGAAGCTTAGTCATTTTTCCCTTAATACAACTAGAACGGGTACATGGTTTAGAAGTAGTAAAAAGGTATTTAAGCTCTATGCAGGACAAATAAAAGAGCATTCTTAGATGGATGCCCTAATCTATTATGCCAAAGAGTGCTAGAGATGGTGCTAACCAGAAAGGAACTATTGGATCTTGACAGTTTGGGAAAAGAAAGATTTACAGCTGAAGAGATGGGATAAAGGCCATCTTTACTAGGCACTATGTGGAGGATCTTCCCTGAAGCATTGTCCTGGATAAAAAACATGCTAGCACCAAATGTAAATGAGCAATAATTATCAACACAAAACCAATGAACACTAAGTAAATTAGCAATAATTTGAGGGGCAATGATTTTTCTTAAGATCAAAAGCATGAAAGTCAGTTTGAAGATGTCCACAAACTGAGTGGGAGATATCTAATGGCTGCCCATCGCCAATAGTAATGGAATCTTCCCCATTATAATCTTAAGAGGAACTTAGATTGGACAATTCAAATGTGAGATGCGTATTGCATCCTGTATCTATGATCGAAGAAGTATTCTTTGTAGTGTCAGAGTTTAAACCAATAATTAATGTTGTCATGACTGCAAGTTTTGCAGGGGGTACCTACCTTGATACGTATAGTTCATGCGATTGTAACAGTCTATAGCAATATGTCCAGGTTTATTGTATATCTGACATTGAGGTCTTTGTTCATTTAAGAAAGAAAAAGAATTAGGAGAAGAGATTAGAGATTGAGAAGTGTTAGGTGATGATAGCAAACTAGATCCTGGTGAAGATGAAGGTCTTTCCTCGATTGCCATAGTTTCTACTAAAATTACCTCATCTGTTGGACTTGTATCGACCACGACCTCTGTTGTTATTGCCTCTATAAAATGTATTTGCAACCAAAGCCATGTTATGTACGTGAGTTTCATGCTTCTTGGTTTGGTCAGTAAGAGACTGCTCTTCTACATTATAAAGAACTTACAACTCTTCAAGATGTAAAGGCTTGAATCTGGTACAAATTGAGGTCTTGAAAGCCATATATTCAGAGGATAACCCATTCAAGGTATAAAGAATGTTGTCTTCATCCTCAATTGAAACAGAGACAACAACTAACTTATCCCGAGCAGTTTTGATTCATTGAATATATTCATTAATAGTTACATTCCCTTTCTTGGTAATAGACTAAAGTTCAGATTTGAAGGAAAGAATATTGGATCGTGTAAGAGACGAGTATCTTCTTTTGAGCGATGCCCATGCTTCGTGACTGGTTGAACACCCAACAACGCATGATAGGGCAGACTGAGATAGTGTTGCATTGATGAGAGTCATCAAGGCCTTATCTTGAGCAATCCAAGCACTAAATCTGGGATCAGTTTTGTTGGTGGGTTGACCTTCCTCATTTCGCAGAAATTAGGTGGGCAAGGATTGGGACCTTCCACAAATTCGAAGAGGTCATGAGCTTGAAGAATGACTGAGATTTGAAATTTGCATAAAATATAATTTGAAGAATTTAATCAGATTGCAGATGTTAGAAAGAAGAAAGATTGAAGATGGAGGATTTTCCATTAGTGGACGTATGTCCTCAATGGCTCTGATACCATGAAAGATTGAAGAACACAAAGAAGAAGAAATGGCATAAAATTTGAAATGCATAAAATTGCTAATTAGAATTCTAGCTTAAGATATAACTTTGAAATGGCATAAAATTGCTGTATCTAGCGGTCCTTAATTAGTCAATATGATAGTAGATAATATACTTTAATACATTCTAATGCTCTTATTAACTATTTGTTTACAACATTTTCTATTGATTTGATTTTCTTGATTTCAAATGATCTTTCAAATACAATATGTCGATATACTTTATGCCAGTACATAATATGAACCCAAATAGTATGTTGTTTCCGTCTTTTTTGTCAATACAACATATGGTCTCCTTATATAGTGAGCTGCTGCGATACCAGGTAATATACCTCAAATATTAGTGAAAATAGATCAAATATATTGTATAGTGAGTCACATACAACACATTTGAGGTACATCATTGTTCAACACATTTGAAATATTTTCACTCTATATTTGAGATACCTCATACAAATTTAAGATACCCTATGGTCTCATACTATCTGGTACCACAAATTACCTCCTAATATCTTTTACTATATTCTAGTATCTAAATGAACACATTTCTTTAAAAAAAACTATAGCGGACACATTTCTAAATATAAACAATTTATTAACTACATATTCAATTTACTTCTGAGTATTATATACCTTATAATTAAATGTTTAGTATTATATGTCTATATTTACCTAATATATATAGCATGTAGTTTATTAATTATTTATCTTTGCACATCTAGTCATTGTTTTCTGATTGTAAATAGTGGTCAATTATTTAACTTTATATTTGTCATATACTATGTTTACATGTATGTACAATATAATAGCTAATATAGGTACATATAAACTACATATACAATTACTTCTAATTATTATATAAATGTGTTAAGACTAGATTAACTGATATAACATTTACCATGATATATAGTAAATGTCACACTAATTAATTATATCCTGATCTTCAAGATTTGGTGAGACGCAGTACTGATTGGATGAAGAATTCATATGTTTAGGACTTCGGAGAATCAATAAATGGTAAAAGAAGAGCAAGAACACTTGACGAGCATGTTTGCTGTCAAAATCCAATGTATACTCTAACTTCGTGAAGATGCACGATTTGATAAGAGATATGACATTCCACATTGCAGGTTCTCGATTCATGGTGAAAGCTGGTGTACGATTGAATGATTTTCCCAATGAAGAGGAATGGAAAGAGAATATGAAAGTTGTCAATGACAGTCAGAAAACAAACATATCTCATTCCCGAAGGTATCCAAAGCTTCCAATATTATTGCTGCAGAATAACCACTCCTCTAAGCTTCCAAAATTCTTTCTTTAAGCAATTGTTTGGGCTCATGGTTTCTTAATATGTCCTACACTTCAATCGAATTTCTTCTAAGCTCAATCTTAGCCTCTCTCTGACTCTCTCTCCTCTCTCTGACACACATTTCCCCTCTGTTTTAATCTACATTTTTATTGAACTCGGATCATTAACCAAAATTCTATCTGTTTCTCTGTGACTCTTTGCTTGCAAAAAAAAATTACAAGATCAACAGTGAGGATGAGATAATTAATAATGAAATTATAAAAAAAAAAAAAAAGGGAAGGAAGGACTGATTCTGACCATTAATAGGGTTTAGAGCAGTTCAGCCAGAAGAACAAGATATTACTAAACTTTTTGAAAATCATCATAGTCAACATCATCAATAGGAATTTCAGAGCTCCAATTACCGATTTGAATACTAATAAATTACATTGGATTTATTTGTTATTTTTTTCACGCTTCTTGTTTTTATTTCATAAATGTTATAGTTTAATTTATACAATTAATTATTAATAATTTAATTTAAAAAGCTTAATATTTAATGATAACAGTAGATACAAACAATTAAAAATTTACATAAAATAGTGATGACAATCTTATTCAAAAATAATTCTCCAAGCTTAACACCAATTATATATACTTAAAATATTTTTTAATTTGATAACGCATAGAATATGGATAAAGTGAGGGACTTCTTCATTCACTTTCAGAAGGAGTTGAAGTCTCAGATTACAAGCCATTCATTCATACTTGCTTTCTCATTACTTTCTTGAGTTTTATGTATTCTTTATTTTCGACGTTCATTTTAATTACGTGCAAATGACTATTGAATCTCATTTCATATTCAAAAACAAGAATCAATTTATAAAGCTTAACTGATAAATTCAGCAACAATTTTGGATTTTAATTTTTAAGTAGCGAAATTAGTAGCCAAAGGAAGAAGATAAACCAACCATTGCTCTGTTTTATGTTCTAACCAAAGCCTACGTTACTTATTAGATAGCCAAAAGAAAAGATAAAAGGCTTAGCCTCTTAAAAAGATGTCATCACAGCTACTCTGTTTCCCAGACTCTGCAACGAAGAGTTCTTAGATCTTTGTTTTTCAGATGGAAAATCTTGAAGGAAATCACGTATTCCCCACACTTTACTCTTGGCTTGGATTTCAAGATATACGAGTTTTGAATTAGTAACATTTTCGCTGAACCAATTTCTTCAGTAATCAGGTCTATATCGTTGAGATTAAAAATGACTAACGTAGTCCACACCTGACAAAACTCTCTCATGTTCAATTATTTAAGAAATAGTTATCCATTTATGATGCATATTAAATTAGTTTCAAAAGTAAAAATCGTCAAAGACATCAAACTGAAATTATAAAAATAAAATGTATGTCTGTAAATAACCTTAAACCAAAGGAAAATAATCAAAGTTAAGATTAAAATGAACATAGATGTTACAAATATATAAAAGTAAAAGTAAACGCAAGGTGAAATTAATTTATAGCAAATCCAAAATGGACTGAACATAAACAAAGAGCTCAGGGGAGGGGTATCGATGGAGTAAAAAAAATTTCAATCGTTTCATGGTTATGAATATAAAGAGGTGTAATCGCATCTAGTGACATTAATATTAGTCCAAGAGAGAGAGTAAAAACCCATTTTTGTTTTTTTTGGTAAGGATCATTTCACGGACATAGAAACATATTATTAAGGCTTACGCCTCAACAGCCTTGAGGAGTAGCCCTCAAAAGCGTGCGCCTCTATTGCTAGAGGCGCAAGCCTATGTGAAAGCAGAGGAGGTGTGAGCCTCATCGCTTTGAGGCGCGCACTCAAGGCTCACCTCAATAACAGCTTTTTAAACATTGATTACAATTCTGCATTCTGCAATGAAGAGTTGATAGATCTTTCGTTGTTCTTACAGAAATCTTGCGGGAAAAGTTGCTAACGGACAATCATCAGGTATTCTTCAAGCCTTACTCCAGTATAACTCTTTTATAGACTTCCAAAATCCATTCTTTGAGCAATTGTTTGGGGCTCACGGTCCTTGATTTGTCCTACACTCAAATCGAGTCTCTTCCAAGCTCAATCTCAAACTTGAAGAATCTTGTTGCTTTGTTGCTTGATGGATGTTGGCATTTGACCCATGTTCCAACTTTGGCGAGCTTATGAATCTAAGGAGTTTGAATCTTTGTAATACAGGTATTACAGAAGTGTCAGAAGGATTAGAAAACTTGATCAATATGAGGTATCTTAATCTTGTCACTCGCGATTTACAGATGTTACCGGATGGAGTTTTACTTAGTCTCAGTCGTCTCCAACACCTAATAACTTATCAATATGATTCAACTACACTTTTTGTGCGTGGCCGTGAGATAATAAGCTTGCGGAATTCGGAGAAATTTGAGGGAAGATTGTATGACATCGACGACTTGAACGAATTAGTGGAACTAAAGAGAAACATGAACTATTAAGCAAGTACAACTTATGAGTGGGAGTGGGATCAGATGGACTTCTTTAGCAGAGTCGTAATGTTACATAAGTGTAATGCAAGTACAACAAAAGGAAATATCATTAAGCTACCCAAAGACGTTCTGGGTTTATTTATTGAAGATTGTGATATAAGAAACTTAAGTGACGAGTTAAATAAAACAACTCAGTTGAACGTCTTCTCATTATTAAATGCAAAGGAATGGAGTATGTGCTTTATCTTCCTCTTAACAATCATCACTTGGTCTCGCCCTTCACCTTTTCCAAACTTGAAAACCTTGAGATAAGGGGATGTCCCAAAATGAAGGTGTTGTCCCAGGTGTTTTTGCCCAACCTTCAAAACTTGAGATACATTGAAATAAGGGTTTGTGAAGAGTTGGAGGAGATGAAAATGACAAAGAAAATGCATATCAGGAAGAAATTGTTGGTCCCGACTTGTTTTCTCTCCCTAATTTAGAAACTTTGAGATTGTGGAATCTGCCAAAGTTGAAGAGAATATGCAGTCGTAAAATAGTATTAAGTTGTGCTTCTCTCTCAAAGTTGTTCATATTCAAGTGTGTGAATCTAAAGAGAATATCATTCACTTTCTCCTCTCCTCCCTGCAACAAAAAAGAGTCGTCTTCTTCCCGACCCTACCTAGATGTCCATACATGCATGCACCCTGAAGAGAGAGTATGGTGGGAATCATTGGAGTGGGTTCGTCCTGAAGACAAGGATTTTTTCATTCTTACTCTGGTTGACGGGTTGAGGTTGAGGTTGTCGTTTTGAGAAATTCGATTTTCTCATTCTTACTCTGGTTGTTGTGCTGTGTACAATTATACTATTATTTGTTTATGAAGTTTTTGGTCTTGTTTTAAGGAATTTGTTTGGGATTACTCCCATATATGTTCATAAACTTCTCATGTGTACTATTCTTGTGATCTCACTCTCATTAAATCCTCTTTTATTTTTTGAATTCTCATAAATATATACCTAAAATATCTAACTACTATTTGGAGATAGTAAAGGTTCAAACACTGAAGTTCATTATTATGATTACGGCTAACTGAATAATTTTTTTGTGAGTTCATTGTAACTGTCATCATTTGTAGCGCTAAATTTCTTGTTTCTTGTTACTTAATTTCAAATAGAAGAATTAAGCCATCAACAGAATTGAGAAATAGATTTAAATTAAATTTTATATAAGATTTTGTTTCATGCTAGACTGTTGTTGGCACATAAACTTCTTAGTAAAGATTAAACCACGTCGATCGCTTTTGGATTTTGGTTTTAAGTAGAGAAATTAGAAGGCTTCTTTATGTCCGATTTTGGTTTTAAGCAGAGAAATTAGAATGCTGTTTTAAAGATGAAAAGTTTCATATACAAGGCTGAGGCGTTCAGCCTCAGACTCAGTGACTCACAAACTGTAAAAGGTGATGCGGTGTAAAAAATGGCTTCAACCAAAAATCTTTGAGCTATAAACAAACTTAACCCTTATATGACAATTGACTAATATACAGAAGAAGAAATGTCATCACTAAAGTTGGGATGATTCACTGATTCATATCAACTGAGTGACAATTATATTGGTAGAACTGTAAAAATTGCTCATTTTCTAAGTCAAGCTACAAAAATGTCCAAAAAACTATTTTATTGAAAAAAGGCTAAAGTATGGCAAATAGTTTATTTACCACTGTGTAACTTGGGTAAATAAAGTTATTACGATGGTCATTTACGGACGTTTTTACAAATAAAAAAATTCTCTTCATTTTTATAGTTAAAACTTAAAAGTTGGTTTTTCCTGTTATTTTCTCAATTATTTTTTTATACACTGAAACTTCTTCAAAAGCACGTACATGATGATTGGATTCTAGAAACCATATATGAATCTTTTATATTTTAAATGCAAAGAAAATACTACTGATTCTTGAAATGTTTTACTAATGAGTATGGAAAAGATTGACAAACTGATCCAGGTTTACAAAGCCTTAAGCAATTGTACTACTGATAATGGAAATGTTTTGGTAATGGGTACGGAAAATATTGAGAAAATGATTCAGGTTTGCAAACCTTAAGCAATTGTATCACTCTGAGGAAATTGAATCATTAAAAATGAAGGTTAAAGGATCCTCTTACAGTAGAGAAGCAGATGCCCTACAAGAAAAAATATAGAACAACGAATTTTAGGAAGGGTATATATAACAATTCAACCTTAAATCTTATACATATATATATATAAAGTTGGGTATGAACACTTATAATTGCGCAACTGTCATACTCAACTTAATGCCAAGTGTCATAAGCTCTCTTTAAACACATAAATACCAATATCAATTATGTTATAATTAATATTTATACATACATATTACTATTTATTATATTAATATTAATTAATTTCATTGACTAATTATTGTGTAGTTTATATTAGCAATATATTGATACTAATTGTAAACTTAAATGATCAAACTGGTATTTCAATATAGATAGTAAACCTTTTTATAGATAAAAATTCATATATTACAATTATGTAGTGGTTAAAGAAAGCTTATATTAAAACAATATATTACCATATATTGCTAATTCATTGATAACGGATCATACAATATATTAGAATATTTGTTAATAAATTTTTCTATAGCATGTAATCCAATATATTTATTTATAGTATCACATTTCCTTTTTACAAAAAATGAACTTAAAATCTAACAAACTAATTGACATATATAGTAAATTATAGAGAAATTATTATGTTAAACTACAGTGAATAATAAAAAAATGCATAAGAATATTTAAAGGGAATATGATATTGTACATATAGCGTGGTATATTAAATTATCAATTATAGGATAACTACAATGACTCCTAATAAATAAATCAGTAAATTAATTAATTGAGTTATTACTATAATAAAGTGAATTCCGTTAAGAATTATATTTGTTTTATTCTTTTCATCAAATTGGAAGGCTAGTAGAGTAATTGTAGTTCTCTTTCAATTCCCTCCAATTTAATCGACTCTCTTTCACTTCCATTATATTTCAAACTTTTCACCTCCCAATTTAACAAATAAAAAATAACTTTTCATCTCCCAATTGCTATTGCTCTACTCAATTTTTGACCATTTATTGTGCATGAAAGTAGTTTAAAAGACGGACCTTTCATCAACTGACAAAGTCTAACACTATAAGTACGTCGCATTGTTTCAATTTCTTGGCCAATGTAATATTTTTTTGTCCATTATACCTTTTTCCGGATACCATTGTTTTCTTTTTGCTCTAATGTTCTTTTATTTAATAGAAGAACTGATTTTTTTATGAGCGTTGAAAATAACATCCAATACAGATATAAACATATTCTTTTATATAGTTTCTTTTAATTTTCCTTTCAAATTTTCTATTTCCTTTTAATTTTATTATGTGATTTAAAATTGAGGTCATTTTAATGTTTTAGTAAGTTTTCTACATTGGTAGAAAATAAATGACAAGAAACAATATCTTGGTTTATTAGTATGTGTAGTTTCAATTTCTTCTTATGAGTTTTTTTGTATTGCGAACAAATTTAGCGTAATTTTTTATACGTATAATTTTTTGTGAAATTTCTTAATTTTCTCTTTGCAAAATGTTTTTACATAATTCTGTGCTACGCACGAGTATTCAACTAATAAAATATGAAAGGTCAGTGGTAGTAGGTGAACTCATCATTTTATTACATTACATATCCAATGGGGTTGATCGAGTGGTAAAGGGTTCAATCTAAAGGGTTCAATCTTAAGATGTGTAATTCGAGTGTAGTTAACAGATTATAAGTACGATCCCAAACACTTTGGAAAAAATCCCTTGGACTAGTGGTTTTTACCTTATATGATAGAAATTGGACCTTTACAGAACTGGAATTACAGAAGTACCAGAAGGATTGGAAAATTTGATCAATCTGAGATATCTTGATCTTAAGACAAAATCTTAAGACGTTACCAGTTGAAGTGTTTCGTAAACTCATTCGTCTCCAGTACCTAGTGGTTTACTGGGATTCCTCAGAGGCAGTAAAAGTGAGTGAACATGGGCTAATGAACGTGAGAAAATTGGAAAGATTTGAAGGAGGATGATATGGACGACTTGAATGAGCTGGTCAAACTCAAAGAGAAGTAAGGACTAGTAACCATGTATGTATTACAGGTGGGATCAAATGGCGGCTTTTTGTTTAATTACAAAGTGCCATGTCGTTACGTGGGGTTACATAAGTGTAGTACAAGTACAACAAAGGGGGATATCTTGAAGCTACCCAAAGATATTCAGCATTTAGAGATTAAAGATTGTCATATAAGAAACTTGAGTGAATGGTTGAATAATGCAACTGAATTAGAGACACTTTTTATTTACTACTGCAAGGGAATAGTCTCTGGGCTTTGTCAATATCCATTATGTTTTCCTCTTGCCACATTTTCTAAGCTTGAGCGTCTTTATATATTTGACTGTCTGAATGTAAAGAAGCTATTGTCCCCGATATTGTTGCCTAACTTGCAGAAGTTGAAAGTGATTAGCATCCAGAAATGCGAAGAGTTGGAGGAAATAATAGAATCTTCATCAGATGAAAGTGGGCAAGAATAAGCATATAAGGAAGAAGCTGCGGGTACACACTTGTTTGCTCTTCCCAATTTAAGTCATTTCAAGATATTTGATCTACCAAAGTTGAAGAGAATTTGCAGTCACAATATTGTAATAAGTTGTGCTTCTCCAATGTTCTTATTTGTAAGATGTGGAAATCTAAGGAGAATACCATTTTCTTTCTTCTCCACTGTGCAATGAGAAAAAACTATCTTCTTCCTCATGTCGTGGACGCATTCAGGTGGTTATAGCAGTTGAAGAGAAAAATGGTGGGAATCATTGGAGTGGGTCCATCTTGAAGACAAGGCATTGCTCCACGTTCATTACTCTAAAGCTCGTGATTTTAGACGTAAAATTTGGCAGGGCGGCTCAATAGATTTCAAGACCCTAAGCGAACAATTTTCGAACCATTGACAAGTGCTGGAGACACGCCACGCCGGAAGTAAGACTATTGCATGAGATACTCCATAGCTTAATGGATAGGAATGAGGAGTTGGAGGTCATGTCACTCCCATATGATTCCTCCAAATCCAAAGGCGGAACTGCAACGAATGATAGAGGAGCATAAGAAAGAGATGGAAACCTATAAGCAAATGTTGGCAACTGAGCAGGAAGTGATGTCTGAGAAGGTAGCATAGTTGGAAGACAAGGTTGGCATTATTAATAAGAACCCCAGGATCTGAAAAGAGAAGTTGATGGCTTGTTAGACTAAATGATATTGATTGAAGAAGTCAATTATGAAGGTACTTGAAAATATGTTGTTGTTGTCGTTTAAGTTTAAATGAACTTGAATATATTCATCAGTAAAATGTTTTGTTTATATAGGAAATTCAGGTGAAGTTGTTGATGATGTTGTTGCATATGGTACGCACCTTGAAGTTGATAGGTCTGAATCTAAATCCACGGTGCAATTATCTCTCATGTATGGCCTACGCATCTCATTGTTGTTGACAAGAAGAAGGTATTAGCTCCTCTAGTTAAATTGCTCATTAAGTCTTTGTATTTCCTTTCTTTTGTTGTTACTTTGATAAAATTAATCAGATTTTCACTATCTGGGTGGCTAATGATATTCAGTCTATATTTTTATCTGGTTTAGATAGGGAAGACATGATTGTTTGGCCTTTCAACAGAAATGGTGTTCATTTCTGTAAAAAGCTGTCACCATTTACTGCATGATTAAAGACTGAATTCTAGCTTATAATCCTACAACTTCTAGGAGGGGTATTCAGGCGAAGTTTTGGAGGATATTGTGGAAAGCAAAAATCCCTTCAAAAATCAAGGTGTTCATTTGGAAAGGCATGCAAAACTTCGAAGCAGCTAAAGGGGAGCTTACAAGAAAGTGTGATTCTTGATCCAATATGCCCTGTTTGCTTATCTGAGGAAGTGAGAAAGTGTGGTTCTCGATCCAATATGCACTGTTTGTTTATCTGAGGAAGCGAGTATTTATCATTTGCTTGTTAAATGCAAATGGGCTGAGCTTGTCCAGAGAGAGAATAATTTTTGTCATTATTAATATATCTAACTAGTTTTAGATATAATGACTTTACTTCTTTAAATTTTTGTAATGTAGTTTCTCATTCATCCGAAGTAATTCGTTTCACTCTCTAATTTCCCAATGAACTACAACAATACAGTGGTGGTTGGTTTCGATTGGACAAGAGTAGAAAACCATTTGAGATCTACTTTCTACATTGGAAACAGATTGGGAATCGGGTTAGGGCCTTAGGCGACTGCTTAAGTTGCCACCTCATGCTCGAGCCACTCCTAAGTATCGCAATTAGTAATATTGAGTGATTGAACAAACCATTGACAAGTTTTATTTATAGGCATAAGAACATGCGTGTAAATCACATTAACTATTGAAGTTGAAATATGTTAAATCACAAACCATGCCATAGTATTGATGAATAAAGCTCTTCGATCATTTAACTTTCAACTCTCAGTTAACAGAAAATGCAAAAATCAAGCACAATCACCAATTGTACAATGCTCCAAGGAGTTATATGTTAAATACTAATGGCCTAGATCTTTAACAGTCAAAAGATAGCTAGTGTTATGAGCCGTAGACAACAATGGCATTGTAGGCAGCGAAAGATTAAATTGAGAAGAAACTAAAGTTGGTATGTGCTTCCTCTGGTCACCTTGAAGTGCACATATGGTTGTATAGATACATGAATCTGAACCAGAAGTATGTAGATGGAGAGGTGTCTAGTCAATCCAACAAGAAGCTTTAGGAATGTGGGGAGAAGTATGTAGATGAAGAGGTGTCTAGTCAATCCAACAAGAAGCTTTAGGAATGTGGAGGGTACGCACAGAGGTATATATGAGTAGTCATCATATACACTACACGATCATCGTGTAGTGCATCATGAACTTTTTTAACAGTTCATGATACACTATAAGAACATCGTTTAGCATCTTGTACACTACACGAAAACTACACAATCATCGTGTAGTGTACAGGATGACCACAAGATGATCGTGTAGTCCTCGTGTAGTTCACTACAAGACCTTCATGTAGTGTACACGAGAACTACACGATCATCTTGTAGATACATGAATCTAAACCAAAAGTACGTAGATGGAGAGGTGTCTAGTCAATCCAACAAGAAGCTTTAGGAATGTGGGGAGAAGTATGTAGATGAAGAGGTGTCTAGTCAATCCAACAAGAAGCTTTAGGAATGTGGAGGGTACGCGCGGAGGTATATTTGAGTAGTCATCATGTACACTACACGATCATCATGTAGTGCATCAGGAACTTCTTCAACAGTTCATGATACACTATAAGAACATCGTGTAGCATCTTATACACTACACGAAAACTACACAATCATCGTGTAGTGTATAGGATGACCACAAGATGATCCCCCGTGTAGTTCACTACAAGACCATCATGTAGTGTACACGAGGACTACACGATCGTCTTGTAGTGCCATAGTGTAGTCTACACAAAAACTACACGATCATCATGTAGTCCTTGTGTATATTACACGATGATCGTGTAGTCATCGTGTTTGATTGTCATCAATATTCTAAGCTTAAAAAGGTAGAACTTGTTGTTTTTGAATTCACTGATTATGCTTTTATTTGGCGAGCACAATTGATGATAAACATAAAGAGAAATAGAGAATGTTTCATAGAGACTTGGGCATATTTGAAAATTACAGTCACCATTCAACAAGAAGGATGTGGATTGGACATAACAAGTTGACAAGAATTAGAGTCATTATTTTCCTCACGCGGCCACCAAATTTCTCACGAGTAACATAACAAGAAAATCATTTTTTAACAATTTGATCTAAACTATAAATTGACTATTTCAATATTACACTTATATTATTTTGATACGGTCAAATGAGATTTGTTGACATGTATACACATCAACACATTGAATAGGCTTACTTAATCAAAGTTAATAGAAGTTTGATTATTCTTATTAATATACTAATTAGAAATGTATGTGCATTTGTACGTCATAAATCTAATTTTTCGTTGATTTACCAACTATATGAACAAAAAATCTTAGTGTGTTCATTTCATTTCCTCACAAGAAAATAAGGGATAATGTCCATATTTTTATGTGTACCAACATAAAATAGCTTTTTAATACAATGAAGTAACTTGTGAAAAGATTAAAAATATTAATAACTAATGGTGAAATTAGAATAAATATAAGTCTTCTTATGTATCCTTTCTTTTTCTTAGTTCAAAAAATAATATTTTTAATATGATCAAATATATTAGTTAGACATATTAAAATGTATTGTTTATATGTGTAACTTATTTAGAGAATGGGAAAAAAAGAACGATCTTATTGCTTTGGTCAATTTGAAAATATTTTCGAATATTCAATTTGAAATTATTTTCAAACATTCAATTTGAAAATATTAAATTTATCATTGAAAAACATCAAATATAACATTTTTTGAAAATATTTAATTAATCTAGCAAATTGATTTTAATTTAATAATGTTTCTATTTAATGTTTTATTGATATACCCATTTTAACTCTCTCTCTCTCTAATTAATCCATCACTCACTCTCTCCATGTAATTAATCGATAATTAATCCATAACTCTCTCTGTCCATCTCACTTATTATAGTTATATATTTATATATAATATTATATTTATATATGTGTGTGTGTGTTTCAGATTAATTAAGTAGACAGAAAATACACCCTACCGTGTGTTGGCTCTGATACCAAAATGGTGGAATGATGATTAATTAAAAGATAGAGTATTAGATGTAAGAATGTAAACTCAAATTTAGAAAACTGTATTGAGGTGCAAGATTAAAAGCTTATACAAACAGTGTCTATTAGCAACGATAAATTAGTGCTTCCGCTCACTAATTTATGGTGAAAAAAAAAGAAAAAGATAACAAAAGAGGAGGAAGAAGAAATCTTTGTTTCACAAACCAAGAGTTGAAAACGAGTTCAAATCTACAAATGGGAGATGACTGTCTATTTATAGCCAAGGAAAGTGGAGTTCACCGAGAACCTATCACTTACCTGAACTATTCTATTCTATAAAAGTAAAAACATTTCACATTTCTACTTTTATCTACTTTTGATTAGAAACAGTAAAAAGCATAAATAATTGTCTAATTATTTGACAACTAGTACAATAATTACATAAAGAGACAAATTACAAAGATTCTTCAATAATTATTATCTCTGTCTCCGTGCCTGTCATAATCGCTTGTTGTTGAAAAGTCATAGTGACTGTTGCTGTATATTAGATTCCCTGATTATTGCTATCTTGGAACCTTGTGCTTTGATTGTTGATTTTGGAGAAATCATCATTACTGTATGGAAAAGTCATTATGACTATTGCTATTGGAGAGTCATTGTTACTTTTGATAATTGTTTTGTCTTGAAGATCATTATGACCGTTGCATTATTCTGATGTGTCATCATGATACATCTTCAAATTACTTAATCTTTGGTTTCATTCAATTATTGGCATTTTGCCAAAGTTGAATTATTTTTCCTTATTTACCGATGTCATCGAATGAGTCCTTCAATTGCTGAGAGGTAACATTTGTGGATGATTGACCTTTTTAGTTTTTCAGTTTGATTGTGAGTCTTGACTCTTCGGATGATTCAAAATCAGAATTATTATTATTTTCTAAAAGGAGAAGTATTTTTTGGATTAGTTTCTTCTCCAATTTGGATTTTGACTTTGTGACCTTTAATTTACCCTTTAAAGATGGTTTGGAAGAATTTGAACTGAATAATTTTTAATGGGCTCATTAATTTTTAATGAAGCTTGGATAAAATGATTTGCTAGCTTCATATTAGGATGGACACTTGCAAATTCATAATTGATGGATACAATAATTTTCTGGGTATTTAATTTATTCCACCATTTAATAGGATATTCTCTGGTGAGGATTTCATTTTCCACCGAGTATTGTCATTTCAAAATCCAATGTATTTTGTATTTGCTTGTAAAATAAAGTATCTGGGGAACGGAGGCCCCATTTGGTGAGGGCTTGTAAATTTTTAAAAATAGATTAAAACATTGTTGTAAATCAATAGAAAAAAGTTCTTAGGTAAGACCATGTATGGACTACCATTTTAAGACTCTTCTATTATTGAATCATTCATCATTCTCACATGATTTCTAAAAGTGATACTGATTTTTTCAGTTAAGGATTCTACTACATACCTATGACTTTTTAGAAATCCGCCAGGCATGATGAAGAAAGTTCCTTCTAGAATTAGAAATTCTTCTATTGTTTAATTTAGAAATTCAATTTTAAATATTACTTGTTCCAAAAGGTTCACATTTAAAATCTTACTGTTATTGTAACAAATTTCATTATCCTTGTGAAAACCTATTTTTCCACCCTTTTCATACCATTGAATTAATATTGCATTGAAGTCATCCTTCAACCCAACATCTTCTAAAAGTTCATCGAATTCATTAATCCAATCATTCCTTGGGTATTCAAATCCATTATGACCATAATAAATGATTGTGAGTTTTGAGCAAAAAGTGGCTACTCTGCCATTGAGCTTTTTGATTTTAAAAGAATTTTAGTTGAGTAATTTAGGTTCTACATTTTTGAATTTTAGTAGACTGGAATTCTCATATTCTTCAATTGTGAAATTTTGGAATGATTTCCAACATAAATTTATGAGAAGGGAAGTTAGAAATTGAATTGTTAATATCTCGAGTAATTTAAGTATTAAAAATGCTAATAATAGATTGTTACCTAGCAAAATTTTGTTTAGAATTAACCTCAAAACATGTTTTGCATATATGTAATTAATCAAAAGAAATTTTTGATTTAATAAAACAAATTTTATATATTGATCAATTGTTTTAATAATGAAATTCAAATCCTGGAAATCTAATTTTAGATTGAAACAATTTCATTCTTTTTGTAAAGATAATTAAACTATTTTATATTATTATATTAGCAATCAATTTAAAGCATTTTCAATATACTTAGAAATAATATTAGTAATGTAAATAATCAAGAAATTCAACCAATATTGTTTGATGCAGACAAATTAAGAAATCAACGAATTGGTTGAAAATTTTATTTAGATTAAATGGCATCATTCTCCATTTATAATCACCAAATGCAATCTTGTCCTGAAGAGAATATTGCCATTTTTCTCAACAAGAAATTAAACTTATGAATTTGAAAATAGAATTTTGCTATAGTGTTTTCAATTTCTCATTGTGATAAAAAGAAAAAAATTTGAATTTAACTGGTTCATCCATGCCCTGTTGTAAAATGATATAATAAAGAAATGAATGGTAAACCCAAAATAATTTTATCAGTCATATTATTTACTAAGACAAACGATGTTTTGAAGCATACATTGTCTTGACAGATATGGACTTTGAAAATTTCATAATTAATGTGCATTTTAGTACCATTAGCAGAAGTCAATGATTCTCTCATCTTCTTGAAGTATTTAGAAGGAACGAATCTTTCCTGCATACATTTCGAATCTTCCTGAAACAACGAGGCTAATTGTAGTAAAATCAAAATCTTGAATTATTATTTTGATCATTATTGTCATTTCTTAATTTTGATGTGATTAAGAATTTAGATGAATTTATCATCATTTTGATTTATAACTCCATTATCAGAAACAAACAATCTAATAGGTTTCTTCTATTTCATTAAATTATTGTTTATTAATTAAACATTATATTATTAAAAGGTTTAATTTAGTGGTTTTTTCTGTGTTAGATTCTTTTAATTCCTTTATTTTATTTTAATATTATTTTAATTTTTTTTGAAGTTCCTGTAAGGTAACTTCTTTTTCTTTTTCTTTTGTTTTGTTGAATTTTTCAAGCGTTTGTGAAGGCTTGCAGTATTATTATTGGATTTAGAATTTTCTTTCTTCTGGACTACTTTCTTAAGTCTTTCCAGATATTCTTGCTTTAATTATAGATTTTTAATTTTGCTAATTAGGTCTAACAAGAGATTTTCTTGTTCTTCATTTTTGTTTAGAACATTTATTTTTTGACAATAACTATAATTACACCCGATAGTGATGTTAGGAGAATCACTGTCAGAACTTGAGGATTCAGATTCAGAGAATTCAGGGAATTCAAATTCTCATAAATCTTCACTATTACTGTCATAATAATCTATTATTTCTATGATTCTAAACAATTCTTGTTTATCTTCTTCGGATATTTTTAATTGATTAATTTTATTCTTAACTTGACAAATATTTAGAAAATGACTACTTTGGCGACATTTGAAGCATTTAAGTTTGCTTTTATCAGTAAATTTTTTATCAAGTTTTCTCCTGGAATTATAATTTTTAGAGAAATGTTTACCAATATTTCTATTTTTTTAGAAGTATTGATCAAAATTTTTATTTCTGTTTTTGTGGCAATTTCTCCTATAGGGTTTGGGAGCCCTTCTAGGGCTCAAATGGAAATTTCTCCGAGATCTTTTAGGGCTCAAGTGAAAATTTCTCATATTTTTCTGGGAAGGGACAATTAAAAGCCAATTTGTAGGCAAACTAATATCAGACCACCTAATTATTCTAGGTACTCTAATATTGGCGTTACTTTGGCTGGATTGAATCAATAGGGTTTGATTTTTGGGACTCCTATTAATGGCTTGAAAATTCATATTTTTTTAGTAATTTTGTAATGAATTCTAAATATTAAAGCTAGGGTTTGTGTGTCTTATAGGACTTGGTAACCATTAGTTTTAATATTTAAAGTTAATCATTTTCAAATATGGGAATCTACTAAACTAACAAACAAAACAAGGAAACAATCAAAATGTATTGGACCATTACAGAGTGAGAAATTTAATTATTTTTAAAATACTATCATAAAAGTTTGTAAATCTTGCATCTCGCAAGGGTAACAAGACATAGGTATTTAGGCCTTTCCTAGTAAGTGGTTTAACTCCAATCTGGACTAAACTAAAATGAAGGACATTTATCATTCTTCAATGTGATGTTTAATCACATTGGGGGGAAAGTCATTGACAAGTTTCATGCTCTTTCCTAAGAGTATATATTTTTTCAATTATTTTTCATGATGTTGAGGCTTGAAAGAAGCAACAGAGCATGTTGATTTGTAAATATTTTTATTAGGGATTTTGGTTATATTTCATACCCGATGATCTACTTGAGCATCTGCCTATTCAAAATATTCCTCATTAATTATGTCAAGTATTGAGGTTATTGTAGACCGATTACTACTAGAAGAATTACTTCTAAATAATCTACTAATGACTCAAAATAACTAAATTATCCTTATGATTGAAAATTTCATATTGTATTAGGGTCGCTCTTCTCCAACATGCCTCTACAACCACCCTACCCTCTGGATTTACGTCTCTAAGAGATCTTACTGAGGTACCTGAAGCTAGCCAAATAGAAGCTGATACGTCAACATCTGTTAATGATTCACATATTAGATAAATAAATGATACAGAAAAATAATCAATTATAAAAATAACCAGCCACTTGGACAGAGAGTGAGATTAAATATAAGCAACTATCCAAAGAAGCAAATAAGCAACAATAATAACAATAACTAGCCATAAAAGTGGTGAAGAACAATAATTGAGCAGATTAAATAAGTAGACAGGAAATACACCCTACAAGGTTTTTGCTTTGATGACGATTAATTAAAAGACAGAGTATTAGATGTAAGAATGTAAGCTCAAATTTAAAAAAATTGTATTGATGTGCAAGATTAAAAACTTATACAAACAGTGTTTATTGACCACGATAAATTAGCACTTCCGTTCACTAACTTATGTTGAAGAAAAAGAAAAAGATTACAAAAGAAAAGGAAGAAGAAAGCTTTATTTCACAAAACAAGTTTTTCTCTCAAAATGTTAAGAGTTAAAAACGAGTTTTGATCCATAAATGGGAGAGGACTGACTATTTATAGTCAAAGAAAGTGGAGTTCACCAAAAACTCATCACTTACCTGAACTATTCTATTATACAAAAATAAAAACATTTCACATTTTTACTTTTATCTGCTTTTGACTAGAAACAGTAAAAAGCATAAATAGTTGTCAAATTATTTGACAACTAGTACAATAATTACATAGAGAGACAAATTACAAAGATTCTTCGATAATTGTTATCTCGATCTTCATGCCTATCATAATTACTTGTTGTTGAAAAGTCGTTGTGACTGTTGCTGTATATTAGACTCCCTGATTATTGCTATCTCAGACCTTGTGCTTTGATTGTTCGTTGTGACTGTTGCTGTATATTAGACTCCCTGATTATTGTTATCTCAGACCTTGTGCTTTGATTGTTGATTTTGGAGAAATCATGATTTCTGTATGGAAAAGTCATTGTGACTATTTCTATCGGAGAGTCATTGTTGCTTTTGATAATTACTTTGTCTTGGAGATCATTATGACCATTGCATTGTGCTGAGGTGTCATCATGATACTCTTCAAAATTACTTAATCTTTGATTTCATTCAATTATTGGCATTTTGCCAAAGTTGAAATTATTTTTCCTTATTTATTGATGTCATCGAATGAGTCTTTTAATTGCTGAGGGGTAACATGTCTGGATGTATGGCCTTTTTGGATTTTTAGTTTGATTGTGAGTCTTGACTCTTCGGATGATCCAGAGTCAGAATCGTTATTATTTTCTAAAAAGAGAAGCATTATTTGGATTAATTTCTTCTTCAATTTAGATTTTAGCTTTATGACCTTTGATTTATCCTTTGAAGAGGTTTGAACGTATTTGAACTGGATAGTTTTGTTTGTGGAGCTAGGTCAATGGGCTCATCAATTTTTAATTGAGCTTGGATAAAAGGATTTGCTTGCTTCATATTGGGATGGACACTTACAAAAAGGCCAATCATCCAGAAATGCTACCCCTCAGCAATTGAAGGACTCATCCGATGACATTGGTAAATAAGGAAAAAGAATTCAACTTTGGCAAAATGCCAATAAATGAATGAAATAAAAAATTAAGTAATTTGAAGATGTATCATGATGACACCTCAGCACAATGCAACAGTTATAATGATTTTCAAGGCAGAACAATTATCAAAAGCAACAATGACTCTCCAATAGCAATAGTCATAATGAAATTTCCATACAGTAATCATGATTTTTCCTAAATGAGCAATCAAAGCACAAGGTTTCGAGATAGCAATAATCAGAAAATCCAATATACAACAACAGTCACAATAACTTTTCAACAACAAGCAATTATGATAGGAACGAAGATCAATATAACAATTATTGAAGAATCTTTGTAATTTGTCTCTTTATGTAATTATTGTACTAGTTATCAAATAATTAGGCAACTATTTATATTTTTTACTATTTCTAGTCAAAAGTAGATAAAAGTATAAATATGAAATGTTTTTACTTTTGTAAAATAGAATAGTTCTGATAAGTGATGGGTTCCCGGTGAACTCAACTTTCATTGCTATAAATAGCCAACCCTCTCCCATTGGTGGATCAAGAACTCGTTTTCAACTCTTAACATTTTGAGAGAGAAACTTGTTTTGTGAAACAAATATTTCTTCTTCCTCCTCTTTTGTAATCTTTTTTCTTTTTTTTAACATAAATTAGTGAGCGGGAGCACTAATTTATCGTTTCCAATAAACTTTGTTTGTGTAAGTTTTTAATCTTACACCTTCATACAATTTTCTAAATTTGAGTTTGCACTCTTACGCCTAATACTATGTCTTTTAATTAATCGTCATTCTGCCATATATATATATACACACACACCGGGGCTAAGGCCTACCCATTAATATTTCTGAACAATGCCCAATACTCCCATTCCAAGGGATGACCCACATTAAATCCAAACTGATAACTCTTTCTTGACCAATGTCATCATGATGACCGAGGCCCCGTCCATGACTGAGGCAATGGAAACGACCCCACCTATACCTACACTACCGAGGTCACTTAGATGATCGAGGTCCTCTCATACCTACAATCGTTGCTACTCGAGATAGCCAGATCATTCTTCCGACAGAACATAAATATGATAATCAATCATACAACAAAATTATAGGTACACATCACATCCATAAGACAATCTCTATGGTTGTTAAATAAGATAAGATGACAACCAAAATATCATGATTTGGGAAATATTCTCCCTAAATATCTTCATTATTTATCATATCAAGGAGGAAGATACACTGAACCAGGACATATGACTGATACACAAAATTATTATAAATACATAATGATCTTCATTAATTGATAAGTAGTTCTTGATATTGTTAATATTATTTTAAACATTATATTGACTTGATCGTCGAAGTGTAGTAGGTGGGGCACCCCTCAATGCTCTGGCTACTACTTTCACGATCATTTTTTATTTTTGCAGACTCTTAGATGAATCACTGAACAACGCGTGACGATTTTCTCGACAGTCGATGCGAGCATATTTTTGCATCGACAGTAATGAAAAAAAATCGTCTTCTTCACCATCAAACCCGGGTGTGAAGACATACATAAACACTTCAGAGATTGTATGGTAGGAATCATTGTTGTGTTGTGTACAATTACACTATAATTTGTTTATGAATCTTTCCTTCATAGAAGGAATTGGTTTGGGCCTTTGGGGATTACACCATTATGTTCAATATCAGAGTAAGGTTTTAGCAACTAAGATATTTATTCAATTTGGTTTTGAAGTTATTTGAAATACCCAATAAACATGTTGTCGAAGAGGTTATGTATAGGAGTAAGGACGGTCGTTAGAATTGATTACAAAAGTGAAAAGAAAAAAAATAGTGATTACTTCGCTGGTCTTCTTGTGCTTCCTCACATATCTTTGATTTCTCAAGAATTTCGGATCCATTCCTTTTGTGGAAATGCGGTAGTGCCTCTTAGATTTCTCGATGTTGTTCTTGTGAACTTTGTGGACTAGTGAACTTTTTGGGCCTTGCCATTGGTGAAGAAATTGGATTTGTTTACTAGAATTGATAACAAATAACATCTATACAAATCTTATATATTATATATGGTTGGGTGTGGACACATGTATGGATACCTCATAATGTGCCATGTGTCCACACCTAAGAATCATGTGTCCATATAATTAATGATTTAATTGTAATGCTTAATAATTTAATTATTAATGATTTAATTACTTTTACTAATGATTTAATTTTTTTTTTGTTAAAATTAGTTATCAATTATTAACTAGAAATATAATTAATCAATGTACTCATATATAAGCTTTTGCGTGTCATAAATATTTATTTAATTATCAATTTATTATTTTGTATATAATAAAATATAATCATATTTAATTATAAAAAAATAAAAATAACTAATTATTGAAACTTATTTGATATGTTTTGTAATATAAATCCTTAACCTAAATTATAATATGATTAAATATTATCATTTAAAAAATTTCATAATTTATAATATAATTTAGTATTATTTTTAATTTATAATATATAATTGAATATTTCATTATTATAAAATTATTGAGTTTGTATGCATCCAAAGTGTCTTCTTTCAAAAAATTCATTGAGGTCGGTTACAAAAATATTTTATTTTTCTTCTAAAATAATACACAAGCATTATATTTTCTTGAACTTTTTAAAGCGCTTTCTTAAATATTTTGTTATCATATTTATTATCCAATCATTTTACCCTACATTTTCACTATCCAACTCTTTGTAATCGTGATAAAAAAATTAAATTAAAAAGAAAACTCTTTGTATTATTCCAACCTTTCATTATAAAAAATATCATCACGTATTTATAATGAAATTTTTTATATTAAAATCTATATTAGTTATTTATATTTCTATATTAAATTTTTTCAAGCAGTGCATAACACGTGTATTTAACTAGTTTTTAATAGAAATCCTAGTAAACGGACTATTTTTATAGTCGTAAGTTAATAGCTGGCCTACAAAAAATAAGAGTAGATAAATAGTCATTCTTATAATGGGATGATTTGAAGATTTTTAATTTGTCTAAAATGTCCTTATCTTATCCATTATCTAATTATTATTTTTTATTTTTTAAATAATATATATTAAGCGGTTACAAACCCCACATTTTAGTGATTTTTAGATAAATATTTTAAGTTTAAATATAATAATTTTCAAACTATTGATTTTATATGCTCATGATATACTAAACTGTTATTTTATTGTTAAATATCCCCACAATTTTAGAACCTAGTACAGTGATGGAGAATTTATTAGGATAACAATACATTATTAGGATAATAATATATTAATATCCAGATGCAATATATTAACACGCGATTGTAATTTAATATTAACAAGAAAAAAACTACCATTTACTGAGGTATTAGTAATCTTGATTAGCGTTGCCAAATTTTATGTAATGATATATTAACCTAACCATTTCTAAAATCATGGGATGACTGAAGTAGTTACAACGTTTAATTTTATTGAATAAATAGATAAATCTGATAAAATACATTGATAGGGTATTTTAGACAAATCATACAAATTTTAAATTCAAACTAAATAGAAAGAGCCATTTATCGACTACAAGTTTTCAGGTTAAATTTTAACTTACTACTATGAAAGTGATCTATACTTGCCATTTCTCCAATTTTTAATTTTAAAATATAGTTTTATCACACATTTTGAAAAACATTTTAACACTTTCCTTAAAAAAAATTAATCTACCAAATTGATTTAAATGTAATAGTTTTCTATTAAATTAGTTACTAATACTCTCTCTCTCTCTCTATTATATATATTATATATGTGCAAGATTGTCAGGATCATATTTTTGACTCAAATTGATGAATGGGTCTTCCGAATCTAATTGTTAGATCGGATCAAGGATCGTAAGATCCTACTAAATGTTAATCATTATAACTTAAAAAAAACTTTGATCCTTAAAAAAATAAAGGAATTATTTCTAGTTAAAATTAAACTATAAAAACAAGTTTTACTCTACTTTATAAAGAGGGCTCCAACAAATAACGTCTCAAAATAGTCAACTCAAACTTAAATTCATACATATAATTCTTTAAGTTTCTCAAAATAATTTGATCACTCAAGCATTTTAATGAGTAACGTAATAAAGACAATTCAAATCTATTTTCTTAAGTTTCTCAAAACTAAAATTATAAATTAAATTTTCAGAGAAATTTTCTTCAAAAACCACTTTACTATTAATATCATAAACAAACAAATCAAGTTTTATAAATTCAAATATCTGTGTGAGAAATTACGAGTCAAAGTCTATAAAATATTACGTAGACTTAATGGTTTAGATTTATGGCAACCTATTAACTAGGAGGTGCGCTTCAATTCTACCAAATTGGACGTAGGAAAGCTTGGACAACATTGGATAAAACAAAATAAATACCCAAATTAAGAGATTGGTAGGACTGGTACGATCTTACCGATCCAATTCCAATTTTACCATAATCCTATGAGATTACGATTTTATACTCGATCCATGATCCTACGGTCCAGATCATGATTTTGACAATATTGTATATGGGTGTGTGTGTGTGTGTGTATATATATATAATGAGTGAGAGAGAGAGAGACGGGGAGAGAGAGGGGGGGGAGAGAGAGAGAGAGAGAGAGAGATTATAACATATATGACTTATGGGAGTTTCCAAATTTTTCTTAAAATTTGTTAAAAATAGTAAATGGGTATAATAGGAAGATATGTAGTTTTGATTATGAAACTAGTCGCCTAATAAGTTGCTAGATGTGTATAAAGCCCTTTGTTTATGCTAGATGTGTATAAAGCCCTTTGTTTATGCTAGATGTGTATAAAGCCCTTTGTTTATTTTGTTTTATTTTGGGCTTGGTGTACGGTGTTGCCGAAGTACACACTTCTTAGTATCTTAATTTTGGCTTATTAATTGTGGTGTTGGTGTTGATTATTGAAAAGGTATAGCTAATTGTTAGATTCATTTACAGTACAACTTAAGGAACCTGATATTGTTTACTCTCCTTTCTTCCTTAATCTTTGCTGTCATTTCATTTACGATGGTTAGTGAAAGAGATAATCCACTTCAATCTAAGCACTATTAGATTAAATGGCAATAATTATTCATACTATAGTTATGTGAAAAAAAAAATTATTTAGGGTAAAAAGATGTAAGGTTAAGTTACTCGAAGTTCTGTGAAGCCAAATATCACATATGATGATTATGATACTCTGTTAGATGTTTAGCATGCAAATAATTTAAAAATAATTACTTGGATCAACAATTTTGTTGAGTATTCTATAGGTGCATAGTTGACAAAGTATGAAACTACAAAAGTTGTTTGGGATCATTTATCATGATTACACATACAGTCTAACTTTGAAAAATAGTATCTGTTGGAGTATGATATACGTGAACTTGAAGAGAAGAATAGAAGTATTCCGGAGTTTATTTTGCAATGACTGATCTTTGGGATCAACTGGCCCTCAAGAATCACCAGAACTGTAAGCATGTACTACATATTTTGCTCGTAGTGAGGAGCAACAATTGGTTCTGTTTTTATGGAACTTCGTGATGATTTTGAGGGGCTATGAGGATCAATTTTACATCATAACCCACTTCCTTTTGTTGATTCAGTTATTAGTGGGTTGTTTGCTGAAGAGATACGATTGCGTCTCATGCAGGAAAAGTAAATCTTCCAGCACCTTATTTCAGTAGCTAGTTTAATTGAGCAAGGATTTTCTTTGGATTTCATTGATAATGATATTGATATTTTTAGAAATGAATGCTTAATTATTACTGCACTCATGATAAACAACGTATTCTATGTAGAACCAAAAGTTTCAATGATATGTGACACTGAAGTAAATATTGATTTATAAAAGGATAGAAAAAGGTTGAAGTCTGACTCAATCGATCTAACCTACTTGTGACACTTACGTCTTAGTCACATTATCCTAGAAAGGATTAAAAGACTCGTAAAGGATGGTCTATTGTAAACTTTAAGTTTTGGATCACTACCTACATGGAATCCTGCATAGATGACAAAATGACCAAGAGATCATTTTCAGCGAAGGGTGAAAGAGAAACTCAATGTCTCAAACTCGTACATAGTGATGTATGTGGGCCATTGAATATCAAAGCAAGAGGAGGTTATGAACATTTGTAACATTCACAAATGACTACTCACGTTTTGGACATGTTTATCTAATGCGCCAAAAGTCTGAAATCTTTGAAAAGTTTAAAGATTACAAGTCTATGGTTGAGAAGAAATTAGAAAAAAAAAATCAAAACACTACTTTCCGATCGTGGTGGAGAGTACTTTCTAGGAGAGTTCGAAAACTTTCTCAAGAAAGAAAGTATTTTTTTCTCAGCTTACATCACCAGGCACTCCAGAACAGAATGGTCTGTCAGAGAGAATGAATTAAACTCTATTGGATATGGTTAGATCCAAGATGAGTTACTCATCCATCCCAGATTCGTTCTAGGGATATGCCTTGGAAGCATCGACATATATTCTGAACCAAGTTCCGTCAAAGACGGTGCCTAGTATACCATATGAAATATGAAGTGGACAAAAGTCATCCAAAATCCACCTTAGGATATGGGGATGCCCGGCACACGTACTGAGATTGAAGATAAGCAAGTTGGTCAGTCGATTAGAATTATGCTTGTTAGTAGGATATCCCAAGGGGACGAAGGGGTATACCTTTATAGTCTATTTGATAAGAAAAAAATTCATGAGAACGAATGCGTATTTTCTTGGAGAGGACTACATAAGAAGTGTCAAGCCGAGAAACATACTTGTGCTAGAGGAATTATTGAGTGGGAGGACACCAACTCCCTAATTAGGACATGTTCTTGATTCAATAGTAGAAGAATCACAGCAGGAGCTAGAGCCTATAGAGCCTCGACGTAGTAGAAAGGTTGTGAGATAACCTGATAGGTTCATGTCTTATGGAGATGCCTTAATGACAATCTTAAATAAGGATCATGATAAACCTTTTTCCTACTTGCAGGCCATGGTTGGTTTTGAAGCAAACCTATGATAAGATGCCATGAACGTCGAGATACAATCGATGTACTCGAACAGAGTTGTTGTGAATTAATTATAGTGCAAGTGTACACTATCGTCGTCAAATATAAATTTCTATAACATAGAGTATCGTCCACATAATTGATTGATATTAATAATTGAAATTAACTAAACCATAATTCTACTTCAAAATATCAAAAAGTTGGAATTTTTTAATTAAACTAAATTTCAAATTAAACAGTAACGATAAAGATTTGACAAAGATAAAATTTAAATAGTTAAAAGCTTTAGGATTTTCTATTTTACCAAACCAAACATGCTCTAAATTTCAATTCTCAATCAATTAAAGTTTATTCAGAACATTGGTAGCAAATTTCTAATATAATTATCAATCTTTCTATAGCATCGATAATCATGAATAAAAAGTACGAATCATACATCTCTGTCAAGATTTAATATAATGAAACTCATTAAGCACAAAAAATTATAATTGTTACACTAGATTCATAATTATCTCTAACTTATAAAATTCTAATGGTGCTATAAACAAAGAGCAGATTCAATCATCACTTCTCAGGCTCAGAATTAAATCTAAAATCATGCAATAGTTGGCCAGACAATCACAAGCATTAAAAAAATATTATAACACTCAATAATACTGAATAAACATCGATTGAATTAAAATTAATATTTTTGAACAATCATGGTTTGGCTACATCGTAGCCCTAGATAAAAAAAATTAGAACATAATGAAATAAGAAAACATTCTACTAATATTCATAAACATAGAGAAAGAAGAGAAGAAAAACTAGTTTTGAGGATGAAATTGAAGTTGAGAATCATTTCTAAGTTCAATCTTCTTGTTCTCCTCTCTAAAAGTCTTCTCCTTTGCCTCTCACGTTCAAAAAATATCTAAAGATCCCCTCTGAAACTGTAATATATTCTATTTATACACTAGGGTTCATCAAAGATTGTATTTGAGCAAAAAAATCGCAAAAAAAAAAATCTAAAATCACTACAGCGTCGTGACTCTGGCCAATCTATCACGTTCAAGCGTCGCAACGCTGGGAAGCCAGGGTCGCGATGCTGCTATTCTGTACTGCCAGCATCGCGACGCTGGCCCTCCTACCGAGTTCCATTCTTTTTGTGATATTTTTGAATTTTTGAGGTCCAAATCAAACCAAATGCAATTGAAAATCAAACCTATAGGATAGAAACAAAAATAAACATAAATCAATCAATAAATCTAAAAGAACTAACAAAAATAAGGTTAAGATTATCTAAATTATGAGTGAAAAATACACTCATCGAATACCCCCAAACTTAACTTTTTGCTAGTTCTTGAGCAAAACAAAACAAAACAAAAAAAATCAAACAAGAAAAATAATAAACACTAATTCTGAAAAGCTAAAGAAAGAGTGACGTATTATTTTTTTACTAACTAAACTTGTCTCAGAGATTCCAAAATAGTGATAACTCAAGAAAAACTTCTGAATTATGATCATGTAAAGCTTTAACACAATTACCAACATACATTACAACTTGTAAAGTTTCGAGTATGTGTGTGTGTTACCTTAAGTCGTCCAATCTCTTAAACCCAGATGAGTTTATGCAATTAAGCCTTGTAAAAGCGGATCTAATAATCTATAAATATATTAGAATTCCATAACCAATTTTTCATGCCACTCTCCACTAATGTAGGCAAACCACATCATTTAGGATCATTAGGACTTTCATAGGCTTGTAATGTATGGCAGGGGCTTAGGGTAGGATAAAAAACATTATTTTGGCTCAATCTTTACTCATAGCCAAATTTGCATTCTAGGAATCAATAAGCTTAATTCAACTGTTCTTGCAACACCCCCAAACTTGTCATTCCACCTCTTGAAATATTCAACAATGCTCAACCATTTTTTTCTTTTTTTGAATTTGATTTCCTTAAGCTTCTCTTTTTCTTAACGAGTTTTTAGCTAATCGTTCTCAAACCAGTTGGTCTTAGGGTATTAGGTGTTAAGACACCCCTTTAAGTTTAGTCACTCAAGTCCAAGAGGCTACTAAATCAAACTTATTCACAATTTTTTTTATAAATCAAAACTTCTCCCATTCATCCAAATTATCATAGCTCTAAGCATATTCCTATAACAATTAAATACTATGAGTAAAAAGGGTTAAAGAGGAGAAACTTTTTATGAGGTGGGAAAGTTGCCATGGGTGATAAAATAAATGGCTATGTAAGCTCAACAGGGATGACTAGAAAAAAAATTATGCACAGGTTGGCTTGAAAAGCTCAAACGGTCTGAAGATGACCTAAATCATGTCCTAAGTGAAGTGTAGCCTAGAATTTTTCCTCGAACAACAATCAAATTGGTTCGAGTTCTTATGAGATCATAATGATTTCTTAAGTCACATAAACCTTCTCTAAGAAAAAAGGTAATCAAAGCACAAGGCTGGGTGCTTAATATGTCGACTTGGTTCAAACACACACTGATACACAAATTCATCATTTTTTCCAAAGCTATCAATACTCATCATTTGTGTTATTGTTAAATTAAAGCCTCCACCCCCAAACTTAAAAAATTTCACTGTCCTCAATGAATATATATATA